>JBBGBA010000061.1:0-290752 GCA_038088335.1 Mesorhabditis sp. LJ9110
AGGGCCGGCTGAAAACTATTCGCGGGCCGATAAGCCGACCGGCTTCAACGCCGCCGTACTCGTGGCGCTGGCGTTTTCGTCAGTCTTTTGGGGGGTCTTGGAGGAGTGTACTGGTTGGCCTTCCGCAAGGCTTTGTTCGAAAAAGTAGGAAACATGATATCTTCAATCCAAAAATTTTCTTTTTGAAGATTTGTACTTGGGTAGGTCTGTTGGTGGATATAGCACAATATATAAATTTCAACAGACAGTACTATCCTCTTAAGAATCATTTCCTATCGACGCCGAAGCTTCAATGCGCCAAAATCCTCCCCCAAAACCCGCAGCCATACGCACCAACCACCAGAGCATCCATCAGAGGGAGACGTCGTTCCCGAGCACCCTCCACCCCCCTTCAGCATGTGGCCCATTTTCGGCTGGGGCCGGGGGGAAGGACGGAGAACGCCATGGAAAAGTCGATTGGGCTGAAGGAGGGACGGGGAAAGCCCTCGCCGTCCACCCGGGCCCCCGACGGCTTTTTTCGAAGCTTTCGGGGGTCAGCAAGGGTCCCTAACGGCAAAGACGGGCACTGGAAGTTGAGTGGGAACCCCCATTTTAACGCAGAGATCGGGCGGCTATCAATTTAGGCGGGTTCAGAGGAGTCATTCGGGATCTGGCAGGGGGCTTGGTGATACAGAAAAGTCCGAAAGAACAAAAGTCTAACAAGCAGAAGGCTTACTTAATTACTATTTGCGGCACTAACAAGAAGACGTTTTCGGGTGTCCACTGCGCTTAGATTTGGAACTTATACCAAATTTTGCGCCAAGTAAAGCCTGCGTTTCAGAAGGGCAAACCCCCAGATTAGCAAATTATGAGACTTGAAAATGCACGCCACGCTTGTAAGTAAAACCATTAGTTACCGCACTCAAAACCGCTCGCTGTTCACCTACTCCCACCCCCTCAATTTCAACAAGTCGAGAGGCCAAACGCCAGTCATCCCTTGCCAAAGACTCATCCACAACTTTCTTGCAAACCCACCAAACACCCAGTCATTCTTTTGGGTGTCGGGTGGAAAAGCTGGGGCCGTGCTGACTGTGCAGCATTCCCTTCCCTACCCCCACGTGTATGTGCCCGAGTGTTTGCCGGACCGGGCCGACGCAACGAAGCCCCTGACCCCCGGGCCCCCCCCGGGCCTGAATCACCCCATTTCGACACACACAGCTTCTCGTCCCTCGACCCTAGGGGGGAGGACACTCGAAAAACTTGCTGCAGCCCCGGCACCGCCCAGGCAAAAACATCAACTGGCGGGGGGCTGATACGAAAGCATTATTTTTTTGTTTTTGGATTTTGGGGTAAGCTGGCACGGCACATCAGAAAGGTTCTAGTCAGGCTATTAGAGGCAAAACAAGACGTCCAAGCATATGTAAAAACCCGAAATTTCAAAGATTGACCCCTCCCAAACTAAAAAACACGAAAAATGCATAGGAAAGTTGTAGAAAACGAAAAACATCGTCGAAAATCATGTCATCCATTAAAAAGCCTTCGCGGAGCTTTAAGGTCAAAAACCGCGGTATTTAAAATTCCCACATAAAATGACATGGGGATGGTAGACACAAATTTCTAACTGTTTAAATGCCGCTTTTACGTACCAGAGAGGGGAAAAATACAACAAAAACTTCCCGTCTAGGTTTGTATTGTGAAGAGCCACCTTTTCTGCAGCCAGCCGTCACCATTGATGCGTGAAGCGATCACTTTTTGACTTTATGAGGCAACAGCTGACCGACCCACATTCCCCATCTGCTCAGTTTTTTTGGAGAAAAGTTAGCTTAACGTCTATCAAGAGGGGCATCAGACTGAATGTCGAGGAACGTCTATTTCCTTGTCTGCACTTCACTCGTATATTCGAATGTATCTTCGAATGTATATATGTATCGTATATTTCGTATATTCGTACCGTTGCTTCCGTGAAAAAACCCAGTCTCCGTCGTGACGGATCCATTTTTAACCGGTTGAATGCGTCAATGTACAGAACTCGTGTGTTAGTGCAGCACTCATCTCCGCTCCTCCTCGTCCCTACCTGAAATACATCCGCCTCTCAACCGTAACCTGCGTGTGTTAACCATCTTTTAGGCATCGATCATATGATCTGACGTTTTCGGTGTCTTTGTATAGGCTCCTTTATTATAGCTTGTTGGCTCGTGGTTCAACATTGTGGCTTCCCCTATTCCTATGTTTAGCATTAGGCGTAGGTTTCTGCGTATGCTTAGGCTTGGGTTTAAACCTATTAGACTATTCCGTATGCTAAAACTTATGCCTACACTTAGGCTTCGGCTTAGACTTAGCCTTAGGCATGCGTAGGCTGATTGGTACTTGCACTTGTTTCCCAGTTTTTATAATATTAGGTTCCTTATTTTTTAACTCTTCAATCAAAAAATCCGAATACGTTCTCCTCGGTCAGACACTGTGAATCATCCCAAGCTGGGTCTCCGATCGGACAGCACGATAAATGGGACGGTATGGGAGGCTTCGTCGGTCTCCTATCCTCCCATAACATCCGCAGACCCTTGGACCCTCATTCAGTCTATTCCTTCGTTTGTTGATAATCGATCATTCATCCTCCTGGCAATTTCAAGCTTCCAAATCTTGTTCAAAATTCGCTTTTAAGATGCAACTCCAAATGGATTTGGACGAGCTGCTCAATAGACCGCATGTCAGATGCCGGTGAGTCCTGGGTTCAAAAATATGTCAATCAACTGTGTCTAGGAACCGCGAAATTTTGGAAAAGAAATTGTTAGATGTAATGGCCGACGGACCAGATGACCTCATGGTATCAATAGCTTTAATATTCTAGGTATTGTATCTAGGTAATTTCCGACTTCGATTATACCCTATCCCGAGCATATGATGATGAGGGAAAATGCTGGTCGACGCTGGGTGTCTTTGATATCCTGGCCGATCAGGTTAAACCGGGGCTTGGCAAGGAGGTTGGCCAACTCCCAAATCGCTGAATTCATGAAATCAGATTATCGGTCTCTGGGAACGCTACCATCCGATCGAGTACGATCCGCACATGACTCTGGCTGAGAAAGTACCACATATGGAGGATTGGTATCTAAAGCCACCTTATTGGAGTTGAACATTAAAGGTGGAACAAAATGCACGATCTGATCTGCAGTGGGCCATTTACAAGGAGTGTCATTGAGGATTTTGTACTTCAATCGCGGGTCAAATTGCGGTAAGTTTTATTACCATATAGAAATCTTTAAATCCAGGGACGGAGCTGAAGAGTGGCTTCTCTATCTAGAAGAATGTGGAATTCCACTTGTCGTCTTTTCAGCAGGATCTGGTGACGTCATTGAGATTCATCTGAAGGATCAGTTGGCAAAGGTAGAGTGCGTGAGTGAGAGAGAGAGAGCGCGAGAAAGCGAGAGAGAGAGAACAATCCTCGGATTTAACATTTTCAGATTCCCGAAAACATCCATATCATCTCCAATCTCATTGAATACGACGATGAGGGCCGACTACAACGTTTTTCTGACCCGATCATCCACGTTTTCAACAAAAACGCTACCGTAATCCAGAAGGTATTAGCCAGAAGGCCAGGCCAGAATTAGACAGGCCAGAAGTAACTCACTTATAACTCAAACTTTCCCAGAATGGTCCTTTCTGGGATGCGCACTCGGAGCGAAAACACATTTTGTTAATGGGCGACAGCCTTGGGGATATTCATATGGATGTTGGCGAGGTGCATAAAGGACACACAATTAAGATCGGGTTCCTCAACAATTATGTAAGTGTTTACTAGTTAAATTTTATATTTCTATTTATCAGACGGAAGAATTATATGCACGTTTCCTACAAGGATTTGATCTTGTAGTCATCAACGACCAATCGATGACCATTCCACAAGCATTGACGGAAGTGAGTGACCTATAACAACCCAATTTTGACATATTTTTATACGAAAACCATATTAAAAACAATCGTTTTTCAGATGATCGCCACGGGTGCCGATGTCAACCTTTAAACACGAATTTTTAGCTTTCGTGATCTTCGGAAAAATTGTTGAGCTTTATTTATGCATTTTACATTTTTACGACAGGGTTAAAATTCTGTCGGGTTTGCATTGAAACGATGGGTTTAATTTTATGTTTTTTTGTCGTCTTAATTTGTAGCTCCAACTTGTTTTCCAAGTCATATACCTTGTAATCATATCAATTATTTTTAATAAAATGTTGCCGAATAAATGATGATAGAAATGGAAAGATTAATAGGTTTTTGTAATGGTTACTAACCCGTTATATTTTGTAAAAGAAGTCCATCATGAGCTCAAATCTACGAAGAAATCCGAACGTTTTGGTGACTTATCATGTCTAGCCAAAAGACCTAACCAGTGATAAACGTCAACCGAATGATATGGGGTGATTTCTTTAGCGGTGCCGCGATGTAATGTCCCGTTGTCTCGCTGTTCCCTTTCCCGCCATTCTCACTCGTACTTTGTTCAACAGATTTTTTCGCCTAGCTTTGCCTACGAAAATGAAGCTAAATCTTGATGCCCTATTCTCGCAAAGCCATATCAGATGCAGGTTCGTAAAAAAGAGCATAGCAACTATGGAATTTTAGAGATCGTGAGGCCCTCGAAAAGAAACTTGCCGCCGTTGTTGAGGATGGACCGAGGGAGCTTTTGGTAGCGGGAAAATGTTAGACAAAGAAGTAATAATGTTTTAGATAATTTCTGATTTTGACCAAACTCTTTCTCGAGCTTATGATGAGGAAGGAAAGCCTTGCACGTCGTCAATTGGTGTTTTCCGGCTGCATGGTGACAAAATTCAGCCTGGCATGGCAAAGGAGGTATGAAAATCCTTACATTTTGTATAGAAATTAGCTGAATTAACGATAATTTCAGATGCAAGAACTCTTCGAAAAGTACTACCCGACCGAGTGCAATCCTCATTTGACGATGGAGCAGAAGTTACCGACAATCAAAGAATGGTTAGTGGTTCCTCAAATTAATAAGAAGTTTTTAGGTGGGAAAAAGCACACGAAGTCGTGACCCGCGTTCCCTTTACTGCAGAACGATTGCAGCAGCTCGTCCTCGAATCGAACCTACGGCTTCGGTATGTTAATTTTGTTTTTAGACTTTTTACAAAAATTTAGTGACGGTGCAGAAGAATGGCTTAAGAACCTCGAAGGCCATGGCATTGCCATTCTGGTCTTCTCTGCCGGAATCGGTGATGTTATCGAAATCTATTTGAAGCATCAGCTAGGCGCGGTAAGTACCAGATTTTTTCGAGATAAACTGCTTTTTAGATCCCCAACCATCTCCACGTTATTGGGAACTTCTTGGAGTATAACGCAGAAGGTTCCGTTACCACATTCCAAGAGCCAACTATTCACGTCTTCAACAAGAATGCAACGGTTATTAAGAAGGCATGTTCTGGATTTCTAGGGCCTTTTAATGTGCTAAATTTGTAGAATGGACCGTTCTGGGACGCGCACTCGGAGCGGAAGCACATTCTTTTGATGGGCGACAGTCTCGGAGATTTGCATATGGATGTTGGAGAGGTGCACAGTGGCCAAACTATCAAAATTGGGTTCCTGAATACCTACGTGAGCTTGGTTTTTGGTTCCAGAAAACATAAAATTGTAGTCCGATGACATGCTTGCCAAATTTATGGATGGGTTCGATATTGTGGTCATTAGGGATCAGACCGTCAATGTTCCAAAATTCATCACCGAGGTAAAATATAGAATGTAAATTTATACTTTTTAAATTTAGTTGATTGCCAATGGAGGTCGTGCGACGGAGTAACAAGTAATATTGCATTTATTTTTTGAAAAGCACAATAAACTGAAAAAATGACATTCAAGCGCACAGGCAGTGAACAAAACAATAACACATGTTATGCGATCTCACGGGGCTATTCAAATTCTACGTAATAGTAGGAAGCTCGATTCTAGCTATAGGAATAGCTATCGTTACGGGCTTGAGAATTTCTATAGGGTGGATACTCTTCCCTGACAACGCTTCGGAAGAATTCCTTCGAGGTACCGGGACGCAATTGGTTTTTACACGGAATTTGTGCTAAAAGAGATTTCTAATTGTTTTGAAGGGACATTTACTTGCTCAACATGTCGGGCGTAGAACCAATTTTTGACACGGGAGCCTGGTCGCCGGAGTAGGAAATAGAGACTCACCTAAATTACATAATTTGGAGCTTAAAAAGTGAAAAACTAACAAATGGCGACGGCCAAACAAAAAGTAATTTCCAAGGCTTACCAAGATTATAGGCGTCAAGACACAAACGATAGGAGTTATACAATCCTGCTCAACCATGTCTATGAAATATTCAAACCCGAAAATTTAGATGTGGAAGGCGACCCGAAATTTGTAGCTAACCAGGAAAAAAGGTCCGGGTCGGGTGGGCCAATATCGTACTCTCTTGAGGGCCCGAAATTATCCGGACCCAACCTAAAAAATGTAGTTTTGGGGGAAACCGCAGGGACCGAAACACCTTTTTTGTTGGTTTCTAGGGGAAGTAATAGCAGGAAATTTACCGCCGGATGCAAACAGTGAGAATTGTTTATCCAAAATTGCACATGAAGGTCTAAAGCTCTAGAGTGAGTATTGGTAACGGCATCAATCACAAGGGCTTTCCACTTTTGAGCATGGCAAATGTGTTGAACACCAGGCCGGCTGATAGAATGATCGAGAAGAGGTTGAAGCTGACGAAGACGACGGCTCCAATTCCGGATGAGCAAAAGCCGAACTAGGAAAACATTGTTGGGAACTTCAACATGCTTACCTGGCTCAAATCGTAATGGACACTGACAAACGGCTCTCTCGACACCATTTTCCCGTCAATTTCGAAGGTAACATTTTCTAGAGAGACTTGATCATCGGTGTTTCCGAATCGAATCGATTCTGACGCATAATTTTTCGTAGGACTTACCGCCGCTTGCCAAGTTTGAAATATTCGCCTCATGCTCCAGCTCTGCTAAACGTCGACGTCTTGGCGGTTCGGGGCAAGTTGGGTACTAAATATCACTTTGAACGCTAATTTATTTCAACCCTACCTCACAAAACTCCTGCCCCGGTTCCTTGATCGAGATCGTAATCTCGCAATCAAAGTACATGTTCTCCCGATCTGCATATTTATAGACGTGAGCTTCACGACCCGCCATCAAGTCGAGATGTACTCGAGGTTGTTGAGCAGGTACTTGTCTTGTGCGCATCTAATCGATGTATAGAATCGCAGTCGTAGTACTTCACTACCCCTTCTCATCCAATAACCTGACGACATCACCATTGCCGTCATTGACCGTGCAGCTATGGACGGTCATGCAAAACGTGTCGTTGTACTGCGACTCGCACGTCCATTTGTGGTATACCTTAAGTGATTACAATATGTATTCATCATGGGAAGCTGACCATCTGGCCGACAGTCGTGTAAAGTACGGGTGGACCATTGGGGCTTCCATCCAAGACTTCATATTTGCATACTGGCATGGGGATGTTGGCCGTGTGCATTGTTGGGGGAGCCATACTGGAATCAGAGCAAAAAAAATGAATAAAATTACTAGTAGAAAAACTTTTATTTAAATTACCTGATCTCTATCTCTTTCTCGAGCCTCCTCTCCATCTCCATATAGAAGCATTGGACTTGGTAAAGCCGGTCGACCTTGGTGAGAAATTCAGGATGGAAGGCGATGATCACACGGGTCGTGACGAAAAGACCACGAGGAGATTCCTAGAAAGTAATTATTACGCTTTCCAATACCTTGGAAGTTTTTGAGCCTGTTTCGGAAGTTGGAAGTTGACAAGAAGCTAGAAAGCGAGGGAGTGAGAGAGAGTGAGCGAGAGAGAGAAAAGCAGTCAGACAGAGTACAGTACAGACAAACAGACAAAGTCTGATCCAGGATATCCAGCTTCTTTATTACTCATCCCTTCCATCTTCCGATTTCCCAGCAACACCGACTATGCACCAAAACACGTGGTTTGCTCCTGGTCTTCTGAATTGACTTTGGCTCCCGCGGGCGGGCCGGGCCCTCCAAGCCGTTAATCATGTGGAATGACGGGTGGCCCCGGTTTCGCGCAATTGATACGCGGAATGATAGGGGGGAAGGGGTGAGAAGCGGATGGATGCGGAACGGCAAACAGCCACCCTAGAGCCGGCCCGTTTTTCGCTATCCGCGCCGAGGCCCGCGGCGGCACGCCCCAAACAAAGGGACCGGACCCGCAACACATCTTACGGGCCACGTCCTATATAAGCACGTTGACGCGATAGGGCTGGATCATTCTCACGAGAGTGCTTTGACATTGGTTCCGGATTCAGATTGTTTTGAAACGTCGCCTGCATTCTTTGAATTACGCTTATTTCACATGATTTTTGTTCCGTAATTGGTTTCAATTGGTTTCTTCAGATGAGAAAATTAACGCTGCTGCTATTGGCGTTCTTCGTGGCTCTGGGAGCTGCCCAATGGGGAGGTGATGGTGGATGGGGAGGTTGGTGGAGTTAAGAGAATTCAAGTGGCGTTGAAGGTATTTAGATGTATATTTGAATATCCTCTAGGTATTCAATACATTTGCTTTAGGTGGCGGCGGTATGGGAGGTGATGGAATGGGTGGAGGTGATATGGGCGGAGGCGGCGGCTGGGGTCAGTTTTTATTTAATATGGTTAGGATAGTTGTTTTTGCTCAGCCTAATTCACACGGCAAGGCATCAGCCCTGCATAAAACGGAAGCGCCTACATATTTACGTAGACAAACTAGCCAGTGACCGTTTTAAGCGTTATGGTAGTTTTGCGAGGTGGCATAAATCATTCAATGGCACTTCACATTTTGAAAAATTTCCATCTTTCAAAAATTTCGGAACGATAACGCTTTCGTGGAAAAAGGGTAAAAGGGGCAAAATCAGCTCCTTCACAGCAACTTCTCCGAAAGCTTCATAATTTTGTAATTTCTGAAAAATATGTCTAATTCAGAACGTGCAGCCCTATCTAATAAGCTACGTCACATAGCAATGCACCGATCTCACCACAAAACACTTTTTTTGTAAGCCCCACTGAGAGATACAGACGTCAATAGGCGCTTTCCGTTATGTACGTGGATGACACATTGACGAGCGCGTTAAAATTCCAACCCCAAACCTTTACTTCTATCTAAAAATACGGATTTTAGGAGGTGACGGGGTTATGGCGGTGGCGGTGATGGGGCTGGGGAGGCGGTGATGGAGGTGGGACATCCTATACCTAACTCAAGTTTCCTTATCTAGGTTATGGCGGAGGCGGTGATATGGGAGGTGGCATGGGAGGTGGATACGGTGGAATGGGAGGCATGGGAGGCAATATGGGAGGAGGTAAGCATCAAAAAGAACTCAACTGAAAGCCTAAATTTTGAGGTTACGGAGGCTGGCCCAACAACGGCCGCTAAACGACCCGACCACTCACCACCCTATTTTATGGCACCCTCGCGGGCTATTTAATAAATTATTGGTCACCGAGAATCGTTTGTGCACAGCGCAGTCTTCGAATCCGATGCGAAGTGAGGTATTGCGAACACCGTCTCCATCAGCTGGGGGAGAGCGGCAGGCGGGGTCGTTTAGCTTGTCTTCGACAAAGACGAGCCCTCGGAATGGGGTCCGTGTGTCGAAACGGATCTGAAATTTATCGTAAAGCTTGAGGAATAATTGCGATAGAGAAGTGTTCCTGTCAAAATCCCGACAGCTTATAGCCGGAGGGACTAAAATATCGACAGCGAACAGTCAAAATAAATCAGTAAAAACTTAAATTACGATACCTCAATATGTCCATCGCCACAATCCAAAAATGGGTCTCCGATGACGCCGTTGTCCACTTGCGCATAAACACGCCCCTGCAAAAACGGCGACTGTCAAAACCACGGAAATTTCTCATTTTTCAAACATTTTTACATTTCAAACTCGAACTTTTCCCCTCTTTCCCGGTTTTTAGTAGCTGTTGTGGATAGTATCCACTAGACTAGGATAGGATCTACGTATATGCAGAGTCAGCCAGCGAATCCATATTGGATAGACGAGTTTGAGAGGCCGAGGACGCACTCCCCTAGCCCCTCAACTAGGCAATGACCGCCGTCGGCCATCGCTGAATATCGATCAAGCCATACAGGCAAATCGAAATATAAACCTCAAACATAACAGAGGAGGTTGAGTTTGATATCGTAAATTGACAAGAACAATATATTGGGACCTGTCGTAAAAAGGAGACATTTTCTTATGCAAAGGAAATTTTTCACAAACGATTTTGGTATTTAGGATTAATAATTCGTTTCGTATTAGTATTCTGAAGATATGAAAACTTACTAGCGAGAACAGCAATATGCAAGTTTCCGCTCTCATCTGTCTGAAATTCGCTTTCTAACATTTTCAAGCGCAGAAAAAAAATTGACTAGAAGAAGTTTATGAAAACCGATACCGAGAAATTAAGGAAAGGCATGATAAAAATGCTGGTAACACAAAACGTGAAAGAAGCAGAACATTTGCCCGTCCTCCTATGCAAAGACAGCTTTTGGGCGTGGACAGATCGAGATCTCTAGTGCGAGCAAGGGGGAGATTCATTAGCATGATCCGCCCCCGGGAGAAGGGCTTCAATGGCTTTTGGCTTGCCGGCAGATCTTTTTCCTGAGGAATGCGAAGCCAAAAATGGTTACTTCTCCTTCGGTGTTTCTTTATTAAACGGATGATTGGTTTTCATAGATGATTCAAAACTCTTTATCTCGCTTTATCAACTTATGCAGCGCTTTGAAAAATAATGGATCGTTGCCCAGCATTCGGAGCTTCACGTTATGAATCAATGAGCCGACCAGCCCTCCCAAACTGATCTAAAATTATATGTTATTGTATTTTTGCCGTAGAAATCAATCTATACCTGTTTTCTTAGCTCTCCAACCGGAATATTGCGCAACGTCTCGTAGTGTGAGTGAAAGAGCTTTGATTCCGTCAGCGGAATTTGTAGAAGATGCGCTAAACTATGAAAAATAATACCAAAAATATTTTCTCACTGATTATATATCCAAGCGTCACATCATCAGGGTAGCTGATGTTGTATGAAATCTCGGAAAATTTGGAAATGTACGGGCAAAGCCTTCTCAACAATCTGTTCGATAAACAAATCCCCGCACCTCCGGTGGCAAAAGTAAAAGTGTCCTAATCTATGGTTGGATAAAAGTAAACTTGAAGCTACCCCGTTCTTGTTTAGAGCTACTTCAGCTGCAGATTTCTTTCCAATATAAAAATCATAATTTGGGTCTAGCTCCCCCAAGAAGTCAATTAGCCGCGGGACGTTGACATAATTGTCGTCGTCAAAATGGCAGCCCCAGCTAGAAATTTCGAGTCATTAGGAAAAAGGCATTAACCTCGAATCTGATTCGAGCATTATCTGCAATTCGAGAGCCATTTTACAGCCTAATTGTCTTCTACAAAAATAATAAAGTTACTGAGATCTCAAATTTACCTTTGATGACCAATTCCGCATTCTGAGGCTATCAAATTACCATTGAATAGTTTTGCCGTTTCTTCGTCTTTTGATCGGTTATGACAATTGTCTTAAAAATTGTATAATGACGTGTATTAACAGCTTCACAAGCTTGAAGCGTCCTTCTAAAAGTTCAAGATTTGCCTGTTCCGGGAGCCATTCCAACCATGTCTCCGCAATATACCCCAAACGAGTTCGATGATTGGCACGAGTAGATTTTATTGTTATTAGTAGCGGCACGGAATTGACAAAAAATAGGATAAAACACAGCAAGAAAAAGGGTAGAAACATTTTTGCCTCATTTTGGCAGCAAATAGAACAAGCGACGGGCTAGCAACGGCCCTTAAATTATTAAGGTGAGGACCGGAGGAGGAAATTGACTATTTTCAGCAAGTGAGATCAATAAGCAGGGCGGTTAAGATATATACAAGCAACAATACGGGAATATAATCAGTTTTTGCGTGGCCGGAGTCGCGAATTATCTGGTCGGCCCGTCGGCGTGACAGGCAGACTCGGCGACTTTGATTTGCGCTGCTTACGGACGAACCGCACGTGCTTTCGCCACTCACGACGAAGTTTAATGACGGCTTGCCGGGCTTGTTGCTTAAATTACTACGGTGTTCTATAAAAAGCAGTAATGCTTACGAATTCCATGGCAATGTAGAAGTCGTACTGGTTGGGTTGCGTTCTCTGCCACTTGATCTGCTGTTCATCGTACGCTTCCAACTGGTTGGCGAAGCAGTAGACGGCTCGCTTTGCGCCCTAGATCGTTTCCGTGAGTGTTCGGCCTATGATTACTTACATCCCATTTAATTTCAACGACATTTTCCGGGAGTTTTCTCGGGGATTTCCGCCAGGTGTCCTTCACCGAGCAGCCGTAGAGCCGGGAATTTTGATGCCAACGGATCATGCCGTGTTGGCCTACCTGAATTTCGTACTGATAGCTTTTACGATGACTTAACCATTGTTTTTACTTAATGTTAATCTTTAGTTTAAATGTTTAATTTCCTGTCTTTAAATCCGTGTTGTTATCAGCCCAAAAACTACTTTCTAAAGTATCAACCTGACTGCCGATCTGCAAAAACTTTTTGGCGGAGCGTGTAAGGGCCATTGTCGTAGTTGTGTAGTGGTTGGAAGTAATTTGGAGCTTAGAATTCGTGTTGGGGATCGCATTTTAGAAGTCGTTATATAACGTTCGCACCGAGGGCCAAGTCGAAACGTGTGGGACGGGGCGAGTCTCGGTCGGGCTGCGCTCTCTTCGTCTTTTCCGGTCTATCACCGCGGTGAGTCAAGCTTGTTGCCAGCGTCGTGCGTTCACCAGGCATTCGGGTTTCGACCTGTGAGCGCTTTTCGTAAAATTGTCGGACGAAATTTGGCTGCATCACGCTCCAAAGGTCAAACCAAAGTTGATCGTCTTCGTTTCATCAAGTCTAAAATCCCTACAGTTGCAGAGCAAAATCCAAATCTCAAAAAATATACTTTATTCCATCACCCATCTTCGCTACACACGAAATCACGGACGAATATTATTATCACTACAGTAGGGGAGTACAAGGCGCCAGCAAAGGTGAATAAATACCGGAGGCAAAAAAAGATCGCTCGAGAATGTGAGAGGAAGACAGTGGTCGAGGGATAAGATACGAGAAAAACCCGAAAAAAGAGTGCAAATGATGGGTGACAAGGGCCAGGGGTCCAATGATGGTTCGATATATTCACATGGCGGTGAGCAGATCATCGGTGCAAAGAAGACGTCTAGGCACCCATTTCGAATTGTCGGTTCGAGCGAAGCACTAGAGGAGAAATATTACTTGCATACCTAAAAAGTGCATACCACGGGTCACGTAGAGATAGAAGAAATCCGCATAGAGCACCGTCTGCACGATACCAGCAACCGTCGCAATCGGGTCGAAGAAGCTTTCAGTTTGATATCTAAAGAAAATAAGAATCAGATTTTTTTAGAACAAACCTGTAGAACCAGTTGAAGATGTAGAGGGCCCGGTAGATGCCCAATGCGAAGAGATAGTGAGCGGTGATCGTCTAAAAGAAATATAACGTTTCCAGAGACACGGTGTATGGATAAGCTAATCTAGAAAGTAAAATCATTACCTCGGCGTTTCCGGTTCGGGAAAGCATGAAGAGTTGGGGCATGATGGCGACGGCCTCGAGGTAGATTGAGAAGGTCCACATAATCTTGAAAGAAAATATATTTGATTCATGCAATTTTTCACACCTCCATAAGGCTGAACTCGTGGTTGACGAGAAGGGCCAGGGCAGCGCATGGAACGACGAGGAGCTCGATGCGAAGAGTGTCGTTATTCCTGGAAAGTAAAATGAGCCCTAGTGGGGGAGTCTTATAGGATAAACGTAGTTTAAAGTTCAATCTTACCTGTCGTAAGTCGCCTTGAATTTGTGCCACATCAGCCAAAGGACACCGAAGGAAGAACCGAGGTAAAAGACCTATGACAAGTGTCAACGATTGTAAAGAAATAACTACCTTCATCACAGTGTTATAGAAGGAGACGAAATGGGTGAACAGATCCAGGTATCGAGTGACGAACACGAGGGCGAAGAGGATCTGTGATCGACCGGAGATCCCTGAAAATAAGAGGTTAGTAAAGGCAAATCAAAAAATAATCCGTGATACGTCAACGAAAATATTTACCTTCACAGCTCCTTGACTTCCATATTTTGTGCAAAAGGATGACGATGGCGAGGAGATGAGAAATATCTCCGGTGAGGCGAAAGATATTCATCGCGGCCCAATTCTCCCAAGGAGTTCGAACTGAAAAGGATTGGGATAATGAAAGTCTTCCAAGAAAAGCTGGATAAAAACTCAGAAAATCAAGAAGTATTTATCAAGGGCCTTGTACCAGATAAAGGGGCTGTTTTTCCAACAGCGCGCTCACTATCGAAAACCAGAAAAGCTAAACTAATAGAGTAAGAAGAAATTGATTAGTTTGCGCTAATTTTAGTAATTTGGCGCGCACAGATCGTGGAGGGAACGGCTATAGCCGGATTTGGGTTAGTTCCACGTCAGGCTTGTTACCCCAGGGCACCGCTCTCTCTCGCTGCTGCGCACCCAGGGAGCTGTGCTACGGTCACTGGGTCGCGCTATAGCAGAAAACGAGGTCGCGGCGAACGGAAGTACGGAACTTGACACGAGACGCTGGGCGGAAAAGGAGTTCGATTACAGTAAAGGTTGTCGAACTCGATAAGTTGCAGGTGGCTGATTATATGTAGTGAACTTATTGTTACTCAGTCAAGGCAAAATCCGTACGGCGTCGTATTTTAGCAATCAGGAGGTAAAATTCCAATTTTTATTTATTAAGGGTAAAATGTCGTGAAAATTCTTTTATTTAATAAATGTCGCGTGGCACACCCTTAATATTATTGGTTATGCCTCAATTCCTCTGAGAATTTCATGAGTTCCTAGACCAGCCTCGCCCTCACTCGACCCATCATCGTGTACCGAAAATCCTAGAAACCAAAACCAAGCACAGAAAAAAAATCAAAGGGCTTCCCCTAGTTTTTCTGCCTAAAAGCTGACAAGAGCTGCTTTTGTTTTGGTATGGCGGCCGAAGCCAAGGAGGGCCCTGCGCCGAGCCAGCCCTCCATCCACACTTCCGACACGTCAAAAATTGCTCTACTCAGCCAGAATGCCCCTCTGGCCTGGGCCCATATATAGCAGCTGGGCGTTGGCTTTACAATTATAAATCGCCAAGCTAGGTTATTTTTAGAACAATAGAAAGGTCTTGTGGTATCTACCTAAAAATAGTGTCTGCGTGTCAGTGTGCTTTTACATGCAACTTCTTTTACCGTTTTCCAGTCATCAAATAGTAGAGATTTGTGGCGCGTATGCCTACGTCATTGGTTGCATAATGGCCCCGAGAGGACTGCGCACATATCGGATTTTGCAAAAAAACGCTATGTTTGACATTAATTAGGTTTTTTTAGAAAAAAAATCGGACACACTCCTGGTTACGAATCATAAACGGAGCGGAAGCGACGGAGATTAGTGAAAGAGATCGAGCTCTCGCCTTTCCAAGACCTTTGGATAGATACCTAAATCGTTAAAAATTGGGCGCGGCTGCTGCCCGCTAGAGGGCACCACTTCTTTACTCAACTTACAGTAGGTATTTATCTTCCTGCTAGTCTCATTTTTTTGCTAAATTGAAAGCACCGCTTCTTCCTGTTTCCTTTTTTTTCTATTCGCCGCAACCCCAAAGGCCGTTTTTTTCAATTATCCATTTTTCCGCGTGTTGCAATCATAGTTGCCCTCGTTTCTGCGAAACTCATTAACTCGAAGCCCTCCGTTTGGTGACCACAGCGCAGAAAAATGAATGATTGCTGCCTAAATTGCCGGGGTGAGTAAGGGAAGCCGCCATCGCTCGAGAGAGGCGAGATATTTTGGGCCTCATAATTCGACATAAACTCTTCGCCGCGATGGGCGGGCCATATAAAAGGTCGTGGGTGCTGTGGCGGTCACGTCACGCCTCCTCCTCCTGCTCGGTCTCCATCTTCTTCTCCTCCTCCCCGGCAGCACCTTCTGCTCCACCTCGTTCTCACATTGACCATTTCCGCTCAGCAACTCGGCCATTGTCCGGTGGATGGTTGCTGTCGTCATTTATTTGTAGCTGGATTGCGTGTGCAGCGAATTCCCTCTCTGAGCTCTAACCATCTTGTGTCGTAGTCGCTTTCGATTAATTTGGCTCTTTGCTTATTGCCGTCACTGTTGCGTGCTGAAAAACTGTGAAATATGATCCGAATATTAAATTTTGTGCACACGAGAAAAGGCGCACCGCGTTGAAAAATCTGCGCCCAATGGATCAGCCGGGCACCCTGCCCGGCTGATCAACCGGCGGATGATGGATCAGCCGTTTCATGTGTAACCTTTTTCCTTGCATGACCCTGAGTCCAAACTTTAAATTCAGGATATTACTCATTTTGATAGGTTGTTAGTCGTAATTACTCACGATATTGTACGCATTTTTCTTGCCTTTGCCAGATCCATAAATAGATGAAATTCTGGCAATTTTTTGCGCGGCTAAACATTTTCTCTCTTCATTTTTGTTTCCCCTAAATTTTTTCCGTAATTTTTTTGGTAAAGAAAAATTGGTTTTTCTGTGACTCCATTTCCCTCTTGGAGTTTATCGCTTGGTCTAGGTCTTCATCTAATTTCACATGAAATTCTGTCGTTTCCAGATGCCTTCCGACTTGAGGCTATCTTCCTTATGGACGAGACGGAATAATTTGCTCCTGATGAGTTGCACTTCTTTGGCCTTCATCAGCTTACTCCCATCTACAATGGCAGCCAGTAAGTCCAAAACAGCACGATAAATCCATCACATCTCTTTAGCTCGGATCAGCTACAGCTTGCCAAAAATCAAGCTCATCGGGGGGACGTACGACGAGATGTCGGCTAGCTATGACGCTTGTCAAAATCGATGTGGCGCGGCGACATGCTGTGTCGGCTTCACCTACGGACACCGGGAGAAGAGGTACCAACTTCCGAACTTTTGAGCCCCGGCTTCAGGTGCTACCTAAAGTCCGCGATCGAAACATCGGAAGAGGACGAAGATTGGACGAGTGTTTTGATGGCCAATTCCAATCATGGTGCATAGAAAGCCAGCAATAAGGGATCAAAAATTTAGGCCAACGCGCCACCCTGCGTAACGTTTTTATCGATGGGCAACGGAGTTCTTTTGAGCTGCCGAGCGCGGAAGATTGCCATCAGTATTGTACAGGTATGATATTGATTTTTTTAGTATGTATTTGCAAACGTTTTTGAAACCTAGCGTCTGCATTGCTCCCCTTCTTCTACCTTAAAGATTGTTTTTTGAAGAAAGCTTTTCTGGCTCCCGCGAGCGTTTACCGGGCTCTCAAAAAACCTTCCGATTTTGCAAACAAACAAGCGCGGATGACGTCCGCGCTAGGGTCCCCTTTTCAGTGCCACGTCGGGCTTTCGATTGCCGATTACTTGAAAAGGAATGGGAAGTGAGGTAGAGGTGAAGCGGGTTCTTTCAAGTCGCTCAAAGACCAGTCCCACTTCGTCCTCGGGGGATGCCCTGACTGGTTACCGAGTAAGTAAGAAGGCTTCCATTTCCCCGAAGTGCCACACATATCTTCTTAGTCTCATGGCTGCTTTGAAGGCCAGGACGGCTGCGTAAAAGCTCAGTAAGCTCGGCTGCTGACGCCCTAAATCCCCACACAAATATATTTACTATTCGCTGCGCAATACTCCCAGCCCTTGACGCGTAGGATGGTCGAAAACCGGGGTTGCACAGCATTTTTCACCCAAAAACAGACAGATGGGGGGTAAGAGGGCTTCCGGTGGAGCGGCGCCTCGCTTCGATTGGCTAAACTAATCAAATTAGCGGTCGTTCTGAGAGACTGTCAGTCAGTCGGCAACCACCGTGAGGAGATGATTTGTTGGGCTGGGGGAGGGTGGGGTGGCCGGAAGTTGGGGGGGGCTGTGTTTTGGTAATAACAACTCTTAGTGGGGTAGATAGATGATGGATGGCGGACATGGACATGTGATTAATGGGGGAATCGTGATCTATATGATAGTGGAAAGGGTGCGAAATCTGAGAAGGCGACGTTTTTTAGTGTCGTCAGGGTTTTTAATTGGGACCAAGCCTACTTATGCTGAATATTTTTCTGATTCCGAATATGTTTACAAATCTGCGGAACTGCGATTTTTTTGCGAGGTTATGAACGACCTTAGGCCGAGAAAGGCTCAAAATGAGCCACTTTCCATGGTTTTCCTGACTTAAATCGTACATAACTTTCGGAAAACGCGATCCCGCAATTTTGGCAAACATATTAGACGTCAACGCAAAATTCTGCATAGGAAGAGGCTGAGTTCTGACTGGAAACCCCGACGTCGCTAAAAAATATCTGCCTTTAAAGACGCAAGGGTTTGTTAAGAGAGCACAGCGTCAGCGCGCTCAGCGGAACATTGCATAGTCCTATGTGCGTAAGACTTCTATACCCCCTAACATTTTCTTTACAGCATTCGGCATGTATTCGTGGATACCAGCAAAGCTAGAAGAAGAAGTCGCCGCCCAATGCCAATGCATCCAACGGATCCGGTCAATACGGTACTACTACGGGGCCCAGTCTTCACTTTTCCCCTCTTCCGACTCCAATTTCTAAACGACACCTCCTCTGTTTGCCAAAAAAACCTCCCCAGACTACGGTTCCTATCGACGATTCGAGCTTATCCCCTCCCCCGTATACCACATACCCCAGTACGTTGATCTCATTGCCCGCGTGGAAGTGCAAAACGTGATAAATTTTAGGAATTTTATGGAAAAATGGAAACAGGGCTGGAAAATACACATAATATATGTTGATATGTCAAGGAAGTGATGGTCATTGTTGAGATCATTCCCGAGGGGTTAGGTCAAGATCCTGTCGATTTGCTGCTATACCCCGCGGGTTGTTGTCCATGCTCAAATGGATGTGCTCGTTTCGGGTCGTTGGGTCAGCGTTTTCTTCATTTTTAGTGTAACGCGCCTGAAAAATGGTTGACCTAGAAAATAAAAACGACTGAAGTTGTATATATTTAGCGAAATTTTACGAGGAAACCAATCAGAAGTGAGGTGGCCAAGGGCTAATGTGAGCAGAATGTAAGTGCGAGTAAAGTATCTCGACCTAGTCTAATTTGCCAACTCGGTATGTCGACGAATGAACCCGGTGATATCGTCTTGGTCACTGATACTTGATAAAAATTAACCCTACAGCTGACCAGCGCCGAGGGGGTCAAAATTTGCTCATATCCCAAAACAGATTTCCACATTTTTCGATTGGCCACCCCAGTCTGGCGCCAAGGTTGAAACGGATCAACGCGGCGCAACGAGTATGTCACTATATGGAGCGCGTCAAGTCAAAGGCTGGAGGTCGAATTCAGACTCGATTTTTGATCGAATTACACCTGTCGCGACCGGGCTTCCGGGAGTTGATGGCTGGCTCACTTTTCGAGCTCTCGTACGTTCCAGCGTCTTGCGTAAATAGTCATGTTATTCGCCCAGCTGCGCATCCATTTTGGCGTGCGCGGGATGGAGGGGAAACTTTTTGAGTTTGAATAACATGAGTGATTGCGGGGGCGTGGTGGACAAATGGCTTTGTTTCCGCGTTTTTCCCGGCAGCCGGGGCGCTATCTTTGGCTTTCTGGTCGAGAGCTACCGGAAGCGCCTTTTAGGGAGGGGATTGAGATTTGCGATTGGGGGTTGAGCCATTTGGGATGTGTTTTATTGTGTGAATAACGTTCCGGGTTGAGGTTAAAAATAGGGATAAGTGTGCCTGGACTCGGCTAAGAATAACATCACCCTTTTGCCCTACTCGCTCGAAACACAGGGTCTAAGCTCTACTTTTTATGCTTTTCGTTGAGTTTTGTTCTTGCCAAACTTGTTGACTAACCTCATAATTGTTTTGCGGGAAATCCCCGGGATAACTGTCGCCAATCTGGGTGGTGCGCACGTGGAATGGGAAATTTCGATTGGCTGCAGAGGGCCAGGTGAGAACCTGAAATATTTTTTTTAGTTATCGGTATTTCTTTTTCGAAGCTTACCATAAAAACGAAAAATCCGTAGAAAGTTACACAGCATTCCACAAGGTTCACCACTTCTTCACGCACCCATTTATCCATCACAAAATTCGCGATAAGAATCGAGATTGGGCCCATGAGAAACCTAACTTTTAAGTTTTGTTAGAGCTAAAATACGCCACCATAATGTCATTAAAGCGCCCATGACACTATAGAATCCGCGCTTTCCGGGGTATTTATTTGCGGTCGTGATGGAAGAAAATGCGTACGATAACCACCCGATTATCTAAATTAGAATTTTTAACACACTAAGTCCAAAGAAAAGCTACCCTCAGTCCAGCGAGACAGTAACCGGGCATCGACTCCGAGACGTACGTCACCTTGGCCGGGTCAAACATCTAAATTTTATAAACGAATTGAGGCCGAAACTCACTTTTTGCGCATAGAAAAACATGGCAATGTAGACGACCATGTAACTAAAGATAAATGACACCAATTTGCATATTGACGAAGCGGAGAGACGGCCTCTAAATTGTAGAAAAATTAATTAATTCCTGTAAAGTCACTTTCACCTGGTGATCGTATAGCCCTTGGCGATTAGAAGTAGTAGCAGGAGAAAAAGTGAAGTTTGAAAGCCTCTTAAAAGTATGTTTTGTGTTTTTTTACTCAAACTTACCTCATAAACATGCCCATTTGTTTCAACTGGTTGATCCCGAATCCATTGAGAGCATACAGATCTGAATTGTTCAATAGCGAATCCGAAACCATAAACTTACAGTACGCAAATGATAAGAAAAATAATGAAACGCATTCGAGGACGATTGAAAATTGATAGAGTTTGAAGGTTTGATGCAGCAAATTTCGCGATTTTAAGGCACCTAGAAAAGTTTTTGCCAATAGTGTACGCAACTTTACATGATACAGCCATCGACATCAGGAGTAACACAGATTCAAGGAGCAAAAAAGTGACGTTGACGGGGAGAATATCTGAATCCCCATTATTTTTAGCGTTTTTTCCGTACAAAATTCATCGGCGGAGAAGTGATAAAAGAATAGGTCGTTCGGGTCGCCGTTCGTCATCTCGAGGGCGTATTCTGAAACGGAATTGAAAAAGGGGGCAATAGCTGACCTGCATAAATTCCATAGCCCATTTCGATGTCACTGTAATTTGACGAATTGGAAGAACTTGAATTGGAATTGATGAAGTTCATGGAAGAATTGCCGCGTTGGGACCCCGGCTCGCAATTAGAAACGGCTAAGTACCACCATCTGGCTCGACGCGACCTAGAATCAGGTAGAATTCTAAATACACGTCGTAAGCGACTAGACTTAGAGCGTCCTGTCTTTCGCATCCGGATACGACCTACACAAAACGACGATTCCCTCGGCATACTGTCCATTGCAAGGCGTCGTGCTCCTCAAAAACGCATCGTGTGGTCGGATCCCAAAACTCGTCGCCAATAGGGGTCAGACGGATCTGAAAAGATGCTAAATTCTTCATCTCAGATTTTTCTCAAAAGCCAATTTCTTTAAACCCCTGCTTTGCAATAAAATGGCCTCGCTCTCGAAACGACAAACCTGTTGATTGTTGTCCGGGTCGAGCCGCGCCACCCGTTGCTCGCACTAAAAAGTGAATTTCGCGGGACTACGGACGAGAAATTACGGTCAAGTTTGTGTCGTACACCGCGTCCCATTGATCCGAGGTATCGTAGTAGAGTAGAAGGCTCTGGATACCGATGTCCTGCACAAAACTTGAAATGGCTATGGTAGATAGAGACTTACGCTTGGATACTTTATCGTAAAGTTGAGGTTGCCAAGCTCGGAGACGAAGCAGAAGCGATCGAGGTAGGACCAGGGGAGATTCTAATTAAAAGAATCATAAATTTTGTGTCAATCTAATTTTGTCAAAATTTATGTTAGCGAAAATCCCTTTTGTCCAAATTTATTACCGCTAAACTTGAGATTTTCTACATTTTTTAGATGAGCAACGGTCGCCAGAACAAATAAAATTTCGATCACGCGACACCTTGGAAACTGAAATTTGACTGAATAAAATCTAGCAAATTGTTTTCGACAAATTGAATTTCGACCTACTGATAACACATCCAATGTATTCTGCTACCATTATTTTATTATACTTTTTTTATTTTTCTGAATACGCTTTGGATAATAATATATCTCTCTAAAATTTCCGGAAAAACAACTACCTCGTGGCCAATTAAAGCCCAAAAGTTTTTTTTAAAGTTTTTGACTGAAAATCCTCAATAGATTCTCACCACATCGCCTCAGTTTTGGTAGATAATGGAACCATTTTTTGCACCTCTCCAAGGGCTAATCCGGGGCTAAACCGGGCTTACCTCGTTAGTGGAAGCGATGATCCCACGGCTATACTTGGCCAAGACGCTGACATGGAATAGAAAGACGAACAACACCAAAATACCCCCCGGGATCATCATCCATCAGCCGGGTGTTTAGGCACGTAAATTGCGTAAGGGATCGTCGAGGGGGTGGGGGGTAAGGAAAAGAGGCTGGGAAAGGGCTTCTGGCCCGTTGCCAATGCCAACGACAAAGTCTGGGGCCCCCAAGCTGTAGCTCACTGGATACCCCACCCCCCCGTTATTTGTATCATGAGTCGCCCGGGGTTTTGTTGATACCGCTGTGGGGCTCTAATTGGAGACCTGAAGTTGGGCTCGGTGGACTTTTCAGGTAATGGGCCGCTAATTGTCGGGGTTTCGAAGCGTTTTAGTGTCGGGATGTTGTGCTCTATGGATAGCAGGTGTCGGTGGAATTTCTATGCATCGAAAATGCTGCCCTTGCTCTCTGGGGAAAAACAAATATTTTGAAGCGTTCTAAGGGTAAAAACTTTTCAATTTTCAAGCTAGGTAAATCTCATTATTTCGTAAGAATTTTAACGAGGTAATAAAGCATGCCGGTAAAGGACTTTAGGGAATTTTAATGCGTTTTAGAATGCCCAATTCGCCGATTGCTGCAAAGTAAACATTTTTGAGCATTTTTGATGCTGCAAGCCATTCTAAAGACTTCGAAACTCCGCGTGGCTTTTGTAAATTGTGAGAAATATATTGTTGTAGCTAATTTGCCGTGTTTCCATTTTTTATCAATAAATATAAATAGTTTATTAGCAAAAGAAATCTCCCTGATTCGGCGTTGCGGCGGTGACCAATATTCGAGGTTGCCGGGCTGGTAAATGTTTACTAAAACTCGAGATATAACCTTCCAAAAATAAACCTACCTCCTGCTCCCATTACAAACATCATTCCCCGGCGGACTTTTATCAAGCGCCAACGTTTCCGAGTAGGACGGGGGCAAGAAATACGATTGAAAGTGGTGGTTTTGGTATCCGTAGCGATAATCCACATACCCGACATCTGGCGGGTGACTGGGTACTCTGACATTAGGGCTGGCTTAAGGAATTCATGGACAACCTCACCGATTCGTTAATAGTTGCGTAAATTCCTCAACGGCTTTTGGTTCCTCGTCGGTCGGGGAATAATTGCTCCTTCGCACACAGGCAATTATACCCAGAATCAGGAATACGACGGCTGGTGTTATGAATCCAAGGAGTAAAAGGATCATCTGGAACTAAAAAAAATAGGAAAATATAATCGTTAACAGGTTGAAGGAGAGAAGAAAAATTTTTACTACTTTGCTGGAAATTGGAATTTCCTTAAAGCAAGCAAAAACTTTAAACGTCATTTAAATAATTATAGCAAAAAATAATGGGGAAAAATTGGCGAAAGACGAAAAAGTCGAGAGGGAGAGACAGGAATTTGAAAGTTAATCCAAAGATATTGAACATCACTTAAATTTATTAACGAGGGGAGCGAAAAACACAAAACGAGAGCGAGAGACAGAGAGAGAGAGAGAGAGAGAGAGAGAGAGAGAGAGAGAGAGAAAAGTTTTAAAGATAAACCAATAATCAATTAAAGCTATCAACGAATCACGATATCTTGGTTTACAAAAAAAGGAACGGAAAGAAAAGGGCATGAGAGAGCGTGCGCGAGCGAGAGACAGATAGGGAGTGAAGTTTTCGAATAAAAAAAACCCAACGAAAGCGTGCCAACAAATACTAAGATCAGGCTCCAGGATCTCCTTCCAAACGCCGCACACAAAATGATGCTTATTAAATTCAGCTGATTAGGCAAATGGATGAATCGGGTGGATGTTTGCTCACTAGCCACCCAAGCCCAAAAATCTGCAAAGCAAAACCTGAAACTTTCGGCTCCCCCGGCTGGATGTCGGTGGGGGTTGTAGATGAGGGGCGGAAAAGCCGAAACGAAGGTTTTGAGAGACGGAAAGGTAGCCTGCCGGCTTGGGGTTGGCCGCGTGAATATTAAATTACATTGGACGGCAAAGGGGGAAGCCGGGAGGTCCAGCAGATAGCAGAAGAAGCAAGAAGGAGACGACGAGACCCGAGTCCATTCCCCGGATGAACGGACAGCTTTTTCACCCCCATTAGGCTGGATGTAATTTTGACAAAGCATCCGGGGGGAGACCTGGTTTTCGCAAGGAAATTGGGGCCAAAGGACGATTCTGGTTCTGAATTCGATGCCAGTTTGGCCGAGTAATAATTGTAGTTTGAGGCGAAAGGATGGCAAATTTACGAAATTGACGAGAAAAAAAATCGTTGAAACCCACAACCATAAGCCGAATCTAGGATCCCGACAAGTAAAATCCGAATCGATTGAAGAAATTGCATTCACAGCGTCGAGAAAAATTATCTATAGACAGCTAAAAGTTTTCAATGGCGAAATTTTGGCCAAAAAATCGGGTTTTTTTTTGATAAAAAGCATTAGTTTTTGTACATCCAATACAAATTTGTAAAGTTTTTGCGTTTAAGGATAGTAAAAAATGGTGTACAAACAATTCAGCTATTTAAATACTTTGAATTTTTAGGTGTCGTGATTACGGTTGTCGAGATTTTGGGTGTTGGGATTTTGTCTGGAATTCCCTAAAAAATCCTGAAGCAATCGAATTACTACCCTCCAAAGCAGCCATGACTATTTATGAAATCCCGTCATTTTGGACACATCTTGAAATTGGCGCGACCCATCGAATTGAGCCAATCAACCGGCCGTCTGCCCAATTAATTTTAATAAGAACTAGCGTCAGGAACACCGGATCGAAAAGGCAAGCGAAAAGGAAAATAAAAGGCGACAGGAAAAGGATAGAAGCGTGGGTTTTCAACAACGCCTGTCTCAGTCCGGTGCCGAGAAGTGTGCACCCCTTGAGGGCAGAATGATGGCCTCGAAGCGATGAAATTGCAAAAAAACGAGGGCTCAAAGGAGGCACACGCCACGCCAAAGCGGACCCCCACATTTCCGTTTCACGGCACAAGGGTTGGCTGGGGGGTTGAAGAAATGAGACCAGGGAGAACGTTATTTTACGAATGTTTCGACTCAAAACAAGTTTTGAGCCGCGATAATGAAGAAGTGAAGCGACGTAGAAATTCTGTAGCTGCAGCGAGCGCTGATGCCGGAAGTTGGGCCCGAGAAGGATGAATTTTCAAGGGGCTTGATACTGGACTGTTATTGGCGAGGGCGAGAGGATTTTGAACGATCAATGGTTTCTTATGTCTTTCTCTTGTTGATAATAGTTAGTATTAAAATTTTAAAGCATCGTTTCAAAAATTTTATTTTTGATTGCTTTGGATTTTTGAACAAAAACCTGCGAATATTTGAAATTTTGAGATGATGTGCGTTCTGTACCTGAAATCCTTGTAAACCGCCAAAAAACCGGCCTATTACTTGTTATGTGGCGATACGGCAAGACCGGCGAAAAGTTGGTTCCCCGTAAAATTCCCCTCACACCGCTAACAAGGGAACCTCACGCGGACGTGGTGGAATTTCGGAAAACGCTCGCGGCTACCCCTAGGTAATCGACCATTGCGATCACGATGCGCTTGTAGATTTTCTAAATAGACTGTGGACAGAGATACAGCACTTCCGGAAAATGCTGATTTACATGCAAAAACTTAGCATAGATGGATGGTTTATGAGGCCCTCCCATCACTATCGACTCACCAGTTGAATGGCCGAGTGGTAAGCGGGTCGCATGATAGGAGACCAACGAGGGTTCGAATCCGCTCACGATTGTAAGAGCTTGTAAGAGCCCAGTACCGTAGCGCTGTATATCACAAAGGACTCTTCGTGTCATACGTCACGGATTCCGTAGATTCGTTCTCCTAAGCCTGGGCTGAACTGACTTGCTTAGGCTTATGCATAGGCTAGCGCTTAGGCTTATGCTTATACATACACTTAGGCTTACGTATAGGCTTACGGTTAGGCTTTCGTGTATAGGCTTAGGTAACTTTGGCTTCAAAACCATAACGCAACGGTTGTCGAGCAGCCCAAAAATGTCAACACTATCAAACCATAAAAAAGTTGTAGGAAACATTCAGTATAGCATGGTTGCTTAATGTTTGATTTATCTTTCAATCCTTTCAAATTCAACCATTTGTTTTGTAGGATGTTGTTTATCCTCATTCCTGAATCCGAGGATCCGAGGCGGTGGCGGCACAATTTGTGATGGGCGTGTATGTCGCTTGGTGAGGGACCGGTAGAGCGTCGAAATGGCTGCGGTGTCCGGTGGTGTGCATCGGCCTGAGACGGCCAGCCTCGCCACAAAACATCCCCCCAATTGCGCATCCAACCACTTCCACAGCAACACACACACCATGTCGGTTTACCCTAAGACTCTTTTCGCACCTTGTCGTCGGTTGAGTTTTTGGGAAATCTTATTATCACAGCTATATACAACGAAATTTAGCAGTTTGAGTTTAATTTTTTAAACTTGTGAGCTTAACCAGATTTCCCGGAATTTTTTAAAAATTAGTTGATGGAAACCATTCCAAAATTTAGGAATAAGGATAAGAATAACTTAAGCCCAAGCCGAAGCCTAAAACTACGTCTGTATCCTTATTTTCTATCATCAAAATTTTTTTGGTCCCGCTCCTGGCGCGAGCCCTTGCAACATTGCAGAAGCACGTATTGTTGGAAACCGAGCAACCAATAGAAGGGGGCCCTTATTTGGCGGTGGCTGAAAATGAAGATGGATTAGGGTCATTTATCCGCCCCCGGAGCCAGTAGCAGCCCACGGACAGAAGCCGCAATTTGGCATTCGGCAGGCTCGTTGACGCCCGTCCGTCCGCTACATTACATCCACCCGCAAACTGGAGAGCCCGGCTTGGCAAGCAAATCTTATCTATTACTGCTGGCTACCGTACCCCTTTGGGTTTGGCTAGAAATGGATAGGATGAGTAAAGTTAAAGTAAAATACCTAGATTTTATCTAAATCGGCTCAAATACACCTGGTTAACTGGTTCAAATTGATTTACTTGATTTGGATATATCTGAAAACCGTAAAAATTATTATACAACATTAACCATAAAATTGTAGTTTGTATTTTTAGCCACGTTATAACGTTAAATTTATGGTTAATAGTGACGGAACCATATTTATGATTTACTTTTTTTTATCTTTTCAAGCTTGTAGGGCAGAATCTCGTTATTTTTTTTGCTTTTAATTAGTTCTATTGATTGCGTTACTGTAATGTAAGCGCCAGAAACTGTGAACTTTTTAAAACGTAAAACCTTAAAACTTTAAAACTTTTGAGCTTTAAACTTTAAGCTAGAAATTGAATGTAAATGTATAAACGTTTAATGTATATATGTATAAATTAAATTAAACGATAAAATCGCCTTATTTAATTTAACTTTTCATCTTTGAATTTGAATTTTCGAGAGGCTAGCTGTCGTCGGCAAGGTGGACGAGTTGTCGGCCCCAATCAGCAACCCTCAAATGGGCCCTCTATTGTCGGGGGCCAGGGGGGAGATGGAAATACATCCTTGTGAACGCCCTTTGTGCCCCCTCTCTCGGCCCTGGCCACAATTAGCATAATTATGCAAGGGGGACCCTCGAAAAGAGAGTGGGCCCATGAAGCGGTGCCCCGGTTGACCGAGCTGCCTACCGACCTATACCCAGCCACTCGCTCCAAAAATAATTGCTTTACCAAAGTGGTGGCAAAGGAGGAGGACGACTCTCTCATTATGCGGTTCATCAGCTGGGCCCCTGACCCCCTAGGAGACATTCCGTATTGTTCACCCGCTGACAAGTCGCAATTTGATTTCTAAGAGGCCCTGGGGACCAAAAATGTTGGACACTCGCTGCTCGGGATAGAGCAGCAGCGGTGTCTTTAAAATTCGGCGCGATTTGCGTTTTTGATGCTTCAATGTGTTCTCGCTTTGGCGTTTTATTATAATTTTTTTTCCTCGAACAAACTATTCCTCGCGTTCTAAAATTAATTGTGTCAATATTCGCGGTTTTCAAGGTGTTTAGAGGTAAAAGTTCTTAGAAACCGTTCTGAAAATATTAATAGTGTCAGAACGGCTTTGGGACTCTGAAGAGTTTTTGCAAACTTTACTGTTAAAACAATTGAGGGAAAAGAGCTTGAAGACTCGACCGGAAAACTTTAGAACCTGAGCCTAAGCCGAGAGTCAGTCAAAGCCAAAGCCTAAGCTTAAACATTTCATCACTAAAACCTAAATTGAAGTAAGACTTTTGCCTTTCTCGATCGTGGTTTAACAGAATTATCAGCCATTTTGAATAAATTTTTCACTTTTATACGCGTATTTTCCTTTCCTATACTTGTGCCGCCTAGCTTATCACTTCTACAGCTTCTCCTCTGTTTTTCAGTCCCGCTTTCGAATAGCTGAACATTATCCCAGCCACAAAGCATACGTTATTATGCCTCAGGGGCCCATTTTTCGAGTATTCCCCCCTGGAGGTGAAGGTGCCTTTTTAGCAATCGACGTGTGTGTATGTCTGTGTCTGCCTATGTGTGTGTGCTGGGCCCTTTAATCCAAGCGGACACATGCTGCCGCGTTGACGGGCCCTCCGCCGACCCATTCAACATAAGCGCCACGGCGGCCACAGCTTTTGCCCCCCTTCCAAACCTCCCCTTTTCGTCCAGATTCATGTAATTCCACGGAGTTACGCTTTGAAAGTTGTCGGGATTCATACGACACCTAGTTTTGAAAAACCGCTTCGCGGCTTGTTGGTTCAAGCCCTGTTTTGCCGTCAGTCATACCTCGCTGATTTTAAATGGCGTAGAATCAACGCAGTCAATTTTGGCCAAAATTCCGAAACTCGACAGGCCGACATCCCGACAGCCGATCTTAAACAGATATTTTGGCTGCCGGGATTTCCGCTGTCGGCGTTTTGGCGTTTTGCCAAGCGCCTACATGCTGATATGCAAATCAAAACTCAAAATCAAGTATGAAATATGATCATCATTAAATTTTATATTTATTAGCACGGTTTTTGAACATTTGTGTAAAATGCCCAGACACTCACAGATACGGCATACTATTCGGTATTAGCAGAAATTTACCAGTAGTCCCCGAACCATCGCCGAGATCCATTTGACCCATTAGACGTTCCCATTAGAAGTCATCGGCCACCGGACAGATCGGATATCAGCCCGGAGGTCGGGTATGGGACACGTTTTCCTATTTGCCGGATGAGGGCTCTTCCTCCTCCTCCTTCTCCTGGCCACCCACCCCGCTTAATAGATTCCCAGACATCTCTAATTTCACAAATGCAGTCGCGGCCTCGGCTTCGACGTCCGTTACGGAAGAATCAAGACACACACAAGGCAACCAAATGGCATCTAGGCGGCGTACGAATTTTAACTGCCTACCAAACTAAATTCATGCAAAAATTTTTCTGATATTGTAGCCACCATACAAAGATTATACATTATTTAAGTGTCAGTCAGGGCGCAAATCTGTTGTCACTGGATTAGGGCGAATGCCCAAATATTTCTGTCCATTTTGAGGGGTAGTCACCCGCCGTTTATCCGATAATTGGTGCGGGAGATGCGCTGTGTGGGGGGGGGGGCGGGGTTGACCCCTAGATGCAATCAGTTCCGGGCTGCAGGGTACTGTAGGCGGGGTCGCACCCGGTGCTGTCTTCTTTTCAAGCCCCATTGCCTATTGCGGTAATTTTGGTTTCCTGAAGCTTTTTTCAAAGCGTTTTTCCTGGTTCAGCCATAAATTCGTACACTACGATACATAAAAGCGGAGTTGAACCAAAACTTAAGGTAGCAGCTATAGCACATTGCTTTTCAAAATGTCGAAATTCGCAATGTCGAGATGCAATATCACAACTAGATAGTTCATGGCGTTGAAATTTCAGGGTGAGAAAATTCAAAAGTTCGAAATTTCATACTTTTAATCCTCCAGTTACATCGACAATGCAAAATTTCGTCAGCTTGAATTTAAGTACTGATTCTGATTAGAGTATTTCACAGTCTTTTAGAATAAAGTTTAAATAACGGTGCTTAAAATTATAATAATCATTAATTTTTAAATTTAAAAATACGCCGCGAATTCTACATTCTATTTTTTCGTTGCTAGAGTCATTGTTACTGCCAGTTTAGAAACTATAATTTTCTCATCATAAACGGCTTTATCCCCTTGTTTGATGAATGAGGCCACATTTTCCTGTCCATCCATGTCCGCTCCGTTCCGATCCTATCTGTCGCCACCACGCTGCGCCCCACTGGGCCCCCCGAACGAGGGGCGCGCGAGCGGAAAATTTATGTGTTGTTGGCCCCCGCGGGCTTGGGGGAACTGGCGAGGCGCATTGAGACCAACCGACACCAGCTCTCTCTCCCCCTGAACTCCGCGTTTAATTCGACTCAATAGCTTGGCGGCTGGTCGAAAACAACCGCTAAGGAGTGGGGGGTGGGGGAGGGCCATCTTCAGACCTATATCTTTGGGTGCGGGCCAAATTTTTGCCACGGGCTTTTCCCCACCTGAATTCTATACTGAGCTCAAGCCTGTGGACTATGCTTAAGCCTAGGCCTAAAGCTGAGCTCAAGCTAAGCCTCGGCATAGCGTTGAGCTAAATTTAAGCTTAAACTATAGCCAAACCTACGCCAAGCCCTAAGCCTAAGCCTAAGCCTAAGCCTAACCGAGGCCGGAGCGTAAACCTAACAAGGAGATGGTCTCAGCTGGGAATCGAATTCGGATTTGAAAATTTGCACACTTATAGCTATAGCTAAGCCGATAGCTAAACCTAAGCCAAACAATGTTTCTAAGCCACCCTAAAATATTTACTACATTACTTTCCAGCCCTTACCATACCCCCGGTTTTACAACCCGCCCTCCAAAAAGACGCTCCATGGCCAGCCCTTCATAGCAAGAAAAAGAATGGAATAATTGCTATACAATATTTCCCCACCCGCTCCCCATCTCCATTTCCGAAAGCACGAGGGCATAAAATGGAAGCGTCAATGCTCTGTCGCTCTGTCTGTCTGTCTGTCTGTCTGTGCGTGTATACGCGACAGAGAGACACGCGCCTGGATCGTTCCGGCCTTGTCCACCCCCCCTACATTTGTGTCCATTAGCGCAAGGGGTGGGACGATCTGTCCGTGACTGTACCAGTTCACGGTCGACGACACCTCGATCCGGCCCGTTATACTGTAGGCCAATTGAAATCTAGGGAATGGAGGCTTTGTTTGAGGGTATGTATGACGTTGTGTCGATTTTCCAAGTATATGAGAAATCCTAGAAGGGGGAAAAGTCTCACAGCCCACCCGATCCTCGATCGGAAAGTCCCAATATTTTTTTGCAACGATTGCAATTGTTGTATTTTTTTTGTTTGTTGCGATTTTTTGGAAGCTTCTAATGGCATTTCATATGGCATCAGGAAACATACAAATTAACGTAATTACAACTTAAAAATGTGCTAGCAAAAATTCATAGCAAAGACAAAGGTAGCCTTAGGCAACGGGTCTGAAAAATTGGTCATAGGCACTTTTGCACTCTTGTAATATAACACTATTCGATAGAGCACCCAGCAACAAACCAAGAATTTTACTAATAGCTTAAATTAATGAAATATAAAATAGTTACAGCAGAAAAATTCAGAAAACCTGCTAAACACTAATGTACATTTTTTATTTTTGGGAAGTGTTTTGGCAAGCTGGGACCACGGCCCAGTTATTGTTGGTGCTAAAAAAAATTAAATTTATGGACCTTACAGAAAAATTTAAACCTGGCTCGAGACTCGGTGGGTGATCAAAAAATAATAATTTTACTCATAACCTTGATGTCTTTACTACTGCACTATAAAGTCCATCATCTGTACCCCACCACCCGATCTACCATAAGACGTTGGGAGAGGTCAGATAATTGAGTGGTTGTCGAAATGGGGGAGATGCGGAGGATGACTGGCTGCCCTTCCTTCCCCACCCATCTTACCCATCCCACGCTCCTCAACACCCACAACCACCATTTAACGGAACCTCCCGAGGTTGAGACGTTCACCTCGTTCTAGCCCCGGCCCCCTCGGCGCCTAAAAGGACCCCAACCCCCATGCTGTGAAAATCGGCGGGTTGACGAAGACGTTCAGAGCACGACTCCCCCGCTGTGCCCCCAATCTCCCCCTTAGGGCCCAATTGTTGATGCAACACAGCCCAATTATCCTGGCCGTCCGCCCGGGGGCCTGTTATGGCCATTCCAGGGCCAATTAGGCTTTTCGGCACCCTTTTTTGATCCATCATTTCCTGGGGGCTCGGGTTTTTCGGCGGATATGGCCCCCATGGAAACAAGAGCTCGGGGGGAAATGCACGGAGTCACCGCTGATTTTGTAGCCAAATTGCAATTTTTCCGGATGTTTTTTCGGTATTTGCGATTCCGGAGATTACTGTATTCTTACGAGTTTTAGCTCACGACCAGAAGCAACTTATCGAGGATAAAAATATAATCACAAGGATAAGCCGAAATTCAAAACTTTAGGAATGCGCGTAAACATAAGCCTAAGCCTAAATCTTAGCCTATGAAGCCTAATTGAACCAACGATCTGGACTCTAAGGTTTTCCTTTAAATTTTGCAGATACTGTGGCTAAGTCCATAAACACAGCGACCCTGAAAAAACAACACTCCCCTGCCAGCCTTTGGACAGCTCGGGTCGGGTAACACCAGCGGCGGGGTGGAGGTCAGCGCGGGGGCTAATCACAGAGTATCCGGTAGAACAACGGACGGCTCCGATGGACATGGCCATTCCCTTCCTGTTGACATAATAACATTGTGTTCCGGTGTTCCCTCTCTCTCTCGCTTTCTCTCTCTCTCTCTCGCTTTCTCTCTCTCTCTCGCTTTCTCTCTCTCTCCTGGGGTTCTATGGCACCCTCTCGTTCCGGGGTTGATCCTTTGTACGGTGCGACCAACCTGCCCCCCTGCCGTGTCAATCCCCAGCAAACATCCTGTCCTTTGTCTCACCTAGTCGTTGATGCACCCCTTCTTCAGTGTGGCCCAGTTTTTTTGGGGGCGTAGCTGCTCCAATGCCCTCCCTTCAATGGCTTATATTTGATCAGCTGCTTTTCTTCCAGCAAGTGCCAACGAAACCCTTCCAGTGGTTCCCGTCATTTTTGCATTAGCACCTGCGAGAGCAGAGCACTCTTTGGCACATTTTTGGTTTGGTTTATATACTAAAATTTATGTCCGGATTGAGCTTATGCTTTTAGGCTTCGCTTAGCATTAGGCATAGGTTGGGCTTGGGTTTAGGCTGTGGTTTAGGTTTTTAGGTTTTTAGGCTTAGGTTCAGGCTTTCGCTTAGGCTTTACTTAAGCTTAATCTAAGCCCTGCACCGCCACCGTAAACCCTATAATGCCCCCTCATTCCTCATTTTACTACCTTAATTTCCCCCACCACCATTTATGGCCACTCCTCAAATACAGACTGAGAGTTTACAACCCCCAGAATGTTGCCAGCCCAAAACTTGAAGTACTACCCCTTCACCGACGGGGGTGCTCCTTTGAAAGTGTAAGTAGAGTTAGTATAGATCCCCTCCAAAAGTGGATGTATTTCCCGGCAAGGCCTAGAAGTAGGGGGGATGCCTCTCGAGATTCCTTATTAGCGTGTTCACGCGTGGCCGCCTCGTCGGCTGGGGGGCCATGTTGAAGCCGTCGCGTAGAAGAGTAGCGAAGGGAAGAAGGGGAGTCTCCTTTGTCACGCATCGCTGCCTCAACGCCACCCCTGGAGAGTTTCATTTTCATTCCACCCCGGTCCTGGGTGGGGGATGTGTACTTCATTATGGCTCGACTAGTCCGGGAAGAAGAGGGCATCGTCGGCCCTTGTTGTCTAGTCGAGTCCAGAGACCAGCTGACTTTGTAGTCCATGCAGATGAAATTTTATCGAATTGTAACGTGCGGATGAGCACGTAGATATGAATTTAATTTGTCGTTGTCATGGGGTTTGGCTTGGGTAGAAGCAGCGGGTAGAATCTAGGTAATTTTAAGGTTCAACTCTTGAACGCGAAAATATTTGAATTAACATGCTAATGTTTGATCATATCTGAAGAACAGAGAGAGAGAGCGACAGAGAGACGCCAAGAACCCATTTGGCTTTTGGCCTAACGTGGAATTTCTAGAGCTACGGTGCGGATCCTATGTTCTTTCGGATTTTGTGCGCACGTTGCAAATTGTGTTACTAGCATTTCTATACCCTCCAGTGCCTAAAGACCCTTTAAAGAGATTATGGGAGGGTGACACTTGCGCTTATGCAGTTGCGCCTATGGCCTTATGCGCATACGCATTTGCGTATACGACATTTGCGCGCAACGATATTTGCGCCCAACAACAATTGCGCCTAACGACAATTAGCAAAGTTTAGATTAGCAAAACAAAGTTTAAAAAGCATAGAAACTAGAAAAACAGCCATTTTATGCGTTGTCATTGCAAACAATTACAAATATTGTAACCATTACAAACAATTGACGTTAGGCGCAAATGTCGTAGGCGCAAATGCTCGCTCGTTATTTTCACCCTCCCGGATTATGCAAGCCGTCGTTTGAGGCAAACGCTGACTTGGCGCTACCGCGAAACACAGCCTCACATTAGTACGCTTAAGCGCTGGGATAAGCTGTTTCGCGTCTAACACTTCCAGATCTGGCAAAACCCCAGCAAAATCTGTTTCTGCTTGAAACCTAGTTATGTAGCAGTCCACCGCGTCAGCCCACGACAAAATGTTCCACCCACCCCGGTCGCCCACTTCATTATGGGCCCCAGCACCCAGGGGCGGAAGCCGCGATGCATCGTGGCGCCGCTAGCTATCCCTTCCACGGGGCTTATCGAGGCCCATCTGGGCTCCTGTGGCTTCGAGCCATTCTAAAAGACAACCCGCCATCTCCATTTCCTGCCCTTATCCCTCGACATCTAAAGGGGTGGGGAGGGGGTTGGGGCCAAAATACGGTGGCCCGAGATGTCCCATCCATCCTCTTCTCCCACCCTTCCTCCCGATCCAAGCAGCCCGGGCCCTTCCTTTGCCGCAAAAACAAAATCTGTGAAACTAGATCGCGGGGAGCCGTGTGGCTAGCGCGACGCGATCGTTGCCTCTGTTTACCGTAAGGAATCTTGTTATTGGGGTATGCCATTTTTACGTAGTGGCCTTGGCGCTATGGTCGCAGTTTAGGATACGAAATTAGAGGCCTTTGGGTACTGTAAGTATTTTATAACGCTCTAGGCGAAAAGCACACTAAAGCCAACGAGTAACCCATATTTCACCGAAATTCCTGATCTTTGAACGACCGTTTTTTGTAGCATCACGTTGGCGTGGGGAAGAAGAAGAAGATGGGCTGAGAAGGGGCCAAGTGGCCTCGTTTTATGGCCTTTCTTCGGCTACACGGTGTCGGCAAAGGCCCTCCTTCTTCTACCCTCCAAAAGCCCCCTTCAACGCCTCCAATTTTTTACGGGGTAGACCAGGGCGAACGCCTTTAGAATTGCCCTCTTCAGACATTTGTTGGCTAATTCGAGGCTTCACGGTTTGCTTAAAAATTGATGGAACGTCTTTTTCGCAGATCGACGTAGCACAAATCTACGCCTGGCATGAACTTAAGCATCCGAAGCAATTTTATGCCAATCCATCTCTCCCCCCCAATCTGACGTGTTTATTCTTTCTCGAGATGGCGGACAGCTAGTTTACGCCCTGGGTCTCCCCTTGGCCCCCTCCTACTGCTGGCCCAGCTAATTATCCGCGGGCCGAATTAGGAGATTTCCTCCTTTCTGTCTCTGCTCCTCCTCCTTCTCCTCCTCTTCCTCCTCGAGGGATTGGCTAATTGGCGCAAACATGCGATGCCGCTCATCCTCACAACTTTTGGCCATCCATCCACTGCGCATATTTGTGGCATATGTGGGGGGACGGTTCTAAACTAGATACATATCCGTGCTGTTTTTGGTCTAATTTTAATGGCACAACCGGTTATTTTGGTCTCAAGGGGTCGTGGCTTTTGAAAATATTACGGTGGCGCAGAAGCTACGACATTGAGTGGTTTTGCGTAGTAGAGAGCGTAGTAGTAGTTTCGCTCACCAATTCTCGCTCTCTCTCGCTCGATTTATTTAGGTATTTCACTCGATCCTCTGGCTCGTCGTTTAATCTCTATAGATCTCGCTCGTCTCACTCTCTCTCTCTCTCTCTCGCTCTATCTCTCTTTCGCTCCCCTCTTTTTTGCTCTCTCTCCCCATCAAAATTAAAAATTTGAATTTGTACCGATTTTTTCATGACTTTTTTCCATTACCCGTATTACAGAATCCCGTGCAATCCACCCACTTCCCGAGCCTAAATGCCCCTAGGCAACGTGCCATTCCATATTACACGCGTGCCTGTAATCGAGAGACGATGCGGAATGGGCTCTGTGCTCCGAGCGGGGAGGTGCAGAACTCACACTTCCTCATTGTGAGCTGTCATTTGTGTCCTCAAGTATCTCCCCCTCCCCCCATTCCCCCACCCAGCCACTCTCAGCATTTGCATAATTGCCTCACAGCCACTACCCCTGCGCGGTCGCCCCTCATGGCGGCCGGTTCGATGGAGAAGCAACTTTTCTTAGATATTATTGACATTCGTGGAATTGGGAGAGTTGGGTTGGGTTATTGGGGTTAAGCTTAACCGCGGCCTCAGGATTTTGATCTGTGTTATATCGGACACTTTTTATCTGTCTTTAACCGCCATCATTTTTAACCTCCCTATATTCCGCTAATGTTCACTTCATTTTGAAAAATCCACCACCCCACAAAATGGATGAGCCGCCCCGGTGAAGCGGCCGAAGGGCCGGTGCATAGCTGAGGATGGAAGGAAAAGCAGTGGGGGGGACTCATGGTGTATGCGGTGCTTGAATGGAAACCTAGATTAGTGGAGGCTTCTCCTTCCTCTTCTCCACCGCTCCTTTTCAACCACCCCATTCCCCCTCCTCCTCCTCCACCACCAGTCCTTTGCCTGGCTGTGGCGCGTCTTGTTCACGCACTTCTTCCACACCGGGGCACACATACATATACACCGCACATCGATCCTCTCCACGGCGATGGGGAAGATCGGTTTGTTGGTTTATGGAATGTTATATCAGGTTTTTATAGGTTTGAAATTTGTAGCTGGAAAATACTTAAGGCCATCAAGGTTATCTCTATAGAACTGTTTGGAGCTATGTATCGCGCTTCTCTCTCCCTTTTCTCTCTCTCTCTCTCTCTCTCTCTCTCTCTCTCTCGGTTGCCTAAAATCGGGACGTGATCCACTCCCAACCACGCGACCATCCCCGAACACCACGGCCAAGTCGTGTTGGTGTCATCCATCGTGGTACATACATCCATTGCATATGGTGTGCTAGGTGAGGGGGTCGTCGTCGCGAAGGGGGGAGTTGTGCACTCTATGCGGCGACCCTCGTTTCACACGACAAACAATGAAATAGAGCCACACCAACGCGCATCCACCCCGCCCTTCACCCCGCTTTGCCCACTTCCATTTTTGATTTTTTGTTGCAAACTGGGTGTTAGATCCAGCCGTATCTGAGCGGGAAACCGCTTCATGTTTGAATTTCTAACAAGGAGCTATTTTTAAGGCGAGTTTCACTTCGTTTTTAGGTGATTTTGAAGTATCGCAATACGGCATAGCTCATTCAATAGACATTGAACAACTAAAGTAATCGGTTTTCCGAAAATTGCAGACGAGTGTAAGCCTGCAAAAGTACTACTAAGTGATTGACTAGATTTTGATTTGATTTTTTTGATAGTCCCGACAGCAAAAATCCCGATAGGCAAAACCATCCAAACCCAAAAATACCGACATCATCTTTACGCCGGTTTGAATACCGCTTCCTGGAAAAAGCTATTTTGCGTGTCGGGTTTATGACTGTTCGGTTTTTGTCTTGCTGTTACGTTGGTTGCTGGGACTTTAGAACTTTCCCTAATTTAATGCCGGAAACTGAAAAATGCGAGAAACTTGACTTACGATGTAGAGTTTTCCTAATTCTCCCACTACCTAAAACATTTAGCGATTTTTGTAGAGGGTAAATTTGTAGAGGATCCATACTTATTGCTCTTTTTAAAGCGCGCTCTTCTCTTCTCCCGCTCTAACGAAAAGTTCGAGAGGCCGTGCGGTGGGGCTGATCTTTGTGTAGTTCGGATCCGTTTTCTCCCACCCATCCCATCCGTACATCCGTCCGAATTCATAGTGAGAGTGAGTGCTCTTCGTGGCCTGTGGGGGATGTTGGTCGGGGCGTGTCCCCCCTGGCCGTGTATTTGTGGATGCTGAAATCAACACCCCGGTGGTGTGTGGAGGTCCGTATTCCGCTTCCATCCTTCCATCCATCTATTCCACCCTCCTCCTTCTCCTTCCATTGTTTGTTATTTATCACCCCTCGGGCTATGGCTCTTTTAGGCTTTCCCCATCCCCTCTTCACGTACCTTTCAAGCGGATTTCCGCCCATATATGCCTGACGACCACCAACCATTTTCGAGCCATCGCGCAAGGTTTCAAATTTCATTCGCGCTCGCCGGCCTCACCGTCCCCCTCCTCCGGTGGTCCATTCCGGAATTTGTTGTTTTTTTTTGGAAATTCTCTTGGCGTGTGTTTTGCCCATTGGCTCCATAGTAACCGCCCAATTTTTCAGCCGCAATCTGGTAATGGCTCAGCGCCGGGTCATCACATCTCTGACCGAGTCTGCCTGGGACCAGAGGTTAGTTTCTGGGGGAAATGTTGTTGGGGCTAGGGCTACGGTAGTTGATGCTGGGCTTAGGAGGCACCGGGCTTGCTCAGCAATCGGTATATTCTTTTGCCGCTGATCCGATTTTTTTCAAACAATTTTTTTTAATTTAAATTTGGGTTTATTATCCGTTTACCGAAAAATATAAGGCCGAAATTAATTTTCTCAATATTTTCGTCCATTTTCATGTTGCCGAAACATTTTGTAACTTCGAAACACTGCGGTGTCATTTTTTCCGGGATTTTAACAAAAAGATCTCGACAGCATCTTTTTCGACACTATGAATTTTTAAGAATCAGGGCTCAAATTCAGGGAAAGATAAGTGAGAAATGCGGCACATTCCAAAATTTCCCCGTTTCCTGAACCAATCACTTTTCTTAAAAAAATCATAAGAACTTTGTTTTCTGGCCCGGTTTCCCTGACTCATCCGCCTCCTTGGCACGTTTCACCTATCACAAAAACTCGCGGCATTTTGTTGATGTTTCTAATGGTATATGAGTCGGTGGGGGGAAGTGAAGGGCCGAAATGCGATAAACACGACCCGTCCACAATTATAATATTGACACACCTGGACATGGTGTGGCCCATGGCCCATGTGCTAATAGAGTCACCTAGGGACCCCCGGATTTACTCTCCCCACCCTTTCGCCCTACACGCATAATCCGGTGCTCATTATTTTCAAATGGCCATGTCGTGATCGTAATTGTTGCCTAGTGTAGTTGGTAGTGCAAAACTGGATACCTTAAATGATTATAGAAAAGGCAGAATTTGCTATATTTAATCAAGAATTTCTGTACAATGCCATTTTCATACGAAATTCTACGGATTTGACGGTGAAATCGAAGATTCAGTTTTTATTTTAATCACAACCGCAATTTTTTGATACAGAAAGGATTGTTAAAATAATATTTTCACAGCAATTTAGGTTGAAGTTTCACATTTTTATGCAAATTCCCCGGGTTTCAGGATGAAATGGAACGATTAGACTTTTATTTTTAACCTTAAAACAGCAATTTTGGCTTTTTGAGACAGAAAGTCTTTTTCGGAGTATTTTTGACAGGAATTCAGACTTTCTCTAGATCTTAATAAAAGTTCGAGCATACGATTTTTTTTTCGCCATTTCCGGATGAGCATCAAGCAAGTGTAGATAAGCGTGACAAGCGCTAATCCCCCTTGCTTTGGCGTTAAGCGGGCGGTTAGGCGCTAAACCGTGGGTCTAAACCCTAGCATAAGCTTTGGATTGGGCTAGTACATAAGATGATAAGAGAGGTGTCTAGCAGGTGGAGGTCAAGGGCTAGCTAGTGTCTGGATTATTTTAAGCAACCTTGGGATTGTTTAGAGTGTGATATTTAGCCAAAAATCAGCGGACATAAAGATTAGCTTGATGCAAACAATGTCAAAACCTAACTTAAAGGGTAATTGCCTGATCGCGTAATTAAACGGTTCTTTGAGGTAATTTCAAAGCTGCGCGGACGTCTGTAACCTTGCCGAAAATCACCAGTTTGGCTTGGCTCAAAATTTCAGACGTTTTCGCAGAACTCAAAATCCCAAATGACAACCCCAATATTGTCCCGGGCCCGTAATTTTTCACGAAATCCATAAAAACCAACGACGTTGAGGACCCTTTCGTATCTCCCCTGTCATCCGTCATCTCGATTTCCATTCAATTTCGCGAGAGCATCGAGACGTTCGTCGTCGCCTTCTCGAAGACGCCCCCCCCATCACATTCGGTTTTTGCCGACCCGTCGAGACCATTAATTAACAAGGCCGCCCCCTCCTCCTCCTTCTTCCTTTCCCTCGTCCGGGGCTCTGGACTTGAATATCCGAGTAATTAACTTGGGGCTCGGCCACGTCCCCTCTTTTCCTCTTTTTCCCTTCGTTGTCGACATGGCTCGGATGTCCATCCACACCACCCAGTCAGTCGTCTCCTCCTCCATATTCGGGCCGGATATCTGCTGTCCATTTTTTTAATGCCGTCCCGCGGAAAGAGGGTTGAGATTTGCCATTTCCTGGCCCCGGTTTCGGGTATTAATCCCAGAAAGGTGGATAGGTTGCCCTTATTTTTGAGCATCTACGGTAAGACGAGCAATAAAAGAATTTTGGTTAACACATTTTTAGATACTTTCTGAAATTTTTTGTTCGTGAAATATCAGGATTTTAGGTCTGGGCCTGGCTTAACTTTAGGGCTATACTTAGCTTTGGGCTTAGGACCATGCTGAGCTTAGGCGTTGAGGCTTAGGCTGGCGCTGGGCTTTGGCCTCTGCTCAGCTCTAGGCTTATGCTTAGGATTAAGCTTCCCTTACGCTTACTTAGGCTTAGAATAGGCTTCAGCGTCGTTTCATCGCTTATCAAACCTAAGCCAACCATCCAAGTAAAACAAAACTTACTTACATCCCTCCAACCTAACGCGAAACCCCAAACCAACAATTCCCATACCGTGCACTCGCGCCGCACTTTTTGCGCAGATTGGGCGCACAGGCCGGCTATAAAACTAGGGGTAGAGGCTGTATTTCGGGGAGTTTAGCTGACCCGGCGCGGCCATGGTTCTGAAGCCGTGCAGGCCGGGGGCAGGGGGAGGGTCCATAAAACGGGCGATTCTGGGGGACGTTGAGCATTGCCCTTTCGGGTCAGTAGCTGGGGCTATTGAAGTGAATATCGGAGAGCGAGAGAGCGAGATAGATAGAGAAAGAGAAAGATGAGAGAGAGAGAGACCGAGCTGGGATTGTGTCCATACATGGCGTATGTCTGTATGGATGTGTGTTCGCCTCATATATTAGACTCCCCGGAATCGCCAGTGGTCGTAAAGGCAACACAGTGCGGATTATCCCCTCCGGGCCCATAACTCGACGACGCGGGCAAGTGGCCGCGGTCGAAGGCAGGTGCCCATTTTTGGGAGCCACCACCCGCGGGGATAATTGGCCCTCTTGGTCCTGCGTGTGTGTCGCGACAATAATTTGCTGCATTGGGGAGCGTCGAATTTTTTGCGCAAGAAATGTCTGCGTTCGCTTTGGGACCATTGATCACCTACTGCGCTTTACCATCTCCCTTTATAATCGGTGGCTTATGTGGGGGCTATTTTGTAGGGTCGTCGGAGTTTTCAAGTTGCGACCAAGCTTATGTTGTGCTGAATTTTGCGCTGATTCCGAATCTGTTCCAAATTCGCGCCATAGCTATTTTCCGATTATCCACGATTTAGACAGGACAACCGTAGAAAGTGGCTCCTTTGAGCGTGACTAGGCCTTAGACCGGGCATAAGTTTCCGAAAAATTTCAATTTCACAAACCACAATTAATGTGTTTGGAATTAGCGCAAAAATTCTGCACATGATAGACCTGGTCTCAACTTGAAGCCGCCCGAGATGACGCGAAACGTCGCCTCGTTCAATCCTGACTTTTACCAAATATACTCCTGCCATCCAAAGCCAATTTTTCACATTTTCCCGTCTGTTGCATAGTCGCAACATTTTGAATAGAGTCCACGGCCTGTTCTTTTATTGCCCCGAGTAGCCATTGCAATCGAAGAAGGCGTTCCCCTCCTCCGAGAGAGGCCATTCGGTTGTGGCCCTTGTCCATAACGGGGCAGGAGAAGGGCAGGTGGCGCCTTCATAGACCTCCACACTTCTTCTGTATCTCTCACTAGCTCTCTCTCTCTCTCTCTCTCTCTCTCTCTCAACCCCCAGCTGGACACTGTGTGCACGCGATCGCTTTGATCACCTCATCATTCGTCAGATTTGGGCGGACGAGCATAAAAATTAATTGCCGGCTTTTGGCTTTGATTCGCGCTCATTATAGGAGCGTATGCGTCTTTGTATCATCTAGCGAAAAAGCCGGTTTTTACAAAGGCCTCTTTTCAATGGACCGAAAAATACTTTGCTGAGTTACACATCTCTTTAAAAGTAAAATATTGGCTTTGGTTTATGAGATTTACTCGATTTTATTCCCTATTTCACTTTAAGCATTAGACACCTTGGCTAATTCCGATTCAGAATCTATTAGATCAGGACGCCCGGATTTTTAAAGACATCACTCGAATAAATTCGATTTTCACACCAATCCGGAGAAATCACGATCAGCTACTACCGTACCCACGCCTAATTGGTTCACCCCTTACCCCCAATTGGAGACACTCACTCTCCGCATTAACCCCCCTGGCAACACACCGGCCCGGCAACTTTTGCAGCCACTTTGCCCTGGGGGCAGGTGGTGCGCCCCGAGTGGGGCGACCCCTATTTGGTGTCCTTCTCCCCCTTGCTAACACCAACATCTGGATGCTGTGGCCGTGCGCTTTGATCGCGACAGATCCGATCGTGTGTGGCGCGCGGCACACGGGCCATTCCCGGGCAGAGGTGGGCAAACAGATCCGCCTCAACCTGCCCCTCCCCTCAGCGCCTCCAAAAGCCCTATGCAAATTTGATTTTACACTCTGGCGGGGTGATCACACTCTCTATGAGGAGTCGACTGCGTGATCGGCCCAAATTTGGGGTGATTGGGTTTTTGCGTATTATTGCATTGAGGATGCCAACATCTTTTGCCTACCGTACCGCACCCAACGCTCGTACATTAACCCCTCTTTGAAATGTTGAAATCTGAAACTAGTCCAATGGTGTCGGCGTATAATTTTGGTTACCGTACCCCCGGGCAACCGTAGCAAACGTAAATTTGTAAATTGCGTCCCTCTATACCTCGTAGAATGCGAAAAACTTTTTGGGCACGGATTACGGAAACCGCGGGCTTTGTCCTTGCGAAAAGTCGAAAAATTAAACCGAATTTAAAAAAGCAAAATTTTCACTACAGTACCCGGTGCGCCCTTTCCCTTGAACCATCTTAGCCTTTTTATACCTTTACACTTTCCCTTAGACCTTTTATTTCTGCTCCTGAAACTAGAAGACTTCTTCCAAATTTCCGGAATTTCAAAAAGAAAGTTAAATTTTTGGTTTTCACTCCTTTTTTATCCCTATGCGATTTCTGAGATGTTGTAATCCAAAAACTGCCCTTCCGTCTCCAATTCCCACTCAATGTAGCCATTCCAATCACACTTCACCCCCAGCCAACGTGACCAATTCCAGAAAAACGGGTGGGGACTACGTTTCGGCGAGCCCCGAGCAATCGTGCCTCGACATGAAGATCTCGTTGTACAGCACCAGCAGCAATCAGGTGAGCCGCCCGAGGAGTCGTGTTGTTTGTTGCCATTTGTAGTCGAGCCAGGGGACCCATATTTCCGTCGTAGACCATAAACGGAGCGGGGCACGACGTCTGTGCCTGGAGGGCTTGAAAGTGCAATTACATTCCACAACCTTGCCTTGTCACTCACGCACATGCTACGGGCAATTCTGGAGACCCGGGGGCTTATGCTAGATGGGGGATGGAAATTGCTTGAATCAGAGGTGGGAGAAGGCAAGTATGGATTATTTTATAGCACGTAGCGCACAGTATATTTTTCGTAGGCTTAGCCCTAGAGCTAGGCTTAGGCTTAGGCTTAATAATAGGCTTGAGGTTAAGCTGTGGCTTAGGTCAGGCGTAGGTTGAGGGTTAGGTTTAGCTTTACGATTAAGCTTGGGTTTGGGCTTAAGTTTAAGCTTACGCTTACGCTTCGGCTTAGTTTTAAGTTTATTCTTAGGGCAAACGTGACCATAGCCTTAGGCTTAAGTTGACGCTACCTACTCCCTATTAGAGTGTATCGTAGGGAGTTACGCACCTCCATTTTTCAGACAATTACTTCTAGAAAATGCGCCTTCCTTTGCCGAGGTTACGGTACCTTCCCTCTAATTGTCCGCTGTTTACCTGGGCAACCGAACCCACAACCCGACCCACATCACATACACAGACATACAGAGAAACCCGCACACAATTCTGGGGATGGGCTCGCTTACAGAGGGTTGCCTCGGCACAAAAGGCTTATTTGACGACTCTCACCCCGTTTAGACACACCACGAAATCCGAGACGCGGTTACGGTAGCTGCCGCCCCGCGAGAACACTACCATCACCTCGGGTGAGTTTAAGTTTTGATCAAGTTACGGTTGGTTAGGATTGGGCTTGGGTTCGGCTTGGGTTTGGGCTTAGCGTAGTAGGCTTAGACTTAGGCTTAGGCTCAGTTTGAGAGTGATAGCGATGCCGGATTGTCCTAGAAGCGTACGGCCTAGTTGCGTCAAAACATATACTTAACACAACTTAACGTAGCGTAACTCAGCAGGTGCGTCTACCGGTCGATGAGATTAATTAGAGCGTGGTTAGGGCACCTTGCGCGCATTAATGACACGAAATAACACATTTTTCACGGTTGAAAGCTTATTCTGGGCTCGACTCATTCAATGCAATCAAAATATACACCTCGTAGTAAAAGCCATACGAACTTTAACTGCTGACTCGGCCCGCCAGCGCCGCGCTTGTCACAAATTCTCCTCATAAAGTCACTAATCTCCCAATCGTCAACCCACCTCTAAAAAGTGCACACGCCCAGCAGAGTCAAACTTCAGATTACAAACCCGCTCGTTAGTTTTAATGGCCCTAGCCCAACGGGATATTTTTGTCATTTTTGCTGTCCATTTTCAACCTATTGAAATCCCCGGGTTTCGCGATCGTCGACCACAGAAGCCAGGCAACGGGATGCACCCAATGCCCGTTTTTTTTCACCTGAGTCACATTACACATTGACTCGAACAGAAAAGGCTTATTCGGTGGTGGGCTGCCCCCCCCCTCACAACTGCTATCGCGCTTTGCCACTCCGGGCCACCGTAGTCGTTTCGCAACAAGGAGAAAGGAGGCTGTCCCCCGCCCGAAGTCACGGCCGCCCTGATTTCCCCAGGAAATGCCTTGTTTGGAATTGGAGAGTGGGAAAAGTCTCGGAAATCAGGGGATACGGTAGTTCGGTTAGGGTCGTAGCTTCCGGTCCGAACTATGAGATGTTTGCTTCGTGTGAATCGATGTTTTGAATCAGAGAGTTTTGCTTTTATCGACGTAGCAATTCTCTGAAACCTCTCCCTTTTAATCCAAATATATGTAATTTAGCAAAATGACTATACATTACAAATTATGGCATGGGGATCGTCATTAGGATTCACGCGGAACTTTGCCTTCTGCATCGCGTAGGAAAGCAACGAGCTACAAAAGATACGTTAGTTGGTTCCCGCTTAATGGGCATCTTTTTCGGCTATTAGCTTTTCCTAAATCTACTTAATTACATTTTTATATAGCACGACCGGCAGAAGGATTACTTCGGTTAGGGTAGTTATTCCGCATAGATTTATCGTATCGCGACAAAATGACTCGGTAATGACTAATTTGCATAAAGACGTTTCAGCTTAGGCTTAGAATAGGTTCGCCTATTGGTTATTTTGGCATAAGAATGGCTAATTACCGGTCCCGACGTGTCGAGACTAGCAACCCCCCCTGCCCCCAACTTGGCATTACTCATCCCAAACCAAACTCAAAAATTTGCTAGAATTTTCGAACACCCTCCGACCCGAATATTTGCATTGTCTGCCCCGCCGGAGGGCTTATCGCTTTTTACGGCTTACTACCGAGAAGAATGCACCCCCGTGATTCAGAATTTCGAAAGCTTTGCGCAAGCCGTTTTTTGGTAGTTGGGGGCTGGGGCAAGGTGGTGAAACAGACCGGCAGGCGCCTCCGCCCCTCCCAATTTGTCTTATTTTGCATCCAGCCTTGAAAGGTATTTTGGAGATTGCCAGTCGTACAATAGGAGGAGGAGGTTTGGTATCCCGGAACCGTGCCAGTCCCCCCCCCTCCAGTAACCCGCTGGGGGCTGTCGATATTTTTAAAAGCTCGATCCGCTCGAGCGGGTCCCCGGCTGAATGCCAATGGGTCTGCCCGGTGGGGATCTGTGTAGCTTCCTCTCTCGCGATTCATTCAAATGCCTCCACCACTCGGATGGACACCCCGAAAAAAGCTATCATCTGGTGTTCTTCAGAATGGACAACAGCTCCGACAAAGGCTACGACTCTGACCTTGATGAGAAGTTCTCGGGGAGCGGTGATGAGAACACGGGCAGTGGGCAGGAAGTGGAAGGTTTGTTGCTTTTAATGGTAAAATCTATGAAGACAAATTCTCGATTTGTCGATTACCCAAACAGTTCACTTTTAGCCGACGGCGTCTTTTTCTTCGATGAAGACGTGGACTGGCAGAAGATCAAGAGGCGATCCTTTGATATTGAGGACGACAAAATGGAAGCGCCAGGTAGTAAAAACCAGCGTATTAAAATTATCTTATTTCGGCATTATTAAATTTCGACGCTATGAAATGTTCACAATATGAAAATAAGCCTAAAATTTAGTGACACGCTCCGAACGCTTCTCTAACTACGAGGAGCTCGTGCCGATGGGTCGACACCGACGGTCTGGCAATGAAAAAGTCCATCCGAGAGGTAGCACAATAATTTTTAACTTAAAATTGCCATGAAATATATTATACCCATTTTATCTTTATTTTTAAGAACTGAAGACCGCCTGGGGCCAAATGCGAGCCGCCCCGAAGTCGTCGCCGCCGGTGCCTATTCCTGGCAAGGAAAACTACCAGCCGTGCTGGGATGACTCTTTCGAATTTAACCAGCGATTCGGAATGTATCGTAATCAGGTAAGGAAACATGTTATTTTTTTAATGAGTCTTGGAAGTGACGGAAATGAAAAACTTTCTTACTTTTTAGCCTTTTAAGCTTTAAGCTTTTTCCGCCGTCACCCTACTGAACGTATCCCTAAAATCTATATTCTCAAGAATTTAGAATCAACGGGACACCTCCAACCATCATCAGAATGTCGACGCACGGTGCCAGAAGCCAAACGGGCCTCCCTCCTTCCACCCATCACACTAAATCTGTCCCCCACAGCCACCGTAGCCTTCTAGAAGTATCCACGCGCAATATTTCTTCTTCGCAGTTCATATCAGTTCGTAGCCTCCCATCATTCATTCCCTCAATTTTTCTCTTGGTTTCTCACGATTTCAGCTCTATTTTCAATGGGTGACTTTTGATGTGCGCTTCTACCCAAACCCCCGAATGCTCCGTGTTTTTCGATTTTTGCCAATTAGCTACGTAGCTCCACTTACACGTTTTCTTGCGCTTTTTGTTGCTGGCAACTTTTCATCTCCCCCACACACACCAGATTCTCATTCCAAAGCTTTTAGCCCCCGAAATTGTGATGCAATGCAAGGGACGTTTCTGGCCCAATTCTCGGGCCGGTAAACGCCTTCCGCCAATCTCCTACCTCTGCTTTTCGTTTGCTGAGATGGATTCTCCCCCTATGAAGTGCTGGGCTCTTTTTTATCTAGCGCCCGTCCCGACATGCCCCGGGCATACTGTACACGTACTCATTGCTCACCCCACCCTCCCGGCATCCCCCACTACGCAACAATACCCTGTACCCCCCGGGGGTCGGGAGGGACCCATCCCGTGTGCTGTCTGCCCCGGCTCGACAAGGCCTCGATTTTTAGCGTTTTTGCGAAGTATTTTTACTTTGTTGTTTATATATGAAATCCGGCGGCTTAATCTGGTTATTTGGTGGTTCGGCGACATTTTTGCTTGAAGGTGTTTTGCTTAGGAGGTTCAGGCTTCGTTTTAGACCTAGGGTTAGGCTTAGGCTTCGCTTGAATTCCGGCTTAGGCTTGGGCTTGAGCTTGGCTTAAGCTTACGCTTCACTTGGGCTTAGGTTTAGGCTTGTGCCTAAGCTTAACCAGGCCAAACCTGATGCCTAGAAATCAAGAATTGCCTTCCTAGCCGCCACCTGAAACCCGATTTCCCCCGGAATTTCTCCAATTTCGGTCTCAACTCGTTTTGTTCTTCAACGACCCTCTCCATCGTTGTGCACAAGATGCGCCACACCTAGGGGGATCATTGAGAAAATTATGAAACCCTTAGACCCAGTCAAAAGCTCAGATGATTCCCCATCTCCTCCCCTTCCCCCCATTTCGAGGCGGAAGGTTGGTCTCAGGATGGTCCACACCACTCCATTCATTCTATTCACAACAATTCCCCGTCTATCATGTGATCGTCGATTCCACACACAACACGAAAACTGTGCTTACGCCCAAATTACTCCTATTCAATTTGTAGCCCCCCGGCAGATACCGGGGGGCTACCCTCAATCTAGTGTGCACTCTTCTTCTTCCTTGTGCTTCCCAGCAACACTGGCGCCCTGGTAGTCAAGGGCTGACCAGCGCGGGTCTGGATCGAATAAAGCGTTGTTGAGATAGTTTTGTCACTATGAAATGCAAAATATGTATTACAAAATGATATAACAAAACAGGGTAAAAGAACACCTACGGATCTCGAAATTGTGCCCTACAAAGATTGTCAGCCTGAAGCCTAAACCTAGGCTTAAGCAAAGCCTAGGCCTAACCTAAGCTACGCCTCTGCTGAACCTAAGCTAAGCCTAAGCCTAAGCCTAAACTAGGTATATGCCTAAGTAAGCAGATGCCCAAACCTCCACACATGCCGCCCAAGCTTCCTTTACACCTATATAAATTTTTAATATGCTATGTTCACGAGATAAAAGAGCTTTACCAGCCCCGGCCGACCCAGACATTACCATGCGAATAGTATTAGTTGTTTATTTATCGTGGCCCTGTGCCGGATACGGCCCCCACACCTCAATTAATATTCCATAGATCGGCGCTTTTAGCATAGGGTCAGCTATTCAAAGACCAACAGCACCCAGATAGAGCCCAGGTCGGCAAGTCAAAACATCCAAAGTTGCCCGAAACCCGGGGGCAATCGATGAGGCCTGGACAAGATAAGACCCCGTGCAAATCAGCAACCCGCCTGATTTTCCTGATGCAGTATGAGGTGCTTTAATACAATCAAGCTGCAACAATTAGCTTCAGAATCACCTTCTTCCATAGAAGAGCCAGAGTGGTGTACGCTGGATTGCTGTCTTTGACGTTTCTAACACTTTTCTATTTCGTCATAAATGTCAATGACTCTGAAAATACTCTTCCAATGTATATCTCCCGCAACTTTCCGGCAAAATAGCAAATCACAACGAAAATATGTAAAATACTATTTTTAGCGCCCCTGCATCAGAACTGACGATCCCGAAATATTCAAAAGCCTCGGCCGTAATATTTCACAGTGTTGATTTCAAATGGACGAGCGATCTACCCGGCCCGCGAAACCTAGCATTCCCTTCATCTTCTATTCGCTTGAAAGCCCATCAAATGACGCGATGCGCATGCCATACGGTAGGTCACCCACAAACTAAGATACGCAATTTTTCGTCTAGCGTTCCTGAATTGGACGATGCACTACAAGCGAAATTCTGACGTCTGGAACCCGTATGGGCGCCTTGTGAGGCTTCGCTCTGTGGTAACACCCTTAATTTGACTAATATTCTTGTAGAAAAACAAATTAAAGAGCCCCTGGGTGGAAAAAGACCCAGAACTCGAAGCTGTATGGATCGGCTCAAACTGCGACACCCTCAACCGACGTTTGGAGTACATACAGTTGCTGCAAAAGCTTGGGCTAAAGGTATTAGACAGAATTTTAGCAAGTAAGCACTGGACTTACAGGTTGATATCTTTGGAAAATGTGGGCAGCCCGTTCCTAAGGAATGTGATGGTCTAGAAAACCGCTATTCGGATTGTATGAAAACTGTTACTAGGTAGGTAATGTCTAGCTTATTTAATAAAACTACAGTAACTGAATTATATCTTCCAGTATCTACAAATTCTACATAGCCTTCGAAAATTCAAACTGCCCCGATTACGTAACTGAAAAATTCTTCGGGACACTACAACGCGGTCTCATCCCGATTGTGGTAAAACGGCAGTATTATGAACATTTCGGGGTAAGGTAACTGAATCAGATTATACACCGCTTCGTCCAGATACCGGGCGATATATTTATCGCTGTAGACGACTTCAAGACCCCGGAAGAGCTGGTACTCTATGTAAAGCGAATCGCCGCTGATGAGCAGGCATACAATCGATACTTTGAATGGCGCAATCGATACAGGTTCGTTTAATTTAATGGTTGGTTTTTAAAATGTAACGTTTAGGATAGCAACCCATTTGGAGCCGGACCCTGAAACTGGCTGGTGCGCTCTATGTCAAAAACTAGAGAAGGGTCCACCGTATCCCAAAACAGAGGACAAGCCAGATATCCGACAATGGGCCACGACTCCTCGGTGTGACGACGGGTTTTTGTATAAATTTCTTGAATAGCTGAAATTATGATCTTTGACAAATTTGGTTTTCACATTTGAAGGTTGAATTTTGAGCTTGATCGATTACTTTATTAAAAGCGCCGAGGCGGTTGAAAACAAGCTATATAACGAGGAGGATGTATGAAAAAGATCAAAAAAAGGTCAAATTGTTCCAATTTTGAAAGTTGCTTAAACAATTTTTAGTAACTTTTGGCGGTCGCAACAGCTCGGCATAGATGGAAAAATAAAAATTAGACTCTCCCAGCTATAAATCCCCCCCTGCTAACAGTCTAGTACCCTAAAAATTACGGCTATAGCTTTGACGTCCTGGTTTTTTTAATGTCATTCCCGTTAAAACAAAGAGGAATTCCGTCACCGATCGCCCATAAATTTGGTTCAGATGTCAGACCCGATATTTTCTCACGGGCTGCTACAGTCCGGGGAATTCCCCACTTCCGGTCTCCACCATACTATGATGGTTCGCACTTTTCATGTTTTGAAAGTGATGGTCGAGAGTGAGAGAGCCCAGAGTGCCCGGTAAATCCCCAGACCCCGGATTGCTCAACGTGATTTCTCAAAGCGTGAGCTCAACGTGATGCTGGTCGTTTCGATGGTCGGATGGAGACCAAGAGAGGGGAGCTGCCCTTCATTTGAGTACGATCCGTCCGCAGGGTTTCAGGCCCGTTTTTATGCTTGACTTGAAGCGTGTTGCGGGTAGATCGAAAATTCGCTCAAGCCTAGGACGCTTAATTATGGTTCCGCCATGCCCAGAATCGGAGTGTTTAGAAAATGGGTGCACCCCAAGAGCGTAAGGTCCTTTATTATGGAAAAGTTATGTATTTTTATAGAATTCGAGGGCGAGTTTGCTCGTTTACCTTAAAACTGATTTTTCCTAGCGTGATATTTCATAAATCTGGCCGAGCTACCGCGTTTATCTAAACTTCAAAAAAACAAAAACTAAATGCCGACAACAGATTTTGCATTTCTTTTCCGCTTTAATTTTTGATTTTTCCATCAGAAATGCAAAAATCAGGCGTAAGTAAATATAGGCTATTTTGGAATCAAAAAAAAATCAACATTCCCCTGAGTTCGAATTTTATCGCGTTTTTTGAAAAATTATCGGCTTCATAACCTGTATTTCATTAAAAAAACCCAAAAAAATCGTGGAATCGTCAAAATTCTCTAAAATTCGGTTAATCAGAGCTACTCAAAAATTTTTGCAATTTCAGGATCCGCATGCTTTGCCACAGTATCAGTTTCTTTGATTTCTGTCTTTCTTGTATACCCAAAGAGTCCCCCACCCTAACTCCCCTGATTTCCTGGATAAATGGAGCATAATCTGTATGGCAGGAAAAACGGGTGACCGGTCGAAAGCTGACCCTCCTCCTGCCCTCCTCCTCCTCCTTTTCTTAAACCGACTCAAGGAATTCCCGTTGCAAGGCAGACTGGGGCAGAAAGGTGGAGGTGGAGGAGGAAAGTCGCAGCGCGAGAAGGTCTTGAAACGGGTATCAAGGTCACTTAGGATCAAATACAAGGTTGCGCTTGTTGCTCTGATCAGGTTCGTCTGGCCTCTCTCCGAAATGATGCAAACGGTAGCGCAATAAAGCGGTTTGGCGGGCGGGATACTGTAAAAGACCCTTGAGATACTGTAAAAAGTAAAACCCGCCACAAATATTGTATCTTGTAAAACAAGCAGGTAAGTAAATAGTGTTGTTTAGGCTTAGCCTAGGACAGAGTTGTAGAGTATCTTTTTTAACGGCAATTTGATGATTTTCACAAGCTAGTCTTTTTTTAATATTATCCTAATCAGAAAATTTTAGTTCGCAATACTCCCCCACTCACAAATGCCAGTCCAAGAATTTGATACCATCGACTACCTCGGCGCCGTGGTGGTCGGCGTAATCTTCAGCATCTGTTGCTTCCTCTTCACAATGTTCGTAAATTTCTTCTGGATCACGAAGTACGACAACATTACCGTTTTTGAGAGGGTAAGTTTTGCTCATAACTATCAATGATTTTTGTAATTTCTAAAGACTAAAAACGATTTAATCATCTATGCAAATCTCAATTTAGCTCGGCTCAAAATACAATATGCGTATGGGCCCTCATCGCGTAAAAGAGGTCCAAAGGACCATCTATCTGGAGGAGACTGAAGATTGCGATCGGCTCCGTCTGAAGGTTGACGAGGATAGCTAGAAAGTCTATCAACAATTAGATCCTTAATAAATATTACGTGTTTTATATCCTGGTGGCTACAAGCATACGACAAGCCAAAAAAACCCGATCAGAGGTAGCCTTATCTACACTATTGCAGCAAATATTAATTTTCTAATATATAACCCAATATTTTCCCTTTGGCGCTCCTTAACAGCACAACTTTACCTTTAACCTTTTGAATTAGAATTTTTAATTGTGTAGGCATTCTAATAAATCAACTGCCCCCGGTCGTAATCAAGGTAAAGGCGCGGGTGATAGCGCTTACATCACAACCCCCTCACCTTATCAATTCCATGAAAAAGGCTAGCCTCTCAATGGGTCAGATCCATTCTTGTGAACAAACCATACTACCGCTACTACTTCTCCAAAATGGCCGTTCCGGATTATTTTCTCGACAAGGCGTTCGTTGAGGTTCGACAGGAGAACATTGATGAATTCTTTGCCGTGCGAGGTAGGGCATTTTGTATATTATTAAGTAGCAGGTGGTGTTTTGCTTCGAAATTTCATGAAAATAAAGCATAAACGGTGCTTTTAGGAGTACCATGGCTAATTCGCAAGCTGATCGTCGGAAAAATGAAGAACGGCCGATTTCATTTGACTAGAAACGGAGACGTATATTATTTTGTGCATTTCGAAAAAAACGCACCTTCAGAAGTATCACATTGCTGTCGGAGATCCCGGCAAAAACCTGGAATACGACTTCACTCTCGGTGAGAAAATCCGCGCCACTGGATATGATGGCAAAGAGCATGAGGTTGGTAATAATTTGGATAGAAATCATCGTCGTAGTTTGTAGATGGTCTTAATTTTAGAGCTAATTATATCGCAATATGGAAAATTTTTATGAATTTAGATTAACCCCAGGTTCGATTCTAAAAGCTCTAGAAAATCTCTTGTATTAGGAGAACTCAAAATACGAAACAATTCCAGATCACTTTCTCCTTCGAAGGCGGTCGCTTCATCGAGAAACATTTAAACCTGTCGCGACCCGAGGTTGGCGAAGACGTCACCTACTATGAATTTAGGGACGGCACCCTGTACTCGGTAATTCTCAGAAGTTCCATGCTTTTTAGCACTGTGTATCTTTCGATTACTTAATTTTTACCCTATGATTCCAATACTTTTTAGGAATGCACGGCTACAAAGGAGTCAAAATCGGTCACCTGGAAGCGCGAATTCAAGCAGAAATAATTCTGGGGAAAGGGCGATGTTTTTATGATGTATTGGACAAATAAACGGCTTAATCTTGGATTTTGGATGAGCCATTGGCCCCTTTCGGGAGTAGACTGGAAAGCGGAGGATTATTGCGAAATATCAAGACCTCTAGTGCCTTGTGACGTCTGGAATTCCGCAGTATGGAATTTTCTGATTAGTTCCGCGCATTTTTGAGCATAATGGCTCTAAAAAGCTCGACCTCATAACTTTCCAAGTTATGATCCGGTACCAATCTCCATATAAGAATCGACTTGGCTTCCGACCGCATCGGGACATTTCCGACGTCTCCATCCAGATTGCAACGCAATAATTTATTTATATGCCGCAAAAAACGGGGTGCCCCCCAACAAATCAGGCCAATTCCACTCGCCGGGACCCCCACATGTTATTTTTAGGCCCCACTGACGCTCTCCCCAAATTTTCTGCCCCTTCGCGGCCCTGAGAAAAGTGGCGGGGCCCACGTGGGTTTGTAGCTGGAGCACCTTTTTTGACGGACGTAATTTCCCGTTTGAAATGATCTTTTGGAGATCCTGATTTTGTCATTTTCCTATATTTTAAAGGAACTAGAAAGTGTAAAAATTGACGAGTATTGTCAATTGGTTTTTGAAACCTACGACAAAGGCCAAATACTTAATCTAAATATTTTTATTGAGGTCCTTAGAAAACATAAAATCAGCACCAAAGTGGTTTGATGGATTTCCTAGTTGTCGACAATTATTTAAAACGAATGTCAGATCTCGCGCTTGAATTCCAGCGATAATTTTAATTTTAAACTGTTTGAATTGGTGATTTTGACATTGCTGCTGCCCAGTTCCTTGATTTATGAAAAGAAAGAATGATAGATCAATTTTTCTCAAACGAATTCTGAAATAGTGTCAAAAATCGTTTTCCTATATGTATAATCAACCCCTCACTCTTCCCAAGGGGGGCCTCTGTCCATTTCGGATTTGTTGCGGAGGGACTCCCGGTGGGCACCAGATTTGCGGGATCCCCGCATTTTTTGCAGATCAATATCGGGGACACCGCTGGGGCCACAAAGCGGCTTATCTAAAGAGGGGGGTAGAGGAGATGGGAGGACAGCAAAAGAACATGGTTTCCAAGTTACAGGCAAGAAAATGAGGGGCCGGGGTGTGAAAATGGGAGTGCCCGGATTAGGGTTGGGCCCCTGTTTTTGCGCCTAATTGCACCTCTATATTTTCCCAGGAGCCCCGGGGGCAATCCCTTCTCATTTCTCGACTCTCGAGGCCGTTCGCGACTTCCTGTAGATGTGACTCACGTGACGGACTGGGGGCGCTTGCTTTGAGATTTGACTCTTCGCCCAAAAATTTGCGAAAATCAAGCGATTTTTAGATATTTGGGGATATCCGGGTAGGATGTTTGGAGTTCCACTTTACGCCACGCTACTCTGTCTATCGGCTTTTGCAGTGATGGACGCGGTATAAAAACTGTAGAATTAAATTATTAATTTGTCTGCTGTATAGCGCAACCATCATCATACCGGCCATGCACATGGTGATGCGGGCAAACAGAACGTTAGCGTGCTACAGTACCGACCAAAAGGTTAGTCTGATATTTAGATATATACTAGCGTTAAACGTTGGTATAAAAAAGATTTTTGGTAGTAAGATGTGTATTAAATATCTTATAACAAGCCTTGTTTAGTCTGCACGGAAGTGCGGCACCCCGGCGACAAATGGCACTTTTGCCCAAAGCCCCGAACCGAAGACGGGTCTGACTGGCCATGCATCCGGTAAGTATCCAACTAATCTTCAATTTATACGTATTAAGCCAAGTTATAAATTCAAATTTGAATTTAAACCATGAAATATACCTACTTGCAGCGCCTCCGACCTGTGCAACGGCCTGAAAGACTGCCCAGAAGGCCTCGACGAAGACCCGCAAGCCTGCTTCTTCCATCAATTGGTATAAATATTTGTAGATGGTTCCCCTATCATCGATAGCCGCTTTAAGGCCGTCTCCCAAGTGCAGGACATCCACCACGCCGCCTACAACGATCTGAAGACGCTGAAGAAACAGCAGGCCAAACCCGCGCGCAACGAGTTTGACGAGGAGTGATTATCACCTTTTGCCCATATCCCCATACATATTCCGCAACAACCACCTTTCAATAGTGTGATGCATAAACGTGTTACTGTTTGAATCGAATTACAATTTAAATACATACAAGTGTATCTAAAACTGCGATAAAAATTTTATTTATTGAACGGAAAATTGAAAATCTTTGACAAGAGCCTAGCGATTCAATGTTGGGGTTGGGCGAAAAATTAGAGAGAAAATGAGATGATGATGATGGCGGGTTGAGGTTCCATCGAAGAAAGAATTTGAGTGGACTTTAGATAGTAAACATTATTTTAGTTTTTTTGAAAAGCTGAAGACGATTTTTGGGACTCGTACAAGTAGTGATTAGACAGGTTTGTTCCGGTCTCGGGGATGCACGGCAGTGATTGCAGTTTTTCGGGGCTTTTGGAGCGAAAATTCCAATAAGGCACCGGGAAGAGCACCAAAAACGATAGCTAAAAAGCTTGAGATGATTTAGAGCTCCTTCTTGGATTTCTTTCCGGATTTGGTGGGTGGTGGTGGTGGGGGCTCGTCATCGTCATCATCATCTGCAGTCAAAAGCTCCGCCAAATTTTAGAAATATTACCATCCAACGAGATCTGCCCGCTCATGATCTGGTCCACCCAGGTCTGGAGGACTTCGAAGTTGGAGTCGGAGTGCTTCTTCGGGTCGTCAAGGTTCACTTGAGACATGTCGAACCAGATTCCTTCTTTCTGAAAGGTTGGCAGTACATGGCGTGATAACCTATAGATCTCCAAATTTCAGTAATTTCAGAGATTTCCGGGCCGATTTTCATAACTAAGACATCCTGAATAAAAAAATCTTTTTGGAATCCAGACCTGACCTCAAAATTCGCAAAAACACGCGTTTTTACCCACAAATATGAGTTAGACAAGATAGGCTCTTTGTCCACGCCTACTTGGATCTCTTAAATGAAGCCTAACTTACCTCCGAAATATCAACCAATCCAATCTGAGGTCCCTCCTCGATATCAATGCCAAACATCTCCTCCCAGACATCCACCATCAGCGGGAACTCATCTAAAAACCCACATAATGCTCCATTTCGGGACCCACCAGGATCAACAAGGATAATCTCGAGGGTTCCGGCGTGTTCCGAGTTCTCGTCGGCCAGCTTGTCGAGCAGCTTCTTCATCGCTCGGCCCTCTCGCGTCTCCTCGTCGACGAATGCCAGCACCATGCGCTCATCCTCCTCTGGGTCGCGCTAAAATTACGGTATGTAATTATGGCTGCGATATTGGACAATGTTTTTTAATGCGATGTGTATTCTTTGGTTAGACATCATACCTAGTTAATTATTCGTAAAGCTTACCCAGACGTTGAAATAGTTATCCAGCTGCAGCTTGACCATCACCGGCTCCTTGTGCTTCTCCACCCAGTCCTGGATTCAGGGTATGGATCCTGATCGCCCAAAATTACCTCGAATTCTTCCTCGGTATCCACGGAGGTTGGGGCGAAAAGTGGCGATTCCTCGAATGGCCTCCACATCTGCACCTCACCAACTCGCTTGAGTCCGACTTTCCTGGCCCACTAAATTGACAAAATTGTTGGAGAATTATGTACTTACGTAGCTGTTCACAACAGCGTAGAACTCGATCTCCCCCATGAAATCCTCAGCGGCCTCTTCGAACTCTTTCAGGGCTGCAAGAGCATGAACTTAGAATTTTTTGGTTTTCCTACCGGCCGATCCGGGCTCGAAATAGCCAACAATCCTGACACAATCGTCCTCGAGCTCTTCAAATTCCTCGAGATCGTGCTCGTCATTAATGATGGTCACCGGATCATCGGGGATCTAGAAAACTTGTTTTTCTCTACGTTCTAGGAGACCAACGTCCATCAGCCACGACACGAACGTCTCCGGGTCGCGGACACCGTTGTACTCGATCTTGTACCCATCCTTGTAGACGTGGATCGTATCCTCGCCCTTTTCGACCTCTGAAATTACACTTAATTGCTGGATACCGTATGCGGTTTGCCAGATAAGTTATAATTTACAAGGCGCCCCGTAATTTCTCACTAGTTTTTTTGGTCGTAGTCTCGCGTTCAGATAATTCGTACCCACGCCCTTGTGTAGCAAGTGACTTTTTCGTTTTTGACGGGATTTTGGTACTGGGTTATTAGCGGGGGGAAAGAAATACATCGTATTTTCTGTAACTTTTTGCGCGGTTTTGTAACCATAGAACTAAAAATTATCAAACCTATCGAAATTTTTTGACTTTTGGTCTAAGGTGTATGACAAAACAACAAAATTTCAAACTTTTACAAATTCTAAAAATTTTTATGACTTTTTATCAATGAAAAACGGTGAAAATGCTTATAAAAATACACACTTTTGCGAGGTATGGGTCAGATAGCCCCCGCTAAAAGTTCAGTACCGACATTTTCAAGCATCAAGGGATTTTCAGGTAAGTCTTACCCGGCATATTTTCACCTTACCCATTCGGGCCCATCTCGGGCCCATCCCCCGGTTGAATGGATCATGTGGGCTTTTCCGGGCACATCAAGCCGAGGTCAAGCCTCAACCTCGCCGATGACGGGCTCTCCCTGGGTCCCGGCCCGGGTCGCGGTGTAAAGGGCCAAACGCCGGAGGGGCTGTATTCGACAGGAGAGAGAGAGAGAGAGAGAGAGAGAGAGAGAGAGGCGAAGCGGCTGATAGAGAGCCCCAGCAACACAGAGAGACTAGGCGCCGAACGGAGCGGATCATTCGATGCCTTGGGGGCCCACACCTTGGTCCCGTTGGGGGCCCAAACCTCGCATGGCTTACAGCGTGATGGCAGGTATCGATCTGGGACACCAACCGGTAGCCCGGAAACCCCGGAAGAAGACAGAGCCAAGTTATGCTTATGCTAAAAAACCCAAAATCCCGTCTCCTACCTTCTTGGCGCCTCAATTTGACCTCCTTGGTAGTGTTGACAGTGTAGAAATTGTATCCGCGCTTGGTCATAATTTGGGCCGAAAGCTGAAATCTTGATTTTACAAGCTAAAGAATTTGGGGGAAAACCTGGAGGAAGCACTCGTATTGATCGAGTTCCGGGTCGTCGTCCTCGACGTCGTTGAAGAAGATGACCGACTTGGCATCTTCGGCAAAGACCGTCTTGTTGAAATTCTTCTCGGTCAACACCTACAAGATTTGAAAAAATTAAAGAAAAACAAATAAAATTAAATAAGCTCTTTAAAGTTCGAAGGCGCAGTTAGCCAAGCTTCAGGCTGTAAAACACAAAATTATTCTATATTTAACCCAAGTAAATCTATTAATTCCCTTAACTAACTACATTCACCAACCTCTGTCCGGTCAAAGCCATCATACTCAAGATCGGGGTATCCGAGGAACATGCATTCCAGCTCTTCCGTTTTCGAGAAGCCGGCATATGATCGAAGGGCCAGCAGGGCCAGCAACCCCAGGCGGAGTACCCAAGTCATCTGCAATTTAGGGAATAACCAAATAATAATACCCATTAATGAAAACATTTCAAAGCAAAATCTCTATCCTCGCAGCAACAAGAAACCAATAAAGTTGGGGGGGATGAAACGGCGGAGGCAAAACGAACACCTGACGCTCGGAAAGTCGAGGAACAAGGAAAGGGACAGGAACAAGATGGTAATTACTTTTCCAGGATAAGAAAACTGTTGATGGAAGAGGGGTAGTATCGATAACCAAGTAGAAAAGGTTGTTGGAAGATTTGGACTTACAATCAGCTCTCGGGATAGGCTTAGGATGGGCTGCTCAAGCTTGTTCTTGGGTTTAAACAAGCTTTAGATTAGATTTAAGCTTAGGTTTAGGCATAGGTTTAGGCTTAAGCTCAGGTTTAGGCATACCGTGATCTTTTACCTAGGCATAGGCTTATGCTTAGGCCTAATATGTGCATTTAATTTACGTGGCAATAAGTAAAAAACGAGTACAGAAGTTTTTGCATGAAACTTTCTACGCAAAAGAAAGGATTTCTGCTCTAAGCAAAAAATCATATCAAAAGATGATAAGAAATAAACGTAGACCAAAATCACGATTCAATATTCAGGAACAATTTTAGAAAGCCAGCTCCAAACGATCTGTGCGTCATCATCATCTCTGCGTAGAGAGTTCAGATGCCACAGTCTTCCCTCCCTCCCTCACCCCCATCCCCCCAACCCGTCACCCTCTAAAATTAGGCTGTCACCTTCCGAATCAATTTCGGGGTTGTGCCCCGGATTTTTTGGGGTTGATACACAGAGAAGGGCAAATAATTCGGGTGGGTGGCGGGGACTGGGGCTGAGGAGACGGGATGGCTGGGTGGGTGGATGGATGGACTTGCGATATCCCCCCGTTGTCTGCATTTTCGAAGCGTCGAAGCTGCCCTTCTTCCGTTTTGTCGGCATGTTTGTATAGGGAAGGAGGGGCGCCCAAATAATGAGTTGTTGCCGAGTTTCACAGTTTTCACAGGGACATGCAAAATCCGTCGATGTGGGATTTGCCGGTTGGGCTTAGGCTTAGGCTTAAGTTTTTATTTAGGCTGAGGTTAGGCTGAAGCTTAGGCTTAGCCTTAGCGTTGGTTTTGGCTTAGGCTTTGGCATAGGCTAAGCTTTGGATAGGGCTTAGAATAAAACGTGACGCGTCGCGGGTTTTGCAAATTTTATAAAAACCTACACCCAACAAAATCTTTGATCTTGCCTTGCCGGATTCCTTAAGACATTTAAATCCGGTCATCAGTTAATCGTTATCAATCTCAAGATGATTAGTTCGTAAGAGACAGGAAATCCCCGAATACAACAACTAACAGCCAGGCAAAAGCGAGGAAAACCGATCCCCCGAACATTTGCAGCGAGGAACGAGTGAGGCTCTCAAGGACCCAGCCTCAGCTCATGCTCCCCCATCCCTCTTGGCCTCCCATTAAACTCTGCTGCCACTCAATGTCTTCGCCCACCACCAATCTCTGCACTTTATTTAAGAAAATTAAGGCATGAGAATTGACGATAAAATTAGTATAATTAAAAGCTCGACGTATGAAACCAATTTTGCAGTCACAAATGCTGGAGATCAATTTCTTTCTTGTGGTATGCGGGTTTTGGCTCAACGAATGCATCCTGGTGGGTCCATGGATGCTCGCGGGGGATCACACATGCGGCTGAGATCATGTGACGACGTCTGAAAAGAGTTAGAGGGTTATGGCGGTTGGGAAGCGATGGCCGCTGATCAAATGCTGTAGGTTTTTGGGTAATGGTTATTTGCTAGTATGCTTCCCCGAAAAGATAGGCAGCGCTAGAATTTCCAATTGCTTTTTTACGGCACGTTTTCGGCTGACAAGGATTCGTATACTACCATCGAGGTTTCTAGTCAGAACCAAGCGTATTTTGTACAGAATTTTCCTCTGATTCTGAATCTGTCTAGCAAATTTGCGGAATTGCGGTTTTCCGGAAAGTTATGAACGACAAAAGGTCGCGAAACGCCGCGAATGAACCACTTTCTATGGTTTTCCTGAAGCAAATTAGAAAGCTTTGTAAACACATTCGGAATCAGCGCAAAATTCGGCACCCTAAGGCATAGTCCCAATTTGAAATATCCGAAGCCCAAGCCTAAACATAGGCTGGACTTATCCTGAATCTAAGCCAAACCCTATGTTCAAGCCTAGGCCTAATTCGAGACGTCAAAGCCCTCACCTCGTCCACGCCGGCTTCTTGCTGTTATATCGGTGAAAGCATACGGCTCCAAGTATCATCCACAACACCAACGACCCGAATGACCAAGCTAATAAAATGTTCTCCATTGAGCTCCATTTGCATCTTTGAGAGGTCTGAACAAAAATCTAATTCTGGAAGACTTTGGACAAACCCCGGATGTTGTCGAATTAGAACACTGGGCCCCAGCCAGGACAATCGTTTCATTTTGATTAACGGGAACCTCATCCAGACGCCACTGTTGCCGATGATTTTCGAATTGTTCTAGTAGTTGGTCGTTGTTGTAATTGTCATTTTTTGTAAGAGCCACGTATCTATAGTAGCAGACCTCTCAGTACCTTGAATATCATTTACACTCCCCGGAATTCGATTCATTTCCGCGCTGTCAGCATCGAACGGTGGTTCCCCGGTATTAAGATCCATTAGCTCGAGATCGTCTTCTGGAGCCTAGAATATTAACGTCAGGTATTGTCATCAACACCCACATCCGATTCATTTGGCCGATACACGACTTTTCTCGGTCGTCTTGTTGTTATCGTGGTTCCTGCCGGGACATCATCAAAAGGTAGTGCAACCCTTGGGGTTTGCGCAATCTGCCATCCCGTGGACGGTAACGTCAACTGGAGCTCATCTTCACCCTTTGTTTCCCTGACTGAAAAGCAAGCTCTGAAACCGTAAAGAGCGGCTTACATAAATCGGGTGAAGGCGTGGAGCCTGGAGGTAAAATTATGTAGGTTGTCCGCCATGTGGGCTTTGATTTTCTAGGAGTCTCGGTTGTGGTTCTCTTTGTTGTGGATGTCGTTGATGTTTGAGTGCTCGTCCCAAAAATTATTTAAAATTAATTAATAGCAAAAATAACGAAATAAAAGCAAAAATAAAATCGATCTTCGGTGAGAACCCCTTACTCAAATCTCTCCATCCTCGTCTCCAAAACGGGCAAGAAACGCATCGTGGCTGGGCCATTGGAGGTTGAACTTCCCTAAAACCGTATATTAAAAATGGCTCGCAGTATTTTACTTGGAATTTCTTGAAATGCTTCCGCCAAAATTAGGATGCAACTCGTCGATACTGTTGAAATCGACGGACTTAATCAAGTATATACTTTTCGATAATTTGAACTCACGCTTGGTACCCTTTTAACTGGCTGCTTTTCAACGATTGAAATTTGATTTGGCTTTGAGGGGGATTCGATCAGATCCACATCCCTAAAAATGGCTTCCTGTGAATTGAAAAATTGATACCGATATGAAATGTATTTCAGGAAATGTGGAGCCCTTATTGGTCGAGCCAACGGTTCCATCAAGTGATTCACAACTCCATTGATTCGATATCCTTAAAATATCCGAAAATTTTGGTAGCAAAACGCTCCCACTTTCCCGAAGGCTTTCCACATCTGTGTAGTCATTATGCGCTACGTGAATCCATTCGCTAGACACGGCAATTTCCTTCTCAAAGCTGACGGCATCATTTAAAAGATCTAAAAACATTGTTTAAACCGGGTTTTGTTACTAACTAGTCTTGAAATGTTGATCGACAGCATCCAAACGCGTTCGTCGACCCTCTTTGTGCTTCAATACCTCCTCTTTTGTGAATGCACATTTTGGGGGCTAAATTCACTTGAATTTGACGACGACGTAATTTGGTCCTTACTATGCTTTCCGAGTTGCAACCCCCAACACCTTTCCGGCACATCCGCAGTCGGCATTCAAATCGAAATTTATCACCTAAAATTGGATAGATAACAAATAGTATTAGAATAGCGGTACCCGAAACGAAACGAAACATCTTGGCCCTCCCGTAGATTTTCACTTGATAATTGCTGTAGGTGAGGTCGCTGAGCAGTTCCTGGTCCACGATGCAACTATTTTGGGTTGTATTTAGCGAAAAAGGCCTACCCATTTTCATCAATTAAGTGCATCACCTGGCCGGTGCACGACACGGCACTACAGTACGTTAAAACCGTCAAAAATTGGCCTTCTTCTAAAAAATATAATATTCGAAATCCTTAGTAATCTCCGATACCTTCACGCGGGAACTGGCAACTCCAGTCGTGCACTATCGGGTCGCCAATGGTAAAATTTGTCGGCATATGGTCCCAATGTGCGGCTTGACGGACGGCATGTGTACAATTTACGCTATAATTTTTTAATTCTGCTACGGGCTCTATAGGTTTAATCTTTAATAGAAAAATCATACCCCGATCGGTCGCTGATCTCTCGGACCGGAGCCTCGTCGAGGCAACGCAGAGCGAAAACCCGATCCGACGGGGTCATCACCACCTAGAAAATGACACGAGGATTTTGCAAAGGAAAATTCGATTGCCAAACCGGATGGAAGCCGATTGAGATATAGCTCGAGTAGACACGAGAGCCGTTCTGAAAAATTATGCTGATGCTAGTACGGTATTTACCGAAAAAGTTTGATCATCTAGGCATCGTCGGTAATCCAGGAAAACTGAGGCATTAGGCGATATGCTGGAGCTAAAGTGGAACGAGCAGGCTGGGGTCTCGGGCTGAAAATAAGGATTATGGCTCAGGGAAGGTAAGGTATATTATCGGGGTAATTTTTTGTGAAAATGCCAAATTCATAAGATCGAAATTCAAATTTTCGTGTAATTTTGTCCTTGGCATTATTAAATCACGAGGTCAAATAGTAAATCACGCTATTTCCTACTTAGAGACTTATGGTATATCACAAGACTCACCCTATCCGTCACATAAATTCGCCCTTGAAACGGTAGTGATGTCTCAATGTCGAGCATCACCCCATCTTCACCACACGTCATTTTTGGATTACCTATCAAGAATTAGACGATAAAATACATACGAGCCCACCCAATATTCTGGCATAGTCAAAATCCGATGCCACTATCCGGCCGATAAGCAACGCGACAATCCCGAGCAACATTTCACATAGGATGCTCGTTATGTGGGATGCGATGGCCGGGTAGAAGAAGGAGGTCTGTGACAGCCACTGATTGAATGGCACTAGGCGTGGTTCGTAACCGTAAATATGGAATGGGAGGTTGGTGATGGAATCGTGAGAACAACGGCTAACTGGGTAGACTAGGTACTTTCTCAAAGGAAAAATGCTTGATGTGATAGTTCCGTTTCCGTACTCTGAACGTTCTAAATGGTTCTGGATGGTAGGGAAAGAAGGCTATTTTTTTAAGGATGGAATTTAAGAATTCCAGAATTCGAGAATTGACAATTTCGACATTTTTGTTATTTAAATTGAAATGGTGAAATATCGACTACATGAAACTTCGATGTGGGATTTCGATCTTCTTATAGCAACGCGGTGAGCGGCAATACAAACAAATGAGAGGCAACTTTTATAAATCTATAGTCGTTAGATTGTTGGAGTAGTCATCGGCCAGCCCGATTTGTCTGTCTGTCTCTTCAGCCGGCAACTGTTTTCTTTCTGTCTTCCTGTCTGTCCAGCCACTGGACAAGTGGATTTGGAGGAGCCGCAGGGGGATACACAGTAAACATCGTAATTTTGTGCGCGGCGGAAATGGAGCCACGGAGTAACCAGGGTGAAAGCTCTGTTACTCAGCTTAAAATCTGAATTTTTTAGATTTTTGGGCCTCATCAATATACATTTTAGGGTGCATTCGCTAAAGCTCAAAATTCGAAAAAATCTAACCTTACAAGGAGTGCTTTTTTTGACTCATCTGCAAAAACTTACGAGACCTAGCTCATTCGATAAAGAATTCGATTCTGAACAAAACCCCGTTGTTCTTTTTTGCAGAATCGCTATCCCTGATTTGATAAAATTAAAATACTAGTGGCCGTCTCTTACCATGAGTGCCTTTCGAGCCAAAACAGAGGCTTTTGGGTGCAGTTTTAAATTTTTATAAAATCAGGGATGGCCATTCTGAAAAAAAGAACAACGGGGTTTTGTTAAGAATCGAATTCTCTATCGAATGAGCTAGGTCTCGTAAGGATTCGCCGATGACTCAAAAAAAGCACTCTTTGTTAGAGTTTTGAGAGATCGCAGTGGTTTAGAAACTTTATATAGATAAACGACAAATAAAAATAGAAAGATGCTTTCAACACAATTTCCCGTTAAGAACGGACCATTTCTAGGGTGCATTCATAGGTTTTCATAGTTGGCGAGATGTCAAAAAGTGCAGAAAAATTGGCTAAGAAAAAAATAAGATTTCGAACTGTAAGAAATTCTGTAGTGCACCAAAACCGTACGGTAGAAGGACAGTGGCACGTCTCCCCGGCCCTCCTTTTCTGACGATTCGAGCCGGATAATTGCCCCGAAACGGCACTTTGTCACACTATAGCCCGCCTTTGGCTACTGGCCTCCTCTGCCATTTAGGGGGTGAAAGTAGTCCGTGAGGAATCGTTTATTGCCATTGAGCGCATAATTGCAAAGCACTTCACTGTCAGTCGGCCAGCCATCAAACGGAATGCCGCCAGTGGTCGTTTATTTTCCGGCGTTTCTGAAAAAATGAAAGTTTGTCCGTTTTAGACAAAGTCGCATTTAAGGGCTTTTCGAGTTCTTCGACACTACATCGCCGATTCAGTGCTTGAAAGTCAATACAAATTCTTTTTCTCAAAAGTGCTCAGCAAAACTGATCTGTTAAACTAAACTATTTTTTGTTTTTTTTAACCTACTGACCTTATTTTTTTAACCTAACCTTATAACCTGTTAATAATAAACAGTCTGCGTTTATGCTTTTTTAGTAATAGCTGATTACTAGAAGGTTACAAAAAATATTTTTAAAAGATTTTTGGATGGAAAACATGTTCGGAAAGCGAAAATTTTACACGTTTTTTATCTGATTTTTAGAGCTTGAGCCCGGTGAAAAATGCTATAAATATGGTTTATCCTCTATTATAGGATCGAGACAAATTAAATGTACACACCAAAAGTCACGTAGTCATACAGCGATTTTTTTAAGATAGGATCTATCCAGAAACACAAACCCTATCGAGTTCAAGCCTGGCTACATCGACAGCTCCAAAAAAGGTACAAAAATACTCCTTTTAAGCCTGCACCACGTAGGCCTAGTCATATTCCATTCATCAAAGCTTTTAACTCACTGTTGCCATCCCCAATATGGTCCGGATCGCTCGGTCCTGATGGTGTTATCATCGAAAAGCCAGAATTTTCCGTCGCCAGATAAGACTTACCAGTACAAGCCCTCCCACCGCACGATCGCCAAAATTCCCAGTCGTTGCTCCATCGAGTCCATTCCCACTTTGGCGGCGCGCGTGTGATTGGCTGCATAAAGTTTGGAGTGGGCCATTCTTGGCCTTGGAATTGGGCTGAGATTAGGGTACTGTAGGAAATGAGGAGGAATAATTGGAGCTTCATCTTCGGATCAGGCGTGCCAAGCGACTGACAATGTTTGCCATCATCGCCTCTGGGTCGGGCTGATCCGGTTCCAGCAAAGCCATCTGCGCATGCGGCAGGACCTATAAATTTCCGATAAAATTCGAGTGCGGGTGGAGGGGAAGTGCTGCGCTGTTTATGGAAAGCAAGGGCAAAGCTTAGGCATCTAACGTCTAATTACGATTAAGGAAAACGGAATCAAAAAAGCTTCTCAGACCAATTTCGGGATTATGACTCGACGGGTTCAACTTGTAGGGCCGTCTCAATCAATTCGCATAAAATTCAACGACTCATCCCAAAATTTCCTGGAGATGTCTCCGGAGGCCTGACAGCTCCCCCCCGCAAAATGTCAATCACTCGAAATATTTTTCTGGACCCCCAAAATGGCCCGTCGAATTGGAGACGGGGAGACGTGTTTGATAAGGCCGATTAGCATCTTGTTTTTGGTCTGATGGTCAGAAATCCAGCGGAGTTAGGGGGAAAGTGGGTGCGGGAGAGCGGGAGAGAGCGAGAGAGAGAGAGAGAGAGAGCGAGAGAGACCGAGAGAGAGGGAGCGAGAGAGAGAGGGTGGAAACTGTAAAGGAAAGGCTGTGAGTTCGAATTTAATTGACAAAAAGTCTAGCAAAAAATACCATCTGTGGAAACCACATTTATTGTAAAAAAATTAGAATCCGCACCGCGTTTTCTCAAATATAAAAAAATTTATAGCTAAAAATATTAGCACTCTATTAATCGACTCAATGGAATTCCACAAAAAGTTCAACGTGTATCTTACGAAACCACTGGAAAAGAAAAATACCGAAAAACTTGGTTTGAAACGCCAGAATGCTGCTAAAAGGCTAGATCGGATTCTGTTAATAGATTTACTGACCATCCACATATATATTTTCCGTACCACAGATCCAAACCTGGATCCGAGTATGCACTCTGAACATCATGGAGACCCTGAAACATGCCGCGGGCCCGTTATCGGGCCGTATCCCCCGTCGCTCTCTGTCGAAGCGGTCATCTGAAGGCCTGCCACTCAGCGTGGGAACGGCCAATTCCCGGGTTCACCCGTCAATCCGGGCCCCGATAACCGGTTGCATAAAAGGGCCCTGCCGGGCGTGTTCCTCACCACTTGGTCATCAGCTCATCCACACCGTAGGATGAAACTGTTGGCCGCATTCGGCCTTCTGGCCCTGGCCCTTGCCTCTTGGCAACCAGCCGACCGTCTCTACGATGGCCCCGAGAAAGCCTTCCGCGTCGGAAAGAGCTACACCTTCAACTACCAGGGACAGGTAAGGTTCTGGATTTCTTTATGCTTTGTGGGAAGAGTAGGCTTAGGCTGCGTCTATGGGCTTAGAATGAGGCTTAGGCTGAGGCTTAGGTATAGTCGCTTAGGCTTCGCTTGAGCTCGGGTTTAGGCTTCGCCTAGGCTTCGGTTGAAGCTTGGGCTGATGCTCGGTTTTAGCTTTTGGCCAAGCTTAGAAACAGGATCAGACATTGCTTCGACTCAAGCGGGTTAAGACTAAAGCTGGAACTCCCCTTAGAACTAATTTTACGTAAAATACTGAATTCAAAATCACCAAATTTTTGCTTTCATCGCAAACCTTGCGTTGCGTCGGCGTTGCGCACTGCAAAGTGATTGCATACAATAACTTCCTCCCAAATTCCAAATTTTCTCAAAAACTAGTCTAGCTAAGATCGCAATTCAGATTGCCCATGGCCTGCCCGTCAAGGGATCTTCCTCCCACTCGATCCAGCACGGCAAGTCCAAGGTCATCGTGACCGTTGGAGACAAATACTGGTGAGTGGACTCTCCTGAGATACATAATCATTCCCTCAGGACCCTCCGCATGGACGACATCCGCCTCTCGCACGGACAGCGCAAGATCGAGGAGCCCCGCGTCTTCGACAACGTACGAAATAATCCGAATTTCCCAACAACCCACCCAATTTAGATGATCTCCCTCGAGGAGTCTGAGCTGTCGGAGGAGAAGCGCGAGATTCTCTCCCTCCCCGTCCGCTTCCGCGTCCACAACGGAATCATCTCCGAGCTCCACTTCTCCGAGCGCGACAACACCTGGTCCGAGAACATGAAGCGCGGACTCGTCCAGATGCTCCAGGTCAAGTTCTCCCCCAAGACCCAGGAGTTCAACGATGTCACCGAGACCGAGAACAAGTTCTTCACCCAGCCCGAGGTTCGCAATTTAGATAAATTGTTACAATCAACTCTTAGCGCATGCTCGAGGGAGAGTGCGAGGTCTCCTACTCTGTCGTCGAGGGCCTGAAGCGCGAAGAGAAGGAGGTCACCAAGGCCGTCAACTTCGACACGTGCACCAAGCGCGCCGATTTCCGTTACGGATTCCGTTTTACCTCTGGTAGGGAAAATTTGTGGGTGTTGACGGTGATTTAGAGTGCACCACCTGCGAGTCCCAGGACTCTCGCCCCGAGTCGCAGACCATCTACAACTACAAGGTTGTCGGTGACGAGAAGGAGTACCTGATCAAGGAGGTCTCCGTCAAGTCTGAGTAGGTCTTTCGGGATAGAGTAAGAGAGAGAGAAAAAAAAAGAGAGAGAGAGAGAGAGAGAGAGAGAGAGCGCGAGAAGAGATAAATACAAACCAACAATTCAGGTACGCCTTCGCCCCGCTCGCCAAGGAGGAGGAGGCTCTGGCCACCTACATGCACACCATCATGCGCCTCATCAAGGTCGAGGAGGCCGAGCGTCAGTCCGAGCCCAAGTGGGGACCCAAGTCCTCCCTGCTCTACAACCACGAGGAGGAGATGGCCCGCGAGCAGTTCTGGATGAACGGTGACGAGGAGAGCTGGAAGCTCGCCAAGTTCGACAAGATCCCCAAGATCGTGAGTAATCATTGCTTACAATAATCATTAACGCTTTCTAGGAGCTCGTCGAGAAGTACATCTCGCAGCTGATCAACTCGATCGAGGAGTCCGAGAAGGATGGAGTCAAGCTCGAGTCCACCCACTACATGGCCCGCATCGCTATTGTCCTGCGCATGTGCAACCGCGTATGTCAAGCCGTTCAAGACTCTAATTTTTTTTATTTAGGCCGAGATGATGGAGATCCACGAGAAGGTTTGCGAGAGCAACAAGTTCGACAAGAACCAGAAGAAGGTCAACGAGATCATGGCTGACTGCCTTGCCATCGCCGGCACCAAGGTAGACCAATAATTTCCAGCTAAATTCTTCGTGTCTAGGTCACCGTCGAGCACCTCGTCGAGAAGATCGAGAAGAAGCAGATCTCTCCCCTGAAGGCTTCCCTCACCCTCAAGTCCCTCGTCAACGCCCCCGTCTCCTCGGAGAAGATCGTCGACGCCGTCCTCCGCCTCGGCAAGTCCAAGCAGATGCGTGACGAGCCCGTCCTCCGCCAATCCGCCATGCTCACCGCCGGAGCCCTGATGAACACCCTGTGCGGCCGCAACACCGAGCAGTGGGCCATCGAGCTGGAGGGAGAGCGCCGCTGCACCCGCGAGCAGAAGACCCAATGGCTGGCCACCCTCAAGAACCTGTACACCGAGTCGTCCTCTAAGTACGAGAAGGTGCTCGTTCTGAAGACCCTGGCTAACTCTGGCATGGACGTCGCCGTCCACTTCATCCAGGACATCATCTACAACAAGTCTGAGGAGCCCGTCATCCGCGCTTCCGCCATTGATGCCCTCCGCATGCTGCGTGAGGAGATGCCCCGCAAGATCCAGTCGATCCTCCTTCCCCTGTTCAAGGCCCGCCGTGAGCCCCTTGCTCTCCGCATGTCCGCCGTCTACCAGCTGATCCACTCCCGCCCTGCTCTCCCCATCCTTGAGCAGATCGTTGACACCCTCAACCGCGAGCACAACCACCAGCTCCGCTCTTTCTGCTACTCCCTGATGAACTCTTTCACCGAGTCCCAGAACCCCTGCGAGAAGAAGATGTCCGAGGACCTGACTGTTGCTCTCCGCAACCTCCGATTCCGCCCCACCCTCGAGTCCCGCTACGTTCGCGCCTCCGCCTTCTGGCGCAAGCTCGACCTTGGCCTCTCCTTCGACATGGCCTCCATCTTCACCAACGAGTCCATCCTCCCCACCGAGCTCCTCGCCAACTTCGACTCGCTTTTCGCCGGCCAGTGGAACAAGCACCTCGGCCAGCTCGGACTCACCCAGCAGAACCTCGACCGTGTCCTCTACCAGCTGATCAACAAGTACGGAAAGTCCCTCGAGGAGTCCTCTGAGGTTGTCACCCGTGGCCAGCGCTCCTCCAAGATCAACAACATCCTCAAGGAGCTCGCCTCCGAGATGAAGATTGTCTCCCGCCGTGCTGAGCGTGATGCCGAGCCCTTCGGTATGCTGTACCTCCGCTACAAGAACCTCGACTACGCCGTGGTCCCCGTTGAGGAGAAGCTGATCGATGAGATCACCCGCAACGGTGTCTCCTCCATGGCTGACCTCATCCGTGACCTCGCCCGCGGAATCCGCTTCGACGTCTCCGTTGCCTCGTTCCTGTATGAGCGCACCCGCACCGTCGTCTCCCACACCGGTCTCCCCACCCACATCACCCAGAAAATGCCCACCATCGCCACCATCAAGGGAGAGATCAAGTTCGAGATGTCCACCCGCCCGACCCTCGTCCTGAAGGCTGAGCCCTCGGTTGCCTCGACCCACGTCACCGAGATGGTCACCATCCACCCCACCAAGCACACCGGTGCCCGCCTTCTCCACTCCGTCCAGGCGACCCTCCCCATCGACATGTCTTTGACCTACGACTACGAGCGCGAGCAGCTCAAGGCTATCTTCCGCACCCCCAAGGAGCAGAAGCGCGTTCTTCTCGTCGAGACCCGCCCCCTCAACTTCATCCGCACCTTCTCCCAGCGTTATTCTCCTTTCGTCTCTGAGAAGACCATGACCGTCCCCCGTCTCCAGCGCTCTTCCGTCCACTACGAGCGCGAGTTCGGCCGTGAGCTGACCGGCTTCAACGTTGAGGTCTTCGGAACCGTCCACCGCCGCGCCGCTGAGGAGCAGGTCAACGCCCTGCTCTACGGTGAGAACCACGTCCAGGTCATCGTTGTCCCGACTGAGGAGGCCACCAAGGAGATCGTCTTCGAGATTGAGCCCAAGTGGAACCCCGAGAAGAAGAACTTCGAGGGACCCACCTACGATCAAGAGTTCGAGTCCAAGGACTTCCGCATGGAGGACTCTGAGGAGGACAACCTCTACGAGCCCGAGAACAAGCGCTCCGCCCGCCACCAGGAGACCCGCAAGTACTACCAGGAGAAGCCCATCGACAAGACCAAGGAGGGCCGCATGCTCGTCAAGGTCTACACCGTTGGAGGACCCAAGGAGCTGAAGGGACAGATGGAGTTCATCGGACAGTGCGACCGTGAGGTCAAGCAGTGCCGCCTCGAGATCATCGCCAAGCGCTCCCCCCTCACCGAGGAGGAGACCCGCGAGTGGGAGATGAACTGCAAGGTCGAGATCGTCATGCCCAAGGGACCCAAGTCTATCCGCGAACTGCGTGAGCAGAAGCACCGCGAGATCCAGGCCACCATCAACCTCCGCTGGGGAGCCAACGAGAAGAACACCATCCAGCTCCGCGTCCAGGCCGAGCAGGACCGTGAGATGCAGAAGCTCGTCCGTGGCATCATCGTCCGCGAGGAGAAGGAGGAGAAGGAGGGACTCGAGCAGCTCGAGGTCCTCAAGGAGGCCGCCCGCCTGAACAAGGTCTCCATCCTCATCAACCACGATCTGTCCAAGAAGAACGAGAAGCTCTTCGAGCAGCTCTACTCCCTGATCAAGGCCAACTACTACCTCCAGTCGTCTGTCGAGCAGGTCCGCCGCAACAAGGGATCCATCCTTGTCAAGCTGACCGTCGAGCCCGAGGAGTGCCGTCGTGTCAACCTGACCCTGGAGACCTCTGAGGAGCGTCTCACCGTCGAGTCTCTGAAGACCCCGATCCGCCTCCCCCTCCCCACCATCTTCAAGTCGTCGTCCATCAACGTCTTCAACAAGATCGTCCGTGCCACCAAGACCGCCACCTGCGAGGTCCGCTCCAACAAGGTCTCCACCTTCGACCGCGTCACCTACAAGGCCCCGATGACCAACTGCTACACCGTTCTGGCCAAGGACTGCTCTGAGGAGCCCGAGTACGCCGTTCTCATGAAGACCGTTCGCAAGAACTCTGAGGAGAAGCAGATCAAGATCGTTCGCCTGAACAAGGAGATCGAGGTTGAGCTGAAGGAGGATGAGCTTATCGTCAAGGTCGATGGCCGCCGTGTTCGTGATGAGGAGCTCCTCCGCGAGTCCGGAATTGAGATGATCGGTTTGTTCATCTACCTCATTATTATAGAGTCATTTAGGCGAGCGCTCGGTCGAGATCACCCTGCCCAAGATCACCGTCCGTTTCGATGGCTACAAGTGCGAGATCAAGGCTGACAAGCGCACCGAGAACAAGCAGTGCGGCATGTGCGGACACTTTGACGGAAACCGCGACAACGAGTTCCGCCGCGCCGACAACCAGGAGACCGGTAATTCCTCGGGATCGTAAGATTAAAAAAATTATTTCCAGATGACATCGAGGAGTTCCACCGCTCCTGGCTGCGCAAGGACTCTGAGTGCGAGATGGAGGAGAACAAGCTGAAGGAGAAGAAGAACTACGGCATGGAGGAGCGTGAGGAGAAGAACTACGAGACCGAGTCGTCCGAGGAGGACTACGAGCGCGTCAAGGTCGTCAAGAAGGCCCACCAGAACATCCAGTACCGCGATGAGGACAACGAGACCTATGGTATAAATTAGTATAAAGACTGTTAATAACCATATTTCAGAGCCCGAGCGCAAGACCATGATCCTTGAACGCGAGTCCAAGATCTGCTTCTCGTCCGAGCCCGTCAACCAGTGCCGCCCCGATGATGAGGCTGTTGAGAAGAAGGAGAAGAAGGTATGGGTAACCTTCAGAAAAAATAATCTCTATCAATTCAGATCCGCTTCTCGTGCCTGCCCCGCAACGACCGTGAGGCCAAGGAAATGCGCGAGCAGATCAAGCGCGGAAAGGACGTCACCGACAAGGTTGAGGAGCTGAAGGTTTCCTTCTCCGAGACCATCCGCGTCCCCACCCTCTGCCGCGTCTACTAGGCACCTAATCGGGCCCAGCCCCCCTTTTTTCGGTAATAAACTCTCAGCACTAATGGCCTGTAGAAGATACATCGAAAAATGACGTAAACTACACTTCTAATGCAATACATACCTACATAACCCGGCAGGAAAAATAAGGAGTCAAACCAATACAAAAACTGAAACCAAAAAGCTACAAAAAACTATTTCGCTAATCATTTAGCAGACTATTATTTTCAGAGGTTTTCTATCATTGAAAAACCATAATAATATTTTGAAAGCCATAAAAGTTTTTGAGCAATATTCCATACCTTTCGCCCAAAAACATAAACTTGGTGAAAATTTTTGATTTTATCTTTTGGTGATACAAAGGAGGCATCCAATGTTATCCAAAATTATGGTTTCCATAATTCGGATTTGACCGAAAAGAGGAAACATTAGCTTTCCTTCTGTGAAAAAGCCCCACCCCACAACCGAAATAGTGCGCCAAAAAGCGTCTGTACTCACCTGCCGCTTCTAATCAATCACCATTCCGGCGCGCCGCACTAATGGTCCGAGATCGTCTTTTTGCGTTTTTAAGCGGATTATTGATCAAAATTTATCAGAAAATGCAAGCAAAAAAAAATCAATATATACACTTAGTAAAGCAAAAATCCTAGGCAAATCATCAGCACGGCAGCAGAAATCTTTCCATAGGCGGCTGCGTTACAGTAGTCACCGGTGCAGCAGTATTGGTCTCCGTTGTAGGTAGTCAGCCGTTGTTGACCAGTTGTCTAGATAGGGGTTAGATTAGCAATTTAGATATTCTCACCTGGCATTCTACAACATTCATTCCGGTGTTGCCACATCCGCATCCCCATCCGGCCACATGCTTGCCGTCGGAGCCCTAAGCAATTTAAGGTAACCTTAAAAAAATAGTTCATGAGTTTTATCAGAAATAATGTCAAAACTACAAAACTAAGAGGATAGTCATTATCACTAGAAACTACGATAAGTGGTTTGAAGCGAAGCTTTCCCTCGAATTTTGAATATGCTGATTAACTTTGGACCTTTTAGAAAGTTACACGCCCTGTAATCCTGTGCTTTTTAACTTGCTTTGCTTATTAAACTCTGTCCCAAAACGCTATTAATTATCATTTTTACCCAGATACCTTTTTCTTTTTCCCCTTCCTAATTTTTCAAAACCAAAAAAACACCGCCTGAAAAACTCACAATCCCATGTAACTTCGAGCAGTAGTTACAGCCGACGGGGCAGTTAATCGCAGTCTAAACGCTTTCTCTGACCAATGTTCTAATTTTGAATGCATACATCGGATGTTCGGCCCATCCCGTTGTAGTTGACGCCATAGTAACATCGAATAGCCAACGTCGTGGAGAAAAGAGCGAGAAAAACTATCAAGAATTTCATTCTCTTTTGAATAGGCTGAGGAAAAACTTCAAGGCAATTCGACACAAACAACGTGCTTCTGGGGTTGGCTTATCAGGGGACTTCTCCATTGAAAACAACCGGCCGGCCCTCGCTACAATGTACACCCTAGTGGGGCAATAATCTGTTTATATCGCGTTTAAGGAGTTTGTTTCAAACCCGGTAATCAATTTTCAATCAATAAACATGGTAGGTAGGTAAAACAACGCCGGAAAGAAGCCTTTTACCCCGTAGTTGTACTACGTTCTCCATAGATTCTGCGAATTCCCCTGTCGGTTTTTCGGCCCTGTACTTTCGATATCCACATTTTGAAGCTCATGCGCTGGGAAATGTCGAAATCATGGAGTTTAAAAATTTTTAAATCCCCGTTAGGGAGTTGGCGTTCTGATATCAATGCAGATTCTCGAATTGGTGTGAGGTCAAAGCAGGCTCGTTGTAAATAAAACCAAGACAATATTCGTTTATTGAATGTTTCCATCCGTTAACTCCTATTAGCAGACTGCTGTGATGATGACCATCTTATAGACAATGTATTTGCAGTACGTTGGCTGGGCACGCCGGAAACGGTGGTGCTCGTTTCCATTGGGAGCTGTCTGGCTGCTCTCGGGCGGATGAAAAAGGCCGCGACAACTCTATAGTACTAGGATAAAAGTACCACTTCCATTTGGATACCCATGAATCGCGTTCCAGAAAGGGATCAGCAATGTGGGGACCGTGTAGCCGAGGAAGCCATCAACGATCCAGGCGCCAAAGGCCCATTGAGTGAAAGCAGCAGCAAAATATACTGCATGGTTGGCTAGGATCTCAAAAATGACATTCAGATGATAAATTATAGACATAACCCCGACAGACATTGTCCCGAAAAAAACCCGAAAGCCAAAATCCGACTGTCAAAATCCCGACAGCCATAATCCCGACATATTCTTGACGCCATTTTGAACGACCTGACCCTTTAAATAGCCGTTTTACATATCGGCATTTTAGTCTGTCGGTGTTTTGGCTTTCGAGGACTATGGCTGTCGGGATTCTTGCGTTTTCCCTTCATGAAATTAGCACACAAAAAATATCGATTTTCTGGAACCTCGCTTTTAATACTCTCACCTGTTGCATCAACCGTTGCTCCGCCCCATTTTGCAAGCCATGTTGCTATATTGCAATATTTCAACGGAGAACTCGCAACTTACAGATGACCTCTCCTTCAGCCTCTTCACAATTGCCAGATCTATCCCGAGAATGACTGCGTCGAGAGCGGCCGATCCGTAGTCAAGCGCTGCCTAACAAAAGAAGTAATGTCAATTATACGGCAATCCTATACCTTAACATGCGGTCTCCAATCTCGATTGTTAATGTAAAACTGATTATAGGCTCCAAGCCTCGGATCGTAGATCGGTCCGCAAAATTTGAGGCGATGCCGGAGGGTGCCCGTCCAATGCCAGGTATCCACTAAATATTAGACTTTTTTGTTGCGCTACCACACTGGTATTTTTTGCTAAGTTCTGAAACATTTTTCCATATATTTTTAGATAATTCTAAGACCTACAAGGAGTTAGTTGGCACAGGTATAACACCAACGGCAGTGAAATAAAACATAGGATTTGTAGCGGTTGTAAGCTGGTGACTCGCTTGTAAAAACGGGCCTCGAAGTGGATGGCAAAGAATCTAAAGGTCTATAACCTCTTGCTGGTTTTCGCTTACCTATTAATGGCTAATGCTAGCTGAAAAAGCACCGTAGCTTTTTGGATAGCTATCGTAATTGTGCTGACGATATTATTCAGGCGAAAGTATGAATATGGTCCCCATCCGTGTTAATGCATACCAGCTAAACAAAATTAAGTTTGAAGGTTTTCAGGATGTCTGACTCGTTTGTCAATAGACAAGAACTCATCATAGGCAACACCATGGCATACTGCAATCGGCAAATCAGATCCGAATAAATATAGGCCTGTTGAAAAAGTATACAGGTATGAATTTGCCTTACTTTCACCCCTATCGAGAGATGCTTTTGTTGAAAGGTATAGAAGATGGCAATGCAACATGCTATGAAGCTGGCGGTGCATAACTAAAGTCACGTATTTTATGGCTCCAGGGTTCTTTAGCATTATCAGGGGGATCCAATTCTTCGATAATTCCAGAAATTCATGGTAGCATATGGTTTAATAGCGATTGAATGAAAATTTAACTGTATTTCATGCGGAGAAACGATAAAAAATTTGGAAGTTTCATTGGGGAAATTTTGGTAAAAGAATCAGGAGTTTGTGCACTTTCAAAAATCTGTAAATTGTCTGTGTTTAGCAATAGTAAAAACATATAGAAACACTGCCTCTATTAACATTGGAAAAATTGGTCCTAGAAAAAAAGTTGGTTTCTTCCGATATATCCCCCCGGGAACGCGAAAGAACCGTAAGTAAATAAGTTTCATTTACCATAGTTGTCACGCTAAACATCGAGATATTGACTTCGGGGGTGAAGGCCGGAGCATAACTCCAAAAGATGTGATTGTTATAGATATATACATCATCATAAGTATCGGCTGTATAGACCATCTTAAAAAGAAATGCTATTCTTCCAACTATGGCCGATGAGGTTTACCAGGTTTTTAAGCGGCAGACACCTGAAGAAGTCTCTAATTACGCATCCAGATTGTGACTTGATGCCTAGCCATTATCCCTCATTACCTTTCAGTACACATTCTTTGAATGAAAAACCATTTTCAACCATTTTAATTCATTCAACCTGCCAAAATGAACATTCGGCCCCAGAGTTTGCTTGCCATCTTTATCCATTCAAGAGAAACGGCAGAGCAAACAATAAAAGTGAGAAAATGCTCATCGTTCTGGCCGCCAGATTGCATCGATTGCCCTTGCAGCAATATTGCTCTCCGTTGCTGAGCCGCTGCTTTTTCGAGGTCTGGAGGACGAGTCGAATTTGACCAAAAATTGTAAATAGATTTACCTCGCAGTTATAAATAGCGGCATTGAAGAAAGTGCCGCAGCCACAGCCCCACAGCGTGCTTGTGATGTCGGTTTCCTGGAATAGTAAAGTACAGCGTTATGAGTTGAGTCTGAGCCACACAGCGATTTAAAGTATACCAGCATACTTTTTGATCGTTTTGAATTAAGCCTAGCCTTTGAAAAACTCGTTTGATGCCAGGATTCAACCTCCGTCAGAGTGCTAATGACCAGCTTCACAGTTCGAACGTTTTTATAATGGCTCCTCGTTGGTTTACCGGCACGTAAATTACACTAAAATTTTTGTCCTGGTTTTGCGAGTAGTTTGGTATATTTTACGCCCCTAAAGTACAACGGGGATCCAAGATATTGCGATAGATGCAGCGGCATCGAAAAACTGCGATGTGCAGTCAAATTTTTTTTTAGAAATTCTATGTTCCTAGAGCCCTAGAATTTCCAATCCGATCCCAATAAATCACTGACCGTTGTCACCCGCTTTACACAATATTCACAGCCAAACGAACAGGGTGTCGTTAACTAAACCATTGTTAAGTTCGATTGCCATTTCAAACCCATGTTTGATGTTTCAGCCCATTTGGATTGATCTCCGTGTAGCAGTCGATAATTGCAGAGCACGGGTTGAGATAGATGGTTAGAAAGTAGAAGAGATAGACAATATGATTGTGGGGCATGGTAGTGCAGGTCGCTTGTGTGTGGATGGAACACCACGATGTGTTGGGCCCAGATCATGTTTGTCGCTCTGCTACACATGATTCAATGTTTATTGATGATGGGTTGGGGTGGGGGTGGGATGAATGGGCCGGTCTGTGATAATATTCTTTAGGTTGTGACCCGAAGATGCGATAATTAGAGTTGGAGAACGCTTACCAGGTTTCTTATAATTACCGAGAGGGTGAAATAGTGAGAAGAGAGAGAGAGAGAGAGAGAGAGAGAGAGAGAGAAAGCGAGGGAGCTTAAGCCCAGGCTAACCTTTTTTTTCAGATCCTCACGACATGTTTCACGTATTCTGAGAATAGACCAGCAAAGAACGTTTTGAGCTATGTTTAGCTCCATAAATTGGCTTTTCTACTCCAATTTCCGCTTAATCCCCCTCGAAAACACAAATCTCAAATTCCACTTCTCAATCAAAGTGGAGCGTCGTCACGGGAGGTGGGAGTCAAATTCTCGTTCCGCCCAAACCTTTACGGGTTCCCACTCTCTTTGGTGGGTGAGACTTCACTCAAGGTGCTGCCCATAATTACAAATTCTGCGGCGGCGGGTCGGGCGGAAGCCCCTTCGAAACTTGTTGAAAACAACGGGCAACTAGTATTCACGCTTGACCCGACATCCAAAGGGGGGCTGCACGGCGAGATTTCAGGGGAAAGCCGACTTTTCATGTGTCAACTCGTAACTGTGTCGCGAAAATATTGAAATTTTGTCTATGAATTAATCTAACTCGCAATACCTATTTAAAACATTCTAATTGCGAGATTAAGATTAATAAAAATTATGAAGAATGTCTATAAATCAAATCTTTTGCTATTTTTGAACATTTAGCTTGTTGTGTCGGTCGCGGTTTTTTTGCAGGGAACAAATTATTTTTCAGCGACACCTGGGATTTAAAGGACAAGGAAAGGATTCAAGAAAAACACGATTTGAAGGATCATTTCAGTTCCTTAAAAGTATCTATTTTTTGTGAGATTTGCCAAGATTTTTTTGATGTTATGTGTCGTCTTTCGAATATCGTTCTCTAACCCTGAGATACACCCTCGAATAGCAGTAATTAAAACAGAGAGGTGTCCCTAGATAATTAAATGAGCTGGCCGTCATTCCGTGACATTCCGTTTCACGCTACGTCCGCAGTTTATCTTAATTGTCTCGGCTTCACACGCGAGCCACATGCTTCAAAGAAGGAGTGAACTAGCGCCTTATATTTTTTCGAGACCCGGAGTTCCTCTTAATCTTTGGCTCCTCGCACTCTGGAGGACGACAATAATTTATGCCCGGGGGCCACTTGCCATGCTCGATTCCGCGGGAATCCGAACGCCAGGACATTTTTTCGAGTCCATTCACGGCGTTTTCGTTGGGGGTTTGGCAGTCTTCAATTGCTCTTGTTCGTTTTTCGAGGTGTTGCCGTCCCCGAAAATAGTGTTGGAGGCTTTTTTGAATGCTCTGCAGGACTTTTTGTGAATCTGGGAGGCCTTATTATCAAAAAGCTGGACAGCCTAGCAAGCTAGACAGCTTACTCTGTTCCTGTTCTATAAGTTTACCTTTAAAATGACATATTTTATACGAAGTGCTACCATAATGCCGAAAAGGTCTAAGTTTCAAAGTTTAAGGTCATGTAAATATAAAAATTTTGAAATTAAGAGATTTCGACATTAAAAACTTCGAAACTTTGACTGTAACCCCTTGAAAGCAAATTTGAATCGATCGAATTCAGTAAGGAGTTTCTCTTCACTAGGTGAAACCAAAAACTCAAAGCTTCTCCCCAAAATTCCATCCCCCACAAGCTTCCGGTACCAAATTAAAAACCCGCCAAACGAATTGAGGTGCCACCCATCCAATTCGGCTGCCAATTTCACCAAAAAAGTGCCACCGAGCAGTGTGTGTTTGCTCCGTGGGGCGAGAACTAATAAAACTCGGTGTGGCCCGGGGAGGATGGGCCACATTGGGCCCTCGGGTTCGGCCATCTCGCCGCCATTTTTTGCGTTGGGCATATTTCGCTGCTGGTGGGTAGATATTGAGAGGGTAGAAGACTTCTTTCCCGTCCATCGGGGTCTCTGGCCCCTCAGGCGTCGAAGGATCATTTTCGGAGGGGGAGAAGCGCCTCGGGGCCATCCCCCGGGTCACACGCCATCGCGAAACGGGGTGTAAGGGGCCCCTCTACGAATTAGGGCACTTCCAAGTGGCCCACGCCTCAAAAAGGCCCCACTTCCACGCGCTTTTTCTTCCGCCATAAATCTCTGCCCCGGCTTTTTGTGGGGCCACATCTCTTCAAAAAGTGGCTGGTCACTTCAAAATATCCGGTTCGGATTGGGGAGCGTTGGGGGGGGGCATGTTCCTTTTTGATGTTGTTTTAACTCAAACCGCCCTAAATACTGCCATGCTGTTTTGCTGTCACAACGTTGTTGTTCTTGCTCTCTCTCTCTCTCTCTCTCTCTCTCTCCCCAACACTCTCGCTCTCTCTGTCGCTCTCTCTCTCTTTCTCTCTCTCGCTCTCTTTCTCTCGCTCTCTCAGCTTTGGCCTAAACGTTTTTAATATTTTTTTGCGCCGCCAGACTTTACCAAATTTGCCAGCCATCTAAACTTTAATTTTATTAACTACCAATTTTTTTCGATGCCTCGAATCCACTAAACACCGCATCTGGTTTGCACCTCGACCGACACGTGTTTCGCGATCATATTTCCGTCTTTAGGTCATATGCCCTCCTATTTCCATTGCATTCCTCTTGCGATTGTCTATTGTGACATCGGATAGTCAAGTTCAAATTACACTGTGACTCCCATTGATCTTTTTGTCGATGGGACGTTATCCGCGTTTTTCTAAGTTCTCCAAAACCTGTTCAAATCGTCTGGCCGTCCTGGCCGTCTTTTTCCTGAATTTTCGCATTTCTCTTAGCACCTTCAAAGAGTTCAAAACTCAAGATTTCAAGATTTACGCGAAATTCGAGCACGTGTCTTTAGATGCTTGACTGAAGGGGCCACTTTCAGAATACAATTTGCTCTTCCGCCACACAGCGCCAGTCAGCGAGACGTCGTCTCTTGGCTGTCCCCCGGATTCCAAAACATGGCCAAACGGCTCTACCCTCGCTGCCCCCTCAAATTCCACAAAACCACCCGGCTCCGAATTTAAATGGGGCTAATTTTCGTGGCGCCCAGACAAGTCCCACGTGGGTCACGAGCTCTCACTCCTTGATCCCTCTTTAGTTAGTCATTGTTTTTCGGTATTCCCATTTTCGGAAAGGCCCGAAGCGGAATTTTCGTATATTACTAAGCGCTTTAAGCTTTCTGCCTTCGTGAGTTTTGTTGCGCGATTCAGATAATACATAAGTTTTAGAAGCTTATCCGTACCCTGCATTAAGTTTTTTTGAGCCTTTGGCGAGTTCCTAATATCGGTTATCTACCTCCCCATCACCTATTTATCTTTATTCCCCTCGGAGATAATTTTTCCATCGTTCTCACCCCTCTAACTCTCACTTTAGGCCTCTCTGCCCTCTCTCGCTCTGCCTCTCATGCTCTTCTCTCTAGCTAATTCCCCGATCTCTCTCTCTCCTCTCAACTCTCATCCGACCCGAAAATATATGAATCCTATTTTCATTAACCTCAATCCTATCGTCACAACCCAAACATTTTTTTAGAATTACAATGTCACTCGACTCGCCCGTCATCATTCTAATCATATTGATAGCCATCGGGCTGTTGACGGTGTTTATCGTCGCCGGCTTCATGCTTTATTGGCGATTCTGTAACAAGCAGCCGGTCAGGAGGTTGGTACAGATGATATCGGTTATCACGTATGCCCTTTAGAAAACACACACCTCATCACACCGTTATGAATGCCGTCTAGATAATTGACTGTGATTTATGGGAAATATCTTAATAAATACTGGTCTATGCATGTTTGGCAGGCAAATTTACCTTAAAGGAAGAGGCGAGAGAGATAGAGAGAGAGAGAGCGAGAGAGAGAGAGAGAGTTAATGAGCAATAGAGACAACGAGAGTGATATAAAAAGAGAAAGACATACAAACGATGCTACGTATAATCAATTCGCTGTAACGACTCTAATTGCAAAGCTTGCTCGAAATTTAACTTTCTCATCACATCCATCCCATACACCCCAGTTAGCAGCAAGATCCACCTCCACAAGTATCGTGTCATATGGCCAATTTGAGTCAATTACCCAGCCTGGCCACCCATTAGAGGAGTGAATGGACAGCTGCGACTCGTCGAAGAAAATGTCTTTCTCAACACCCTTTCCAGCTAGTGCGCTAACCCCCAGTGGGGCCATTGTCCTTTTCGAGAAAGAAGGGCTGCACCAGATCCTTGACAGCCCATCCACCAATTAGGTTATGACCCCCTCGACACTGCCAATGGGCAGAATGGGACACTCTTGATGCACTGCTGACAGCCGTGAGAGCACTTTTGTTACGTTTTTGAGTGTTTCATAGAAAGGAAGAGTTGGATAAAGGAATCGCTACGTTTGGACACATTTTAGGGTTGATCTGAAAATTCGGGCTTTATGCCTCAAATTGGTTATCTGTCGCCAGAGTCAAAGCTTAAGCTAGGCCTAAGCAGAAGCGTGGGACTAAACTGGAACAGGAGCCTAACCTAAACCTGAGTCCAAGCATAACCCTAAGCCAAAGGCTAAGCCTAAGCATATGATTCAGTCTAAGCCAGCCAGCCAAGCGTAAGTCTCGAGCCACAGTCTCGATACCTTTTTCAGCATTTGCTGTTTTTAAGGACTTGGTTGGAAGTTATTGCTCTCAATATCGTTCGCTCTCTTTCTCCCCTCCCTCTCTCTCGCTCTCTCTCTCTCGCGCTCTCTCCCTTTCTTTCTCTCTCTATCTTTCGATCGCTCAGGATGTCTCTCTATATCTCACTCTCTATTTCTCTCTTTCTCTGTAACTCTCTTTAGCTCTCTTTCTGTCTCTTTCTCGGTCGGTCTCTATCTATCTCTCATTCTCTCGCCCCATACCTCATTCTCGTCTTTCAAAACTCTTCAGCCACTTCCACCCATCGGCCCCAGATTACGGCCGGAGCCAAGAAAGCGGCCCCGGATGCAAAAAGCCGTCAAAGTAGGGCCAAGCGGCAAAAGGGGGAAGGAGAGTAAGAATGGAACTCTGAAGGTTTGTGCGATGGTGGGTGAGGGTCCTCCATCCTCCTCCCTTCCCTTCCTTTTCGTCCTTCTTCCCCTCCACCCGTCATTATGAGCACCAGCCAATGGGTTTCACGCGGTCCAAGTGCCCTCTGTGGCCCGAGGGCCTGGGCCCCGGGGGCTCCCCCTGGACCTCGTAATTTTATGGATTTCGCGGCACCTACGGAGGTACTACCCCGGGGATTTAAGGCATATGCTTTGGTCTTTGTTTTAAGGAGTTTTGTTTTCTGGCTGTTGAGGGTTTTTGCTAGGAAAGAGATATTTCGTAGCTTATGGATTACTTAAGGCAGGTCTTAGGTAAGCTACAGTATCCACCGACGTGGGAAAATAGCATTTTCGAGGTTCTTCGTAGCGGGTCCTATTTCCGCACACGTGCCACCGTAGGATCTTCATGTTGTAGTAGAAGTGTACATAGTTACAGTAACCCGAAACTAGCCTTGGGCCGTTTAAAAGCCTGGTTCAACTGCTGCCACATGTTTTTAGAAGCTTTCAATCGACATTGGCCTTCGAATAGTGGCTTTTCGAGATAAATTTCTTTTGAAAATCATGATCCAGGATTCCGTTTCTTGTATGACTACCATAAGATATTTACAGCGTACTAGAAATAAAATTACCATAGTTACAGTAGCCCAAATCTTATGTTTATAGCAATTTTAGCAAAACCGCCACTTAATCTTATTAAAACCATTTTTTAGCCTTTTACCACAATTGTACTGATGTCTGGGCCGGACCAAAAGCCTAGCAAATCAGCGTCAGCAAAAACTTCCCCCGAATTGGCTCAATCAACACTCCAGCCAGCCCAGTCGGCGGAAAAGCCGGAAAACCCCCAGCCGGCCAATGCCATCCCTTTCAATCTCAATCTCAACACCACCACATCGACACGCGACACCACCCATCCCTTCCCCGCAAAAATTTCGTCGCCTTCGCTGCTTTCATTTTTTGTGTCGATTAGATTTGGATTTTTTTTTCACCGGCTCTGATTTGAATTGTATGGGGATGCGTTTACGGGGATTACGCTACGCGGCACTACTATTCACACGGGACTCGGTTCGTTTTACGAGGGCCACACGAGTCCGTTTTTTGGACCCTGGTTTACGTCTGTGTACACTTTTTATGGCGCCTCGGGGCTTAGCGGAATTAGGAAGGTTTCGGAACTAGCTCCTAGAAAAGGTACTTAACTTTAGGTTTAGGCTTGGACATAGTGAATTTAACTTTAAGCTCAGGCTGCGGCGTATTCCTAGGCTTAAGCTGTTTCAGCAGTGACTTTGGCTTCGTACTTGGCATAAGCTTTGGCTTAGGCCCTAAGACCCCTCCTCTATCCTTCCGCTCTGAAATGAAGCCGTCTTTAGATAAGGCAAGTGGCCCAGTTGACACCGGAGGGCCCGTATTGTTTCCGGTTGACACGCGCGGACACCCTTGGACTCGAGCCGAGCGAGCTCATTAGCCGATAAGCGATTCAGCCATCCCCCACAATCAAATGGGCCGCCTCCTCCTCCATCTCCTCCTCCTCATCCTCCTCATCCTCATCCCCCCGGGGAAGGCCCAAATCAGGGCCCTGCCAAAGGCCCTTTGGTGGTGGTGGTGGCGGCCATGGCCTGGGAGGCTCTTCTCTCTCACTCTCTCCGATTTCCGTTTGACTTGGTTTGAATGACAGCCGCCGGCTGCCCTAAGCCCAAACGACAATACCCTCCAAACCAGCCTCCCTAAAAAGGCGACCCACCGCCAAACCGGGGCTATTCTGAATGCATTAGCACTGTCGTGGATGCCAGTTTTTGAGAGTGATCGGCCTTGCTCTGGGGCCTGAGTGCTGGGATCCGCTATATTTGGTCTATGCAGATTTTTTCGTTATCTCGTTTTTCTTTTCTCTCTCCTAATTCATTATCCGTTTTACTGCAGTTTTCTGAAACTGGAAGTTTTGTGTCCAAATGATCGTATCTGATTCGGAATTTACCGCAATTAGGAAGTGATAAAGCGAGAGAAGGAGAGAGAGAGACAGAGATAGAGAGAGAGGGAGGGAAAGAGCGAGATATCAAGAAAGAAGGAGCATGAAAGAGAACGTGTGTGTTGCGTATAATTTTCAAATTCTAATGCTGTCCAATCTTTTCACCCCCACGATTTGCATACCGCTGGGGAAGCCTAGGGTTGACACCGCCAACCGGCAGCACCTGCCGATGATGAATTAGGCCGCCGCTTTTTCAAACCCTTACCAAAGGACCAACGGAGGTTAGCCCACCCTAACGCCCTAATTGGATTAGCCCCACGAAATCGGGAGCGAATTTCGAGGGTTAGGCCATTGCTGCCGAGTGGTCACACCCGATTTTCGAATTTTCCGCCGCGTTGAGCAGGCGGCAACCCGCGTGCACTCCCGACTGGCCGAAACGGTATAATTGGCAGAATTTCGTTACCCATTCACGCGACCCCTGGGCGGGCCACTTTGTCCTTTTGGCGGGCGGCCAGGTGGCGGCTGTCGGGAGGAGCTTCGCGTAGGGCAAATAAGGCCCTGTCCGGCGGCTGGCTTGCGCAACATTGACCCCCTTACCTTTCAATTAGCCCAGGGGACCAGGGCCCTGGATATTCTTATTGGGGTCGATAGCATGATCTCGGTAGGTTCGTAAAGTAGCTTGATCTTGGTTGCTTGTTTTGAAAGGGATGTTGTCCTACCTTTCCTACCTGATGCTTCTGAAAAATCCATAGAAAACATTTTCTGATTCACATTTCTCGGTTTCTTTAGCCACTCCCCTCACGAACGCACATTAACGGTTCAGTCAAGCACCGGTGCTATAGTATATTTATATCTATTACTACTTTTCCATCTGAGGTTTTTCATTTTTGATTTGTGTGAATCTTCAAAAGTCCACCAAGAACCTGTTTTTGCTTCAGCATTCTTTTCCCCAAATCCTTTTGCTGTCAAACCCTCTAAACAGTTACATAACCTTCCAAATGACAAGTTAACCCCACCCGGACATGCCGAAAGATACCGCATGACATGTCGAATTTACGGCCGCATGAGAACGAGTGGTCGGGGTGCAATCAACCCCAGTTTGGCCACTAGCCATCCCCCTGGGTTTCTGGCCCATTTAGAATGACCACTAGCGCGCTAGTGACACCCCCGAGGTTGTCGATTAGAAGGTAATTGTTGGGGGTTGCTGAGGGGGCGGGTAAACCCTGAATGTCTCATTCCATCCATTTTTACTGCTGACCAACACTCGCAATTAGACGACGAATCACAGGGGGTGCATCGAACGAATGTTATTTTTACTCTATGCTACTCTACTGTTTCAGTCCAGAATTGCTATTTTATCGGGTCGAAATTGTTTGCTGATATTTTTCTTTCAATTTGGATTGCTTAAAATTTGATAATTTCAAAATTTTCAGTATCGGCACTTTACGATACTGCCCACTTAAAATAGCAAAATTTCGATATGTCGATTTTCCTAATGTCTATTCTCGAAATTCGGAAATGTTGATAGGTTTTGCCTAGTTCCTGATATTATCGTGCTATTCATATAATCATAGCTAATGATCACGACATTGGAAAATTTATTGCTACCGACTTTTAGTGCTCAATCAACTTTCACATCAACCCTCCAAGCCACTATGATCCGCTTGTTGTGCACCCCGCAACACTAGTAAAGTCTTGTTGCCCAATCCGTCAAGTGGACAGGCTCGTAGCCCACTCGAATATCTAGGCTATCGGTATCAAGGCAGCAAGTTTGGGGGTAGCCACCCCCTGTGGGTTGAGTGTTTGCATATTTCGAGGACCCCGCGTGTCTATCAGCACCTCAACAATAGCAGTTCCCAGATGGCTTGCCAGATTTGGACCATATCCCCCAGGTTTCGATTCACGCCTGGACTTTCCTCGACCCGGGGGTGTCTGTTCGCTTCACCTCCCCCCGCTGGGCTCCTCCACTTCGCCAAACATCCCAAACGCCTCATTAGCCGGCTTTATGTGCTTAGTTGGGGGCCCGCGACACGAAATTCGTCAATATTGCATCGTGTTCTCGGCTTTTCGTTGCAAATTCTAGGCTGTTTCTTCTGGAGTGATCTTGGTTTAAAGGGGGTCGAATTGCTTTGGTATCGACGACTGCGCGTGACGCCAAAACACACGTATCTGGATACTCGCTTTAATCTCTTAGCTAACCGCTAATCAGGATTTATTTTTGGATTCTTGCAAATGTTACATGTAACAGTGACAGTCTACAATTGTTCAAATCATAAACTGATTTTTGCTATTCTTGACTCCGTTCAATAGAACATCAAAATATACTAGAAGTAGGCTCAAAAATTGCACTATATAAAACCACGAAAATAAGAATCGTCTCGGAAATTTACAGAACCCATTTAAGCGCAAATTTTCACCCAAACCGTGGCTGTGCGGCAATTTTTGAGAGATGGGATTTATTCAGAATTACAAGCTCTTTCGAATCCATTATGTCACATCGAAAAACACTAAAAGTTACACACTTCTTGCAGCCCAAGAATTCCCACCCCTACCCTAGCTACCCACCTCTTATTCACGCGTTTTTAGGCCCGACGGCCTTTTTGCCGACGCTACTAGGTGTGTAGAGTGTGTGGCCGAAAGGGGGAGTTGTGGCTCCGTATGTGCGGCAGAAATGCAAATTGGGCCAAACAAGATGTGAGTGGAGGGGAGGGGAGAAAGAGGGCCGCACCCCCTCTGCTAGAAACACCTTTTTCACGAGCCGTATATGCGGGGCGCCGCGTCGTCGTTGTCCGTGTCGACGTCTTCTCCCCCCTCGCACTGATGAGCCGCGATAACCGAGTTTGCACTGGGTCTCGCGCGGATGTCGCCGGCAAAAGCTTTGCTGACTCCTGCCCGCATTTTGTGGATACTCGCCGCTTTGCTTTGCTGACCTTTGGAATAGGGTGCTTTTAAAGGTATCAGCAAAAAAGGATCGATCTTGCAAGTTTGCGCATTAATGTATACTTTTCGCTAGTTACGCTAGCATGTATTATGTTGTTTTATATGTATTCTGTTTAAATATACATTACAAAAGCATCCCCAGCTTCTTCTCCCTCAAACCCATCAATTCCCTCTACCAAATCTCTAAGGGATACACAAAAACAAGTCCCCCAGCCCTAGCGCCGTTCCCCAGCAGTCAGCAGCCGACAACCCACGGAACGGCAGGGCCCAATTTCCAATTTCGGGCCTCTATCCATTCTCCTGATCCTCTTCCGCCTCTCCACCATGGCAAATTGCTGACCAGGCAGGGGACAAGGCTGGTGAACTCCTCTCCATTTTCTCTCCACGTCTCCTTTTTGTGGGGGAACGGAATTGAATTAGAGGGGTGCTGCTCGGTGTGGGCTCATGGAGCTCGAGCTCATTGTATCGGTCTCCTTTCCGGGAAATTTCGTGTAATTTCCTAATTTTTGCATGGGCAATTTTTGCATTGCATTGCTAGTTCAAAGAAACGAAAACAGCGAAAATGCCCACATCCCCCCCGTTATCCTCTGGGGCACTTATAGTTTTCAACGATGGTTTTTATGCTATTAAGCTTTATATTACATTTTTCGTGTTAACAATCATTATCTTACTATATTTTTGACGTTCTAGCGTGTGGCGTCCTGAAAGCACAAGAATCTCAAACTTTTCTCCTTTCCTGGGTAGTAATGAATTTATGTTCTTTTTAAAATATTCAATCTATTCTATCGACATGCTTTACCATGCGCCTGCTAAATTCGATACACCCCTAGTGAAGCCCCGCAAAAATAAATCCAGTTCCCTGGTTCGTGGATAAACCTTCCACTCGGCGTTCTATGCCCTCCCGGGTAGATAATTCCATGGGATTATGGGTAGGAGAAACCCTATTCTTTGCAGGTTTCATGCGAGGGTGGAAGGGCTGTAGGGAGGGCGAAAAGAAGGGCAACGAAGAAATGACCGGATGGCCGGCCCGTTGTTGGTGGAACCCAATGATTTTCTCGTTGAAATCCGACCCGCTCGGCCGAGTCGGTTGGGCCCGGTTGCCCCAAGCGGGTGTGCAGCACAGTTGGCCGCCTATTATGCGGGCAAATTTTTGGGTTGTTGTGTAATGGGGGTGGCTTGGGGAGGGCGAGGGGACTCAGAATTCTGAGCCGCACCCGTATCTCGCTTTGAAAATTGCTGAAAACATTCTTTTAAAACGACACAGCAAGTTTCCACTTTTCTATTTATTCCTTTCCAAACAACATTTTCGTGCAGCATTTTTTTAAATTCTGCACAGCACTGAGCAATTCTAGAGCCCTTTCGTGGTGGGAGCCCCCCATTACAGGGTGTGCAAAAAAAAAAGGACACAGTTTGGGTCGAAATAACTCGCGAACGGTAGAGAATCGAAGGTGCGTTACCATGCCAGAATCCTTAAATATGCTGGGCATGAAGATTTAACACAACTTGATTTTTTCGATTTTTGGCTACGTACCCATACAAATGACACCCGAAAACTGTGCGTTCGGGGAAACTTCATTTGTATTTTTCTCAGTTTCCTGTGGTGGCTGGTGTCTAATTTTTATTAAGTAAGTTAATATATGCAGCAGATATGTACCTACAAAATTTAAGAATTTTTGAGGGTCTGGTTCAAAAGTTAGAGAGGAATGAAATTTTGTATGGAGAAATTTCGTAAATTTTTAATATTGGAAAAACCTATGGCGAAAACCTCAAAATCAGTTGTTGTGGAATACCTACGGGCTTGACACAATCGCATAAACATATTTAAGAATTTTTTGAGATCGACGAATTTTCGAGTTTTTCAACCACCCCCTGGTCATGGATTTTTCGAGGTCACGAAACCGAACTTTAGAAAAATATTTTTAAATTGCCAAAGGGGACTCAGCAATTTTCTTTGCTTAACTATGTAATACTGGGGGTTATCTATCACCTACAAAATTTCGAGCTACCGTACTCCTTTGGAAGGGCGTCTTTTAGGGCCTCCAAAACGGTTCGTTCGTGCTTTTTTCCGAATATCGTCACCATTTTATAAAATTTAGTCGCGTTGTAAAAATTCTCGTTTTATTTTTATCTGATATAATTTGAATAGCGCATCCTAAAGCCTCATTCATGAATTTTTTTTAACCAGCGGTTGGCGCCAAGAAAATCCATCAAAACCCGAAATAGACCGAATTGGAGGTTGCGTAAAAAAATTTTGGAAGGTGGAGTCGTAGGGATATTTTGAGCAATAAGTCAGTGCCATCAGTTGAATAAAACTATGCAAAGATTAAAGCAATTTCACGTCGCAAGAATTTTAAGAAGATTTCTAAACTTCGATTTTGGAATAGGGTGATCTTCGATTTTGAGCTGAAAGTCACCATGATCATGAATCAGATTGCCCCCAAGTGTTACGGGCGTAGATAATAACATCAAAGCTATAATCGTATCCATAGGACCCAGCTCATTTTTTTATTTTTAAAAATTCGAAAATTGACCCGGCTACTCGGACCCAAAATCGGCTCTCTGGCCTTGTTTTGCACTTGGCCTCGTAACTTTGTTATTTACCACCCAAAATCAGTAATTCTTAGCAGGTTGTCCTACAATCACCTCTAGAAGGTCCTCGAATTGAAAAATCGTCACTTTATGGAATTTTGTGATGGCATGCTAAAACGCGCTCCACGTGGGTTACTGTAGAAAACCGAAATTTGCGATTTTCGTGGTGTTTTTGCCATGGAATCGCTTCGATCTTTTCGGAAAACCAATAGTAGCAGTTTTTGGACCAATTGACCAAAAACTTTACAAAATTCTGCCGCAGAATCAAAAAATCAGTTTTTAGTCTTTTTCATGAAAGTTTGTGGATAGTACGCTTTCGTATTTGGCAGTAAGGTGCCCCTACTTATTGCCTAACACCCCAGAAAATCTTAGCCGAATCGAAGCTAGGGGCCCCGAGAAAAGCGGGAAAAACGAAACCTACAGTACCCCGCTGGGGCACGTTTTAGCAAGCAATACAAAAATACCATAGATTGTGGTGGAATTTGGTGTGGAATCCGAGATTAATATTTGGATAAGCCATTGGCAAAAAAAGCAGCCATGGGCAGTGAGTTAGAAGCGAGTTATCACTTAAAGAAGAAAATAACGCAAAATCGCGAAAATTGTTTTGTTTGTAAAAAATGAAATAGACCTCGATAAATTCTAAGACTTTGCTATGACCTTTATACAAATTTATAATATTTTTAGGCCAAAAACAGAATTTTCCCACCACCCAATCAAGAACGCACAATTTTCGGTCGTAACCAGCGTCAATAGTACAGTTTCGTACCCAAAAATCGAAAAAATCAAGTTGTGTTAAATCTTCATGCCCAGCATATTTAAGCATTCTGGCATGGTAACGCACCTTCGATTCTCTACCGTTCGCGAGATATTTCGACCCAAACTGTGTCCTTTTTTTTTTGCACACCCTGTAAATGGCGAGGAGCCGAATTTCCTCTAAAAAACGGCCCAAAGACATTGGTGGGGGGATCCGTTTGCCGGACTGGCGGATGGTGTCCGATTTCTTCTGAATTTCCCACAAGAAGCCCCGGCCACAGCCACCCTCCACATAATGGCCGCATTTCGCCTAATGGTCTCGTGGAGGCGGCTGTCAGGAATTTGCCGCTTTCTGGTTTTTACTCGCCCAGGTTTTGGAGGGAAGGGTATTGGAGCGGAATGGAATTAGGAAGTCAACCAGGGTTGAAAAACCGCTTCGCGGCTTTTCAACCCTGGCCCGTCTAGGACCTGTGAAAGTCCTCAATTTGCATGTTTCTTCCTGAATCCAAGCAAGAAAAAAAGTGAAAAACGGTTCCTTTGTCCCTTTATATAGGCTCTTCCTGCTTCCGGCGCTTGCTAATTACCCCTAACAAAGAGGTTTTTAGAAATATTTACAAAAACTCAATTTTAATAGCGAATTCAGTAATTTTTCAACATTTTTATTTGTGTGCACTCATCTCGGCACCTTTACGCACCTAATGACGTATCAAACATACCTTAAAAACCTTCCCCAGAAGCTGTAGGTGCGGTACATACTCACGGAAGTTGCATGCAAATATACACACACACACACAAACACTATTTTTTTATATTAGGAAGTCAATATCCCTCGTTAGAGTAAATGGCAGCTAAAAGCAATCCTTAGGCTTTGACTTCGCCTAGATTTAGGCTTTAGCTTAAAATGAGGGTTAATGTAACCCGTTTTTGGGGATCGTACAATTTCTATACGTGAGATGGCATATCTTATGAAGTATTTTTCGCTGACTCCGAATAGGCTCACCAAATTTGCAGAATATTGCGAAAATTATGGGTAACCTAAGATCGACAAACGCTCAAACTGAGCGATTGTAAATGTTTTCCCGGCCGATTATTCATAACTTGCGGTTAATCGCAATTGCGCAATTTTGATAAACGCATTCGAAAACAGCATAAAATTACACATGAGCCCTTGAAAGCCGACGACACTTAAAAACGTCTCCATGTTTCGACTTTTAGGCTTTGGCCTAAACTGATGTTAGCACGTTTGCTTTGAAATTTTTGTCCCCCAAAGGAGGTCGAAACCCTCGTGATTCAGCAGGACAGCCACAAACTTTTTGCAACATTCCCCCTATCTCCGCCGATTCGTTTGAGCACTTTTTGCGCGCCGCCCGAACGCCTGACCAATTTTTCAACGCCATCCCGAGGGCCATTTATCCGGAAACATTTTAGGTGGTGTCCATGCCTCCTCCTTCTCCTTCTCCTCCCCTTCCATTGTTCTGTTAGGATGTTTGGGTGGGGGTGTTCCCGACAGCTGGCAATATCCTGCTCCTTCTCTTCGTCCCGTTCCCCCGCCTTCTCTCCGGGACCCCAGGTCAATTTCTATTCGGAACGAACGCCGCTCTCGCCCCCATATGAGTTGCATGCCCACAGCCTGGGGCCAAATTCGCCCAATTTCCCCCATTTTGAGCACCAATCAGCAGCACTGGGGTGTGTGGAATTCGGGAAATGAAGGGGGCGATAATCCGCGGCCGGGCGAAATGGTGCGAGTTCCCTTGGGGGGTTTGAAGTTGTGGAGTTTTGGAGCTCGGAATTTGCCATTTCTCTCCTTAGATATTCTATTCTGCGCATTTTTATAGGCAAATTTTTGTTTAGATTTGCTAAATTCTTATCTGGCCGTTCTAATCTTTACATTTGCTAAATTTTTCGTAATATTTTCTGATTTATGCTCCCGTTTAGGATCTGCTTGCTAAGGAAATTGTCATAAGTTTCTACCTTTAAAAATATTTAAATTATAAATTATGATTTTCTGGACCGTAAGCAGTTCTTCTAATTTAATTGTTAAAGAAATGCGTTATTTCTGAAAAAATCGCCAGTTATTTGGACTTCTCTTCCTCATTCTGCTTCTTTTCTTTTCAATTTCGGGATGACCAATTCGATGATTCCGAATTCATAACAATTTTCCTTTCCAGCCCACCTCCTCGGCAAGCATCACTTTCCAAAGATGATTGATCGCATCGACAGCTGTACGTGTTGAGAGCGCCCGGCATTTTTTTGAGTTTTACCGAGGTTGCAGCGCCGCTGCCACCGCTGGATCCCCCAGCCCCTCGCTTTTTTTTTTGATACATTTTGGTGGGTGGCTTGTGACAGCTCCCGGCTCAATCACCCATTCACACCATCCATGATCCCCCGCGCTAAAAGTGCCACTTTTCCGGCTATGGAGCCACACACCCCTTGTCAATTTGACTCTTTTCAAGGCCGCGCTCCTTTGTGGTTGCTCTGAAAAAAAAACAGAATTCTGGGGTTGTTGGTTCCAATTCGTTGGGGGTTTATTATTGGAACATCGCGTGACTCGTTTTTTGTTGTGGTTGCATGGGCTGGGGAGATAGATAGCGTTCGCTGACATTTCGGGCTCCGAACGCAACTATGGAAGCAGGCAACGATTCTACATTCTATAAGAAATTTAGGAGCCGTTTTAGAAAAGTTGTTGCCACTGTCTTTTTAGAGGTACGGGCAATATACCAGCAATATATTTTTTGCGCTAAATTCGCGCGTATTTTGCGGTGCCGGTGACAGGCAACGCATCTGCACGCTTCCCATTGAGTAATCGATTACGACAGCTTTAAAGCTGTGAAGCTGCTTACGCGTTGCGTGTCGCTCTCCGTGGCAAATTTCCGATTTCCCGTCACTTTAAAGGTTGTTAAAAGGCCAAAAAACTACTTTTTTGAGGCATCTACCTCTTTACCAATCCCGTGTTATTACCCGCTCTCCTCCTCTCTACCGTGTGGTGTATGGGGATATCACAATGTTGTGCCCTCAGGCCATCTCTCAATCCATCAACATCCTTCACTACCCCGTGTCACAACCTGAGGCCCAACCAGCCGCGCACCCAACCCACTCCCAAAGCCGCCGACACTTTTCGATGCGAGCTATGCGTTTTAATATGTTAATAAGAATTTTAGCTCAGGATTCTGCCATTTCTGAGCTCATCAAATGTGACTCGGAGGCGTATATAACTGATTTTAAATAGTTTTAACTTTAAATATACCCTTAGACCTCCATACCTCGCTTATCCCCGATAATATTTGTTGTGTACCCTTCGAGCAGAAGCCCCTGGTTGAGAAGAATTGCGTGAATGTGCCCTCAGTTGGCCCTTCCTCCTCCTCCTTCCCCCCGAGGGGAAGCCCTGATCCGGTGCTGATCGGCTTATACCCCCCTAACGTGCCCCCTCATTTCGTGAAGAAGGGGGATGGTAGGGAGAACCTTGTGGTAGACGGCGGCCAGCCGCACGAGTCAACATTCCTCCCCTATCATCCTTCCTACGTTCTGCCGTTCGTTTTTTTTGGGGAATTAAGCTGATTGGCAGCCCGGCAGTTCCGATTCCATTTACTCGGAAGGTTTGATAGCGTTTGGTTTTGGAGGAATTTTGAGGTTTATTTTACCACCATAAAGTTGCAACCCTTTCCCTGAGCACTAGTGATCAAAAAGAATCCTCGTCTAGCCCCCTAACTTACATACGGTGAGATGAGTGTTGATCGAGTGCGCAGCAACCCACTCCCTGGTCTCGCTGACCGTTTTTGACCGCCGACCCTCGGCCTAAAGAAGGGCCCCCAGATAGTTGAGAGCCGCGGGAGGGCCCAGGTGGTTTGGGGGCAAGGTGATATCCGGCTCTTTTCGAGTGTTTGCCGCCAGACGGGCCTTGGGGCGGAAGCCGTTCGGCTTTTTATCGCGCATCTAGGCTTTTGGTAATGCTTTGTCGATGCCTTTTCGATTTTGGATGTTTAATTCTGTTTTTGCGTGATACGAAATTCCGTTAATTTGCCATACTGGTATGGTTGCGGCGGTTCAAACTTACTTTAGACGTGGCCTTAGGCTTAAGCTACCGGCTGAAGATTGGGCTTAGGTTTAGCTCAGGTTAGTCTGAAGCTGAAGCTTGGGTTCTGCTTAGGCTTAGGGTTAGCCTTTGGCTTAGTTTGCGTTTCTTTAAGTTCAATTAAGCTGAGTTTATTTGTAAAAAAACTCACGTGCTTGGGCCTTTCTCTTTGGCTTTTTATTGCTAGATCTTTGGCAAATCTCTTCTCATAGCGGTCGACTCGGATTTACATCTGTCGAACCGGCCAGCGTCATGACAATCTTACCCTTGCCGTTCGCATTATTATGCAATTTCGTGCGGGGAGCGCTTATGCGGGAATGACCCGTTGGTGGTGGGCCCCAAATTGCCGTCATGGCGTGTTTACATTGTGCCCCTGTTGGCCACCGCCATATGCTTATGCCCCTGCAGCGTCGTGTCGTTCGGATGGGCACGTGCCGTCGTGCTGATGTTTCACTGTTGGAATGTCTATTCTTATGCTACATTGTGCAGAATTTTGAGCAAATTATGAAGATGCTTACCAAATTGAATTCTGCAAACCAAATTTGCAGAATCACGATTTTCCGGAAGTTATGAACGATTCAAGTCAGCGAAATCATACAAAGTGTGTCATTTTGCGCTTTTCTCAGCCTTAGGTCATTCATAACTTTTGGAAAATCGTGGTTCCGTAAATCTGGTAACCATGTTCGGAATCAGCGCAAAATTCTGCAGAAGATAATCTTTGTTTCACCTTAAAACCTCGTCAACCCTAGAAACTTCTCCTTGTAAGAAGTCCGATCGGCCCCACCCCGTCTCATGCATTGGTGCCGGGAAAAGTTATATGTGGTGTGTGGGGGAGCTTCTTCCTCCCAGTCACCCTCCTCTCCTCACCCTCCTATCAAATTTCGTTTTCGGCGCTTTCCGAGGCGTTTCGCGGGCAAGAAGAAGCCCTCGCCGCCAGCCCGGGCCGGTTGTTTGCCTGCGGGCCCTCCATTGACCTAATATACCGGGTGGAGGGTGGGGCCCTATTCTGTGCTCCACGCAATGAATGACTGCCGCCTACTACTGCTCTTTACAAATATTTGTTTTTGTTTGGTAATTACCTCTTAGGGGATTGCTGTTGGATAGTTGTTGTATAGTGGGATTCCGCTCATAAAGTGAAGGTATATCCGGTAGTTTAAGCGGTTAGGGTAGCTTCTAGCTCTGATTTAGTAATTTTTTGCTTTTTGCTTTACTTTGCTGTGGGCTTGATACCGGGATTGATATACAATTTAGATTAAGGGACGTTACGCTTGTCTCGAAGTTTACAAAAACGAAATTCGGCCTAATAGATCAGAATACCGGGATCGTTTTTCAGATTTTGGATCTTTCTTCATACCGCAATAACCCCCGGATTTTGCAGACCGCTTTGAGTTCGGGCCCAACTAACATCTAAGCCTCAAGGTCTTCCGCTTCTCCCCCTTAGCGCCTTCCAGCCTCTAAAAAAATCAGGCCCGCCGCCCAGGTGGCATGTTGTGTTGGGGGTGCGCGGGATGGGGCCCAGAGAGCCCTAATCGATCCCTGTGGGCCCGTGGCCCCTTCTCCGGCCACTTTTTCCCCCTATTTTCCATTTTCGTTTTTGAGGGCGAGAGGAGGGGGGATAGGGGGAGGGGGCAGAGCTCGGGCTCCCTCCTCGGCACAAACACATTCAGAGAATAACTCGGGACGCCACGGGGGGAGGGGTGCGCCCCTTACCCATATGGCTTCTCCCCCCGCGGCCCCGGGGAGGGCACCGGGGGCAGAGATTGTGGCCATCTAGAGTTCGTATTCTTAGGGCTTCTTTTGCTTGGATGGGCACCTGCCTATTCTGACTGTATCTCCACTGAAATCATCAGGATTTCTTGGCTTCTTGGCATTTGTTTGTCATATTGTATTGTATCCCACTCTCATTTTTATATTTTTTTTACATTTAAAGTTGTAACGTCCCTGTGAAGGCAAGAATTTTTGAGGTTATAGAGAGCTCTATAAGCCATGAAAATCTATAGCTATATTCTGTTATCTATACCACAACGTGGGACTCCTATTTGCGCCCTGGCGAAACGTCGTTTTTACATGAAAACTACCTATTTAAAATGTTACAGGCCCTTAAAAATGTCGAAAACCGGAAATGCCATCTTTCGCCTTTTTTTTAAACAGGAACACCAAAGCCACTTCTCCCTAATGCATTGGATATGAGCACGTCTCCCCTTTCAACCACAGGCCTTACATTTATATTTTTTACAAATTTTGAGTCACGCGCTCCTCCTGGTATAATTTTAATCTCTCCCGCCTCGATCCCAAATCCAGAAGACCGAGAAAATCGAGTGGCGGGCGGCCCTTTTCGTCATGGGACACATAATCCCCCCGGGCAGCACCCTCATAAATTTGTGATCCGCAGGGCCAGTCGTTTTTTAGCGTTTTTTGGCAGTGCAGATTCTTCATTGCCCTCGCGTCTGAAAGCGATATTTCGGGCCTGTGAGGGGGAACAGGTGGAATATATGTATTCGTGGGGGCTCATGTTTCCCTGCAGGGCCCCAGCCACTAATCAGCATTTTGGGTATTTGGGCGGCAGAGCTGCAGGGGGAGGGGATGGGATAGCGCATGTTTGTGCACCTGTTTGAAATGCATCCCTTTCTTTTATGCCCTCCCCGCTTCGATCATCATTTTTCCAGCCGATTGCTGGACTATTCATTGGATGTTTTTGCACGATACGGTAAAACCGTGGATTATTTGAATTTTTGAAATTATAGAAGGTTACCTTAAATCTGAAAAATAAAAAGCCAGCAACAAGGCTTAAGGAATTGTCGTTTCTTAATTTTGCTCTATCCTGTTTTGAAATATTTTTTACTCGGTAGTGATTAAGAAGATCTTTTTTTGATATCTCATTTCCGCTCTTAAAATTCAGCGAAGTTTTTGAAAACGCCTTACTTTTATTTTTCGCTCTATCGGTTGTTTCTGTTCAATTTTCCCTTTCTCTGCTTTTTAACTTCACCTTAAAAATGTCCGTGTTTTTCAGTCATCTAAATTAAAATGCCTCCATTCCAGACTAGCCACCATTTGCCGTAGGATAGCGATTTCCGGCCAGCCATCACGATGATAATGCGGATTTCACTATTGCTGCTCACCCTGCCCGCCATCCTCGTCGCCTACAACCCCCCGGCCTCCGAGGTCAGTTTACTAAATGGCATCTCGTTTGAAAATCGACCTGCCCGTTTGTTCTGACAATATATATTCAGGTCAGGAATAAAAGATATGCTTATCATAGCGAGGTAAGTGTCAAAAAAACGGCTGATCCCTCGGTTTCCTCTAAAAACTCGGCTTTGGCTTTCACTTGCCCCACTCACGCAATTTCCCCCGGTTTGCACGGACGCCAGCTGGTCATTAACATTTCGATACTCGGAAAAATCTGCCGCCAGCAGCCGTTGTTGGTCGTTTTGCGTAGTTGGACCGGGAGGGCTTTTTAAAGGGATAGGAGCAAGCTAAAAAGGTTCGAATAGACGAACTTATAAAAAATAACAGTGATAATTTTTGCGATACCTATGTCAGAAAGGATGTCATATTTGACGGGAAGAATTTATAGTACTGTAAGTGTGTAAAACACCTGGACAACCATTGCTTTAAAATGTGTTCCACTAACAAATTTTCTTCTAAATTCACCAAACAATAATTTCTATTTAGTGCGACCAAATCACGCTGGTGAAGTGCTTCATCGATATTCTGGACGATTGGGCGTGGACGCTGTACGAGTTGAAGCAGAATGTGGTGACGATCAGCGAAGAACAGTGCAAGCACCTCAATCGATTGGAGACCTGCGTAAATGTAGGTTTTGTGGCGTAACGGAGTACTAATGGTCTAGGAGATTTCGTAATATAGCCTTCTCCTTAATGCACAACCTTGTAACACCCTGGGGCAACATTGTGGTGTCAATCATGGGGGGTGGTGTTGGAATCAGGGATGAGGCATCGTTGGGGGGTGTCTTGGCTTCGATGCAAACTCGATTTGCATCTTAATGAGCTTCCCTAACTCTGGCTCTCTCTCTCTCGCTCTCTCTTCCCCGGGTCACTCGTCAACCACACCCCATTCAAGCGCCCCATTCCATGGCCCACACCCCACAGAATCCCCCCGAATTGAGCCAATTAGCCATCGAAGCCAAAGCGGCCTGGTAAACTTTTGCCCAGAAGCCACATCCAAAATCTGCACCTCGTAAACGAAGAAAAGTGCGTGGTGGGCATAAGGCACGCGCCCGCCTCACCCCTCAATTTCCTATGCAAATGAGCTTTGCGTGCATATTTTCTGGGTGGCCGCCGGGGGGCTTTGGACCTGCTTTCTCTAGGGGCCAGAGTCGCGCTGCTAAAGAGGGCCTCAAGGCGGAAAAGCCAGGGGAAAACACTGGTGCTGGGTAATTTGTGCGTAAAAACTGGTCGGGAAGGGGCCGGGGACCACAATTACGGAATGGGCGAGAAATGGAAGGTGTAAAAAATCGAATGGCGTTTTAGAAAAAGAAATTATCTTTTTGAATCTTGTAAGTGCCTCTAAAATCTACACTCGGTCCAAATAAAATCTTTAAAATTGAATATTTATTCTGTCGAAATTTCTCACAAATTGTAACTTTAGCTTTAACTATTGGTGCGATTCTTGACGAAAACGCAACGGCGGATCAGAATCTTTCCTGACTTTCAAAATGTCGAAAACCATAATGTCGAGATTCATAATGACGAAATTTCAGAAAATTGCATAGCAAACCTCTCGGAAAATCCGTAAAATCCTATGGAAAAAATTGCACCGAAACATCGACATTATAACCTCTCGACATTCCGAAATTTCAAGGTTACTAATTTTTACATTATCGTGACTAATCAAATTTAAGGGCCGCAATTTCCGAGTTTTTCGAACACCGATGTTCCCGGTGACCCCCCAGTGACCCTAGCAGTACTAGAGTACGATTTCGGGTGGTCACCTTTTGGCCGTCAACTCCAAACAGAATTGTCCCAATTCCGTTCTGTCCTTTCGACGGCCCATTCCCTTCGCTGAGCGGCCCGGGAGGGCTACTAGCAGGAAATTCTGTTTACACGTTCGCTGGGTGGGCACGGGGGCACGCTTGCTCGTTCTAGGGCTAGCTTGAACTTTCGTTCTTTAAGACGGATAGCTGGGGGTTGAAATCCAAAGGAATTTTGAGCTTTTAAAGGGATATTCATTTAAAAAGTTTAGGCGGAAAATTTTGCTTTGCGCTACCCCTAATAAGGTCATGACCAAAATACCCGCCAATTGTCAGGCGAGTCAATTAATGGTGAGGTGCCAGTTGGCCGTCTGTCAACCCCTCTCTTTTTATATCGCGCTCCGCTTTGAGCGCGGGCCCACTACCCGCAAAAAGGCGATTGGATTAGCGGCGGTGGAGCGGAACAGATTCGGGATCAGGCACACCGGGCTGTCACCCTCAATACCCTCTATTGCTCCCTGCAAACACCCAATTACCATTACGCCATAAATTAGGGAGTGGGTTGCGAGCGGGCGAAGGAGAAAGAAGCCCGAAAAATATCACCACAGTAACGAAATAAGTAAAGGGTATTTATTGCAGGACGACATCTCGCCCGAAGACGCGGGAAAAATGCAACTGAGTCAGAATAAGCACAAGTGCAAGCACTCGGAAGTTGTCGAGGTGAGCAAAAAATTACTACTTTTGTTGTCGTACTATATATTAACAATACTCGGCTGAAAACAAGTCAGTCTTTTTAAGCAAAATTAGCCTTTTTCCCGTAATTAAATCTAGAGACCTTCTTTGTAGGAAAATAATTGGCATTACCGGAAGTGAGATCAAAGGGGCGTTTTGACATTTTCCACCTCGAAATATGCGAAAACTATGCAAACTCAAGACCCATTAAACGAAAAGGACCGAGGGTATGCGCACGGCCTTGGCACAAATTTAATCGGCAAAAAAGCCCAATTTCAATACTGCCCGCGTTTAACTTACAATATGGCAGTTCTCGCAAGACTTCATTTAGTTCTCAAAAAAACGATTAAGCGCATTTTAATTATGATGGACATAGTGCTATTGTGTGTATAATACTTTTTCTAATTTCAGGTTTCCGAGACGGTCAGCGATCTTCTCACCCACCGACAGAAGGCTGGCTCATTCTTAAAGGTAAAGCGCTCATGAAAATTGATCAAAAACCCCACATTTAGTCGTACTACCTTCTCAAATACGCCTGTTCCCCGAGGGCCAGGAAATTCTAAGAGAGCACCGGGAGTGTCTGCAAAACGTATGCTTGGCCGCAAAAATCGACCCCCATTTTTTTTTCAGGAACGAATCGGAGACATGACATTGAAGGCTGGCACGTACATGGCTACCAAGTTCCTCGACAGCCCCAATGACGGAGTGTGCGCAGAGGTTCGTCATCTGCAGCTTGATAAGACTCGCATTTTAGATACAAGAACAACTTAATGAGTATATGGAGACGACCAGCGGCCTTTGCCAGGCGGCAGCCTCGCGACTCATGTGCAGGAGTCTCACCGACATGTTTACGGTATGAGATGTATCCGATTTGCCGTATTAGTGTCAAATTTGTAAGTGGAAATTTCAGAATCTCGAACGTCGAAATTTCAATCTGCTTAAATCTTTAGCAAAAGATTTGGGGGTTTTCCGGAAAAATTCCGTATGTAAATCGCCATCCAGAATTTCGACGCCCTGAAATGACTGCATTTTATTGAATACTTTATGCTAATAGACTTTTGCAGAAACTCCATCCTGATGCGCTTTCCGACTGCGAGTTTACCTGCCCGGAGGCTAAGGAGGCACCGAAAGCCGACACGAATACGGTCAGTTTTTGAATTGAACACAACAATAAGCGTAGCATCTATTGGATATCATATGTTTACGCCCTTGTAAGCTTCGACGTGAAACGTACCCTTTTTCAGTTGGAAGACACGCAGCAAGAGCAAAGCGATCAAGAGGCGCTGAACAAAGCCAAGGGCAGCGCCCTAGCCACCATCACGCAGTCGGCTGGGCTTCTGCTCGCCTTCATCCTTCTCCGATAGACGATCTGGATTCACAATGTTTTGCCCGGTATTAGCAGATAGACATCTCAACCCAACCTAACCATTAATCTTGAAAACGTCCTTTAATTCCCCACTACACACAAAGACGTTTAGAAACGCAGAGTACTTCCAAAAATTGCAATATCCCGAAACCACTCGATTCCATGACCTAGCAGGTAGACCCCCGAAAAGTTTCAGTTCCAAATTGTTCATCCCCAATTCTCATTGATTGATCTAGAAGTTCTAGTCAGTGTATTCGACTCCCCTTCCCCAAAACTTTTTCAAACTGCCCGGAAAGCTTCCCGCAAAAACACGCGCCGTAACCCGAGCTCATCTTTTTAAATTGCCAGAAAGCCCAAATATATTGCATCTATTTGTTGTAATGCTTATTCTTGTGTGGGGTGTCCCGTATTGTGTGAACTGCCATTTTGAAAGAAATTTTTCTATTGGTGCCCTGCTCGAGGGTGAGCCCTTGAGCAACACCACCCTCCCTCCTCCAAATCCTAGGGCTTTCCCTCCGCGTCGCGTCAATATGGCAGTCAAAAAGTCTGAATGAGCTTCACTAATTCGCTATGATTATTTTATTATTATTTTTTAGACCATTTTTCTCTTCCACTGAATCTCTATCCCAGTCACTTTATGCAAATAGATCTTTGGTAAAGTGTGTGTGTATTTGTTTTTGCCCCTCCCCCTTTCCGACGCATTTAGTGCTCATTTTCTACCCCCTTGGAAATTGTCATTTTTCACGTTTTCCCTCCAAGTTTTGACAAATAAAGAGAACTATTTATTATCGGGTGGAGAGAATAGGAATATAATAAGTGAAAGGAGATCCGGGGAAATTGTTCAATGGCTGGGTAAGAAGAAAAAGAAAAATTAATGCGATTGAAATAGATGATGCCGTACGATTATTTAGTTTTCACGGCTCCATCCTCCTTGTGCGCCTTCTTCTTGACACTGACATTACTAAAAGAAGACTCACTTTCTTTTCTAAAACATGTTCCACCTACCGTACGATGGACAGCGTCTCCTTGATGCAATTTTTGAATTCACCTGCCGCGTCTTTCGGCTGAATTTCCTCGCCGATTTCTACCTGAAAGCAACTAATTTGTAAATTATTCAGAGTTCTCGAATTTGTGATAGATCCAGAAGGGATCATGAAGAATCTGTCGGTATTATATTTTTCATTCAAACGGTGGCAAAAATCGTAATAAATCATGACCTTTTTACAATCAGAAAATCAGAAATCTTCTGTTGTTGCGTTATATGAGCGTATCTGATTGGTTATCAAGGTTATTATTGATTATCAATGTTTACAATCGATATCACGCGTTTCTATCTATAAACTAACAAAGTCTAAGCCTACGCTTAAGCCAAAGCCGAAAAACCTTCCCAACTAAGCACTAAGTCAAGCCCTTGCAAGCCAAATCTACCCTATGCCTAATAAGCCCGAGCCCGAGCCTGTCCCTAAGTCGACGCCTAGCCTACGCCTAAACCAAAACCTGCTCCGAATAGCTGCATTACTTATTCCATCACATATGGATTGGGAACCACAAATACAAGAAATTCCCCAGAACCCAAGATCCCACTAACCGCATTCTCATCTTCAGCGTGATGCGGTTGGGGCTGGGCAGTTTCCGAGCTCATCCTTCCACTTGTCGTCAGGCTGTGATTGCTTCTCCTCTTCTGACAAATCGGATTCTGCAAATTGGCTGTTTAGGGGCGACGGATGGGTATCGAGGCGTAGAAGATGGAAGACGCGTTCATAAATCGTTTTGGTAGAGTGGCTAAGATACTGTAGATTTTTAGGTAATAAGGAAAAATATAACAAATAAATACTGGAAAAGTGGTTTGAATATTTTCCGGGGTATCGGAATTGCCTAAACTATCTTTTTGACGCCAAGCAGCCTATGGAAGATAAATAATGAACGTGACTTTTGGCATGGAGCTTTGAAATCGGACGCGAGGGAAGACGACATAAATGGAAGAAGCCGAAACCTGTGCATCTGGTTACATGTTTTTGCGATGGAATTCATATGGTGTAGGCGGGAATGGGCTGTGACGCAATCTGAGGGCGATCTTAGGATTGAACGGAACATTGCAAAGTGAAAAACTGATGCAAAAAAGTTCTGATTCGATTTAAATACGATTAGTAAATCGGCTGTTGATGTTTAAAAATTAACAAAATATTTAGTATCATTTTTAGATTGTTTTTAAACAATCGGGTTTTGGCAAACCATCTTTTTTTCAAAATTTTGGATGTTTTATCATGTGAGCCAACACTTTCTGGCCTTTTTCTAGCAGCAGCTGAAGCTGACCGAAAATTTCAGCGAACTTCTGATTCTGAAAAATACGACTTTCGAAAATGTGCATGGAATTCAGAAAAATTGCTGTGTTGGTTTTGCCGAAGATCACAAAAAACCAAGTAGGCCAACCGGCCAAGCCGCGTTCCGGGTGCTCCAAATGCCCGGCTTGACGAAGAAGAAGGCTTCCCATCATTGGCCCAATTGCAAGGAAGGGCCCAGACCCCCGGAGTATCCCCCAGCTTGGCGAGGCTCGCACAAGTAATGCGAATCCCTGGGAAACACGGATTCCCTTCCCTTTTTCTTCTCAAGGACTTTGGACGAGGTGCACAGGCCAAGTGCCGCCCCGTATCTCATCCCCAAGAAGAGTTCTGACTTGCGAGAAGCAATTCGAATTGTGCGGCAAGGATCCGTGATCCGCACCGCATTTTATGAAATTTCCAGAAGCTGGATCCTTAAACTAACATGGAATAGCATCGGAAAAAATTCGGACTTTTGTTTCCCACGCCTACTGGGTTTATCAAGACAAGGCGGTCACGCAGTTTCCGAACGAAAAAGTTTGAAAAATATGAAAAACAGACAGTGATATGGCTCTGGGCTTCATGTCAATCAGAGAGCAGCAAACAACAGGAAGAAAGCGATCGTGCTAATCAAAATGTAGATACAAAGGGGCTAATTTAAAAAAAAAACAGATTTAGGCTAAATTTTAGGCGTAATTAAAATAGAGTAGATTTCATAAATAATATCATATTAGCATTATAAACCCAAAATAAATCTCTATAAACTCGAGGCTCCCATCTAGCTGGGTAAGAAACTCTTGCACCCATGGTTGCCCCACCCAAATTGCCGCCCCGTCCTGAATAAATAAACGGGTTCTGGCTCAAGGCTGAGCAAAAAGTACTCCTAGCCTCCTTTCACTTCCCTTTCCAACACCTGAACGAGAATCTCTGACAGCACAAAGAACGGGAAGACTTGCGCAGCCCTTCGAAAAACGTCAAGAATGAGCACATCGGCTTGCCTAGGCAGCGCATGGGATATGCTGGCTTGCGCCCGCCGCTCTCGGTCCAACGGCCAATTTCCCGTGCTCAGCGTTTTTGCCGGCATTTTTCGGAAGTCTGCCTGGTGTGCTGCAGCTGCGAAAAGCCGGAAGCGGGTCGTGGAAAACGTTGAACGGTCAGCTGACCAAAGTTAGGCCCAGTGGAAGGTTCCTTCGGGTCTGGGGACGGCACAGTTCTTCCTGCCCTGGCCAGCATTCGTTAATACTCAGATTTACATGATATTTAGCACATTTTGGCTTTACTTGGTATAGGAAAAAGTTCAAAAAGAAAGCAGAGAAATGATGGAGAAATCACCAAATTAATCATTTTCGGTCTAAAGCATCAATTTTTCGATCTGAACTTTCAATTTTTGTTTATCCTATCCTATAAGCGAGAAAAGTATGTGTGTTTTCTGTACAGCCGATTTCTCGGCCGTCAGGCCGAATTTCGAGCTGATTTTTGGCATGGAGGTGGAGAAACACATTTGTCAGTGATGCATTTTTTTTGTTTTGCAAAATTCCTGCATTTGACAATTTTACAAGCTAAATAGTGAAAAACCCTTAACAAAATCGGTTTTTGCCGCGTTGTCCGGAGCTTTTCTCGGCTCCAAGATGGAATTGGGTCTTGATTTTTGGAGGATAGATGGGGAAAGTAATTCCCCAGATACATTTTGGATTTTGCAAAACTCTTTAAAATAAAGTTTTTATAAGGATTTTTCTGGAAGGTCCTTAATAAATTGTGTCACGGGCCATGGTGTCCGGGCCATATCTCAATACACATGGCGATTTTGGACCTGTATTTTTGACCACTCATGCATTCAATGCCAAGGATCACGCGCATCTTATTATTTTCACAAAATTCGACCAGCTTCCACCTCAAAAGTTGAATTTTGTAAAGTGGCCTGAAGGCCTGCCTGTCGGAGGTGCTGGGGCCCATTCCTTTTAGCACAGCTCGGTTCCGCCCCCAGGATATGAAGAGGCCTTTACCGCTGCCCGTTCCAACCTCCCCCTGTGGTGTAGTGGAATCAAGGCCGGGGCTAGGCGTTGAGGGTCGGGGTTCATCCTTTTTTTTTTTTTTTTCAAAAAAATATTTCTAGGCTTTCCCTGTGCGCGATTTAGGCCTGGCCTTCGCGCTAGCGCCGCAGGCCCAAGAAAGGGTTTTTCGCCCAGGATCTCGCGCCGCAGGAAAAAAAGGTCCTTAAACACGCTCTCGCGCCGCAGGCTAAATCCGGGAGTAAAAGCAGTAGCTAGCGCCGCAGGCTCAAGGATTCCAGCGCAACACTGGCTCTAGCGCCGCAGGCTAAAGAATGGTGCGTGCACCGCAAGCTAAAAGGAGCTATTCAAATTCATGGTTCCTGGACGGGGCCCAGTGGGAAAGGGCCGCGAAGCGGTCTTTTTCCACTGGTACTTTTATAAGTAGGTAGTGCCCAGGGGTATTCTAAAAAAATTCATGAACCAACTATGAATATTACTATCGAAACACATACATAAAATTAGCGCCGGTAGAATATGTGGGATTTAGCTGCTAGTCGTGCCCAGATAAATTACCTCAAAAAGAAAAATCCGCAGCTAGCTCGTAAACAATTTTTGTCGGGGTAAAAGTCGCCGGAATGGAGCTGCCGGGCAATTAATTCTGGGCATAATAATGTTAGAAGTGGCTGGGTTGCGATGCTAATTGATTGGGGCATGAGGGGCGGGGCTTGTTAATTTGCTGGGCTTCCAAAAAAATTGAGTATGGGATCTGCGGAAGTTACGGTATTAATAGATGTATTGCGGGGGCCATGAGTTCAAAATTGCGTCTCGATATGGGTGGGAAATTTGATTGGTTTTGGTGAGGTTTGCACCTGGCTGAAGGGAATTTCAGGCGCTTCAACGGGGCAAACGGGCCATTTTTACAAGATCAAAATGATGACAATGTTATTCACGGCTCTAATAAAAATTATATAAAAATTCTAAAACAGAAAAAGTATAAAAGCATCCAGAAAAGCACGAGCCTCTGACTGATACTGGCGTCTGATTTCGTGACATTGATCACATGCTACCACTATCCGAATTTCAGACGCTACGAAATTCCGAAGTATCCCCCCACTCCACTTCCTGCTACGCCTTTGAACCGGGAAGCACAACAAGCGTTAACCCGCAAGAATGGGCCCCAGCTTCCGAAACTCGGAGCCATGAAGCGCGGCCGATTTGGCCCTATTCTTGCCCGGGGCGCCTGGCGTGACAAGTCATGGAAAACGCTGCTAGACTCTGGTTTTTGGGGGATTTGAAGGTTTTGGATAACACCACAGTGGTAAAAAGTATAACAAAAAGGTATCATACCGAATGTGATGATACGGCTAGGAAGTTGTGATAATGCTTTAATAACGTGTTCTCACAAGCGTCAGACTATGGGCAAATAGTAGTGGTATTTACTGTCTGTAGTAGAAAATGTCGGAATTTACCAGGACGGAATTGCGAATTTTTGTATTTCGATATTATAATTTCGAAATTATGAAATTTCCACTTTCGACTTTGCATTTTCCAAAAAAAAATTTGTTTAGACGAAAAACGGGATCCCTTGGAACGGGCCCGCCAATTGGCATTCCACACCAAACCGGCAGACTGGAATTCCTTAACAAACAGCCAGCAGCAGTCTCTGGAGAATGCTATAAAATGGCCGGGAGACGGAGTGGTTGTGGTTGTGCGTGAGAAGGCGTTCCTAGGCTACGGCCATCGGGCCAGTCATGGGTGCAATGGGGCTCTCCTTTTTTGCACGCATCTTCCTCCTCCTCCTCCTCCTCGTCCTCGTCCTCCTCTGCCACCCTCTTCAGAATAATATCCCCTCCACCCCGCCCCGATCCAATAAACCCGGACCCGTAATGACTGCCGTGAAAAACACGGATTATGGGCTTTGCGGGTGGGCCATTTGCCAACTCGGAAGGGCCCCACGGAATCGGTGAGACACAAATTAGGCGGCACACGGATTTTTGGAAAAGTCATGAAGGGGTTTTTTTTTAGGCGGCCGGAGGACAAGGCTAAACTAGGCCCAAGCCCAGGCCTGACAAGGAGACGTTTTTTTAGTGTCGTCGGGGCTGCAAGTTAAGCCCTAGCATAACTTGTGCATAATTTTACGCTGATTCCGGAGATGTTTACCAAAGTTGTGAAATCACGGTTTTCGAAAGTTATGAACGATTTGAGTTAGGAACACATAGAATGTGGCTCAGTTTGAGCGTTTTTCCGACATAGCTTCGCATCACAAATTGCGATTCTGAAAATTTGGTGAACAGCTTCAGAATCAGTGCAAAATTATGCTTGGTCAAAACTTGTATCGAGGCGACACTAAAAACGGCTCCTTGTAAGCCGTAGCCTAACCTCTGCCGAAGTCCAAGCCCAAGCATCCGCTAAGCCTCACCTTAAGCCTAAACTTAAATCTAAGCTTAAGCTAAGCATATGAAAAGAAATTTGCTCCCCTTCCTATTCAGATAGTTTTGAAGAATTGAAATTTATCGATACCTACATAGACGATTCCGGGATATGGTATAGAGCTTAAAACATAGCACATAAAATTCTGATTAAATGAAATGTCGAATCGGGAATGCACCGCCATGAAGAATGAAACCGGGAACCACAAAAATAAATACGTATAGACCAAAAATCAAAGTTTTCGCTTGGCCGCCCTCCTGCCCAGCCGATCGTTGTCCTTGACGTGAATGTAAAATTCGGATGCTGTGGCTGCGGCCACTTTTTTTGAGCGCGGAGAAAGTGGGCGTTCCTCGTCGAGTCCATCGTCAGGCTTGGTGGGTGAGCAGAGACAGGGCTTTTGGTGATCACACGGATAGACACATCCGGCAGATACCAGTTGACGGATTTTGGATGTCATTGAGCACGGCTGAAAATGTAGGTAATCGGTTGGCGAGCAGCCTCCTATTGCCAATGCTACAGAAAACTAAACTTAAGCCAAAATCCAAGTCAAGCAAGTCCAAGTCAAGCAAATCCAAGTCAAGCAGGTCTCTAACTTACCAATTCCGGAACTTTACCCTCGGCTGAGTACGAAAAACGATGTGCATTGGTCAAAATCCCAAAATGCTGACCCAATACCGTGGCTGATATGCTCCGGAATTTCGACTGTCGGTGATCACCTAAAAACGAGATTTTAATGCTTGCACAAATAACCTGGCAGCTATTAAGCCGAAATGCACTCAATCGATGAGCTTTTGGCAAGAATGCGTCTATTCTCTGGATCGTTGCTTCCCGTTCTGCTACCGGACATTTTCCATCTAAAGTTAGGTTTTGCATCTACTAAAAGAGGAAGTCATACAACTCGTATTTTCCACCATATTCTTCAACGATCGATAGTAAAAAGAGAATTTGCAATGGAAGGGGGTGAGGTGGAGTTTCGGGTCGTGGTCCCCGGTCTCGATTAGCCTGAATTAACAGGATTCAGTAATTTTTCGTGCTATTACATCATTTCCAGGTCTTCCAGGTGGTCGTCTTTCAACTGGTTCAGCTCTCGCAGTTGTAGGATATGGGAGTGGAAGCGGTTTAGAAGGCGTGTCTCTTTTAGGCATTCGTAATAAGCGATGAAGAAGAGACGCTGCAATATTATTTCCTAGGTAAAAGCTCATAACCATCTTTCGAGATGTCTAGATTTACAAATGCCTACCAATAGATGATGTGTGCTTCGCTTGTATGCCGGACCAACTTGCCACCGGAAATAGTTGTAAATACCAAAGTATCGCAGCGTATCCGGGTCGACGTCGTTGAATTCGTACAGATTCTAGGCACAATTGAAGCATAAAATTACGACTCACCCTCATCGCCTCCAAGAATAACATCCTTTCCGATTCTTCCCTACCAACACGCAACAGGGCTACGTTGTATCTTCCATCGGCAAATACGGTGTTACGATTCCTGATACAGAAAAATGGGTCAATTGTTAAAAATCAAATTTACTTGCAAACAGCTCGTTGTCGGGTGGTCTTCACAAACATTAGATTGTCCATGCGAAGTTCACGCTTGAAGTAGTTTGTGTGGGTTCTAGGAGGACGAAGTTTTGGGCCAAAATATGCAGCCAACTTGCTGAGAAAGTAGCTGTATTGGGAGCTGCTCGAAATGTATTCGGCCCGCCTTCTGTCCTTCTCGGTGAGCTCATTGTCATCGAGGCCCTGAAATTTGAGATTTTTACAGCTAGTAAGTTAGTAAATAAATAATTCGTAGGTAATTTTACGCATCCAACAGCCGCTTTGAACTTTACGTACCCTCCCACTTCCTGGCAACATATACACATCCAGATGGTGCTCATCGTAGTAAATTTCGATCAGCAGCGAATCGGCGGGTTCAGGCTGAAAGTATTGTTTTTAATACAGTAATAACTTACCGTATCCCCCTCGTGCATTGCTACCAAAAAGCACAGCCTCGGGTACGAGGTATGGTAGTGGAGGAGCAGGGCGAATAGGTTGGGGCAGCTCTTGCGGCATAATAGACATTTCTCAGGTGAGGCTGTTGTTTGGGACATGAAGAGATCACCGGGTTCTTTGTCTCTCTAAAAGACAAGTGATGTAAAAATACGTGTATTATACTTTTTTATAGCTGCAATTGTAGACGGCGTATTCGATCTCGGTCGGGAATCGTGTCGACATGACCAAACGGAGCCAATCTCGCGAAGATGTCGCATCATAGCCTTCTGAAGTTGGATGCGGTTAAGAAAAATATAGTGACATTTTGGAGCACTTTTTACTTTTTTCATCTCGTTAAAGCTTAGCTATAAAAACTTACCCATGCGTACGACTTTCTCGAGTCGACCCTCGGGGCTTGGACGGTCTGCCGGATCGAAATATTCAATGAAATCGGGTAGATTCGTCTAAAAAACCCACTCAATTTTTCCAACAGCTATGAAGCAGTCTATCAAGTACAATAAGCATCTAACCAACCCAAAATTGCACAGCCAGCTCGTCCTTCCGCTGGTACCGATTTCGATTCTCGTCTACAGTATCCAACCTTCTACTATCTGCAATTTTTGAAAGTAAAACCGAAATCCGTTTGAACCACCATTTCCGGTCGATTCCCTACAGGATTGTCGGCCTTTCTTTCCGATACTTGCTCCGGTTTTGTTCAGTGGACAACTTGGCACGCAGCTTTTCGGGACGGCGTCTTCTCGAGTTGGCTCCTAGAGGAATTTTCATTTGATTTTGAAGCAGCTTTACCCCGTATCCCAATTTCGCGTCGGATTCGATGAGCGACAACACGAGGTGAGCTTCAGGTACCCGATCCTGAATTAATAGGTGTGTTGGAAGGCTTTTTGAGCGACCTCTTGTCGCTTTCCGTATCAACATACCGCCGGCTTTCCACGCAGCGACTCATAGATTTGGCTATAGCGTGTCAGGCCGATCAAGTCAGCCGCTTCGGTGACCTCCTTCGCCAATTCTGGTACTGTCTCCAGATAGATGGTGTAGCTCTTCAACTCGACCGGCTCTTCCTCATCCTGCTCGTACAACGGCAAATACCCATAACGGCTTATCGAGCGAATAGTGTCTTCGACCTACAGTTTGGCTCTTTAATCGTAATTTCATTTCTTACTTGAAAAAGCACCGCCGCCGACTTCAGATCCTCAAAGCGGAGCCCGGATGCGCCGAGCAGCAAATCGATACCGCAATTTTCCGGAAACACGTGGTTGTTGCCAAACGGGATCCCGTCTTCGATTCGCACCTGGTGGATCGGGGTTTTCACTAATTTTTCTTGCTCACCGGCATGGAATCGCCCGTTTTGTCTTTGGAAAAGACGACGAAACAGCTGACCTCCATGCTTCTGAAATTATTAATGAAGTTAAATGAGTGAAACACTGGAAGAATTTCAGGAAAAAAATACTTAAAGTTTTGAACCCACGCGCTCGAAGGGCCTGGGACGTGTAGATGTCGAAGTCGCAGGCCGAGGTGGTGGATTTCGATCCGCGGCCGTGGTGGAAACTTTCCTTTTGTTGCCTGAAATTACCAAGCGTGTTTTCCGGCTCATTTGTTTGGTTAGCCACTTCTAAGGTAACTTTAACAACTAAATTCTATATAAAACGTACAGCATATTTCCTAGCGAAAATGAGCCGCATAAAGTGGCGCTTCCCAGTCGCCATTCCTCAGCTCCGCCAAAGTACCCATTGAAAAATGATAGTCCATTTGGTATTGTTGCGTCAACTAAAATGATGCATAGCTTTCGATATAATTTTTAGTAATGTTTGGATTAATTCTTGGGTTTGTTGTATCACCCACCAATCTGTTTGTATTCCAGACCAAGCTCGGCTCGAGTTGTTTCTCAATTAACAGCCTCCCAATCTCACTAACCTTCTTCCCAGCTGCCACTTTTCGTTGTCGTTTTGACTATAGTAATTGATTAATTTTTCTGGTATAAATCTTACCCTTAAATGTTCAGCCCTATGGTGCAAAGCTCTTGGCGGTAATTCACGGGTAAAATCGTAGTCGTCAGCAGCGGGATTGAGATAATCTCTGTGACTAAATCCTCCCATTAATTTTCGAATATTGCCTTGTAGAAAAAAATTATTTGCTTAACACTTACACAAAAGCTAGGTGAGTTCGCCGAAGAAAAATTGGTGAGTATGAAGAGTTGTCGGCGAGCACTTTATAAAATGCAAAAACTTTCTGAAAATAATTTTTGGTGGGAATATGCTTTGAATTACTTGTAAATTGCCCTGGCGGGTATATCTTTCGCTTCTTTGCTTTTCATCTTCGCTATCGGATTGGGCGGTAACGCCTTTTTGGGCGGGTCGCAGGCAGGTTGATCTGAAAAGCTTTTTATAGGTATTTTTACGTAAAAAACAGCTGCTTAGGCTCAGGCTTAGGCTTAGACTTAGACTTATGTTAGTCCGTGGAGCTTAACTTAAAGGGATAGGGGCGGCATAAGTCAATCGATTACGCGCGGGAAAGAAAATGTCTCTGCGCCTCTCCCTGGCGCCTCTCCCCGGGACCTGTTAACCCCTCCCAAGGGGGTTCAACAGATGCCGTCCTCATCTCTTTAAGCTTAGACTTAGTAATAAGCTTAGGCTTACCCCTAGTTTTAGTCTTAGGCTTAGGTTTAGCTGCTTTAGTGAAAAAAAACAAGAAAGGCACTAAGAAACTTTTAAGCAGATGTTTTTATAGTTAAATTATTTTCTAACTAGCCTTCGTCTTCCTTTCTTAGCGATGCTTTTTTGTGAGCTAGCTGGCTCCACTTCCTCATCAGAATTCCCAGAAACCGAAGGGCTATTCTGGAGGCGAAGACGCTTCGATTTACGGCTACCCGCTGTTGGCTGGGATGCTAAAAGAAAATTAAAGGTTTTTAAATCGATCATCTGATGCTATGATCCAAAAAAACTCGCTAATTCTAGCTCATTCTAACCTCGAGCCGGCTCGAAATCCTCGTCGTTATCGGAAGATTCAACGACACCCCGTTTTGCCATTACCCCTAGAAATTTTGGGTGGTTGTTATTGGCAAAATTAACATATTGTAAAATAAAAGGACATGGCTTAAACCGCAATTATAAGTAACCAATTAGCGCATCAAAAGACCGTTCCCCCATTTACTGGGGTTCGAAATGGCGGGCACAAACTACGGAATGGAGCTCAAGATAGGTCACCCCGCTGCAACCCATTGTGCGTCAAAACCAAGAGAGAATCGCGTTGCTTTGATCAAAACCAAATTGTATGTATATTTCAAAATATTTTAACCGTTATTTATTCAACCAAACAATTATTTTGATAAAAAATAATCAAAGAGCAGATTAAAGAATATTTTTCAGGTTTTCTTTTCAAACATCATCTGACATCAGCAAAAATTCAATTATTTCTTTCGATATTTATAGTGATCGCTGGGTGGATCCGGACTCAGGCTTGGAATCCAACTAAAATCGCGGTTAAGATGTAAATTTCTGCCTCACCAATTGCCATCAAATTTCAGGAGGACCGTGACGTAGGCCATGCTATATTTGGCGTCTGGGTCGCTGAGCCGGCTTTTCGCCGAGATTCTGACGTAGCCATAGTGCTGGTTGTTGTTGTGCTGGAGTGAAAAATGGAATTAAATAGATAGAATTAAATAGGATAGGATATAATATTGACATTTTAAAAAGTAAAAGTAAGAAGCGCTTCCAGAGAAACGCAGCATAGCGTAAAACTTGGAATACAAACTACAGCTAATTTTCTTCTCGTTCAAACACACGATTGTCTTTTATATAGCAAGGAAACACCTATAAAACAGTCACTAACCTGCGAATAATATTTCAAGACGTGCCCAGCCTGCGAAAAGTCGATGTCAATCTTGTAGCTTTCATGCGGAAAGGCTTCGAAAGCCATCTTATAGTATGGACGGGGGTCTGGTTGATGTGGAAAATTGATCTTAACACCCGATCCTCGAGGGTCCCATTCTTCAAAACGGATCAACATCGCCACGTCGGCGGCAGTGGAGATGAGCATTGTCAGGTGGTGTTCATCGTTGAAATTGAGGTCTGGAACGTTTTGGATTGGGTTAGGTTTAGGTCAGATTTAGGCCTAGGCTTAGACTTATATATCGGACCAAGCTGAACCTTCTAACACCGCTGATACCTGTAATTTGAAGAAATCTTGGGTTCAAATAGCCCCGCTTCAACTCCTTTCGATAGGCTTCGGCTTGATAGTCGTAAGTTATTGGGGCTGGGACGAGCATTGGCTGAATTTGTGGGAATCCATCAAATGGTGCCATGTAAGCTGAAAAGACTTACATGAAATTTCTGATAATAAAATTACCCGGTTGATGCCCATAACCAATTGGAACAATATTAACCGGCTGAGAGGACGGCGCCGGCTCTAAAACAATGTTTTTCAAATGCGACGAGGATTTCGGTAACCTTTAAATTGGCCAAATTTCGCTGGCAAAAAATCCGGAAGGCACTTTTGTGTCAGTAGCTTTTTACTGTGGGGTGTATTTTCCCAAACGAACCGGAGACATTCTGTCATGGACACTAAATAAATCTAGGCCGATGCTACGTCAAAAAGTACTTGTTCTTGAGCCGGTAGGGACCGGTGACGAGGCGATTTGAGGAGGAGGAGGAGGAGGAGATGTATTCCTAAAACACCTGTTTTGATGGTTCAACAATAGAGGATTATTGACAACAATACTAGATATCTGCGATGCGAATCCGTAATGCCATTTTATCCTACCAAGGATTGTGTTGAGGTGGCGGGGTGTGAACCAGAATTTCGTCCGGTTTTGGCTCTTCGGCATCATCTTGCTCATCTTCATCAGCATCGCTATCAAACGACACTTGCTCGACCCTCGGACTGATTCGGACCCTCTTTTTCGCCTCATTGATGACGATTTTTGCCTTGTCTGGTCCATGGAGCCGCATCGCCTTCAGATCTTTCTCAACCTTGTCAGAGAACTCCAAAAGTTTCTCGATTGAGTACTCTAAACGTTATAGTATGGAACGGCGTAGCTGAAGAAAACCGTTACCTTGAGGAATATTTGTAGCAGATCCATTGGTAATATTTTCGCTGTGAGATTCTACGGGCAGAACTCCATGCTTTTTGCCATAACAGAGCTACAACAAGACTTTCCGACCACCAACTTCAGCTATCTTTCCCCATCATCACATACAGGGTGTCCCAAAAAAGAACCATTCTGGCATTTGGCCGTATTACATAATAAAATAATCAGACCAGATGTGTATCAGACCCTAAATAACCACAATCCTAAGTTATAGCCCTTCAGCTACTTCTTCTTATCTTCGGGACACAATAAAAATAAACTTTATAATGCGTTTTCATAGTTTTTCACTTTCTAATGTGTTCATCAAGTTTAACTAAATAACGCCTCTTTAAACGTTTTTACAAGAAAAAATCAACCCGGACCTTAAGTGAAACGAAGGATTCCGAGTTGGAAGTCTAAGCAATTCGATGCAAAGCCCAAAAATATAGCCGAAAAACTGTTAAAAAGTGCATAGAAAAGAAGATTTTGGCTGTAACTCGAGAACCACTGTAGCGAACAGACTATAAATTGTGGTTATTTAGGGTCTAATAAGGTATATGTCCAATTTTGGGACCGATCGGATGTATAATACGGCGTAATGACGGAGGGGTGCTTTCTTTTGAGGCACCCTGTATTAGTGCAATAACTCACATAATCTCTCGTCGCTGCCAATTGACCTAAATAGCGTTCGGCCTTTTTTAGGGCTTCCAACGTTTTGTTAATTCGTGGTAAAACTTCTTTATCAGAAGCCTCCTCCAGCGCAATATTGTGCTTTCCAAGAGTCTAATAATCAATAATTCAAGGGATTCTCGCCAAAAAATCCACCTCATCATAAGCCTCCAGCGCAGCTCGAATCTGCTTCAAATAGAGTTCACCACGGTTCTTGAAAATTTTCATCAGATCCATGTTTTTTTGTAATACGATGTTGACCTAAAAAATGAATTGCGAGATTTCATGTAATACGTACCAAAGTACGCCGCGCAGTCCTGTGATGGTCCTCATGGGTTTTACCGCATTCTTGACACCACAACTTTGTCACTAGCTGAATCGTGGGTATAATTAATTTAGAAATTGAACGTACTTTTTCCACGCCCAGGTCATCCCCATCTGAGGCGCAAATGAACAGCTTTGTAAGCTCGAACGGTTTATGGCAATTGGAGCAGTCGTAATGGGTATGGATTGTAGTCATGTTCTCTGCAGAAAAAATGGCTATGAATTTTTGAGAGCGCGCCCCACCTGACTATCCGTTTAACATTAATTGTTTCGAAATGGAGTGGAAAGCTCTGGGGGGTAGCCCGACGAATGGCTTGCAGGCAATATTTGGGGGAGGGACGGCCCGGCAGGCAACTCCTTATCAGCCATCCCCACTTTTTATGAATCATGTCAATGGCGGCAAAGTTTGGGTTTGTTCTTCTTGCCCAAGTTATTTTCGAAAAACTAACGAACGGTTAATAAAATTAGACTGATGCCTAACAAGCGACAAAAGTGTTTGGTTATTAATAATAATAATAATAATATCCGGTCCGAATTTTTTTTGGGCCGACTGCACCGACTTTTTCGGTCCGGACCGTAACAACCCTAGTTATTATCAAGAAGACAGGCCATTATTTGGTAGGCCAGTATTTTGCAGTTTTGAGTATGCAAAGGACAAGGGTGCGGTTAGCTTTTATACGTATGGAAGCCAAAAGGGCAGTTCTAATTGTAAGTTGGGCATCAGCTTACATGGAATGGTTTCTAGATGATCGTGGAAATATACGACGTGACATAGCTCATTCGATAGAGCTTCAAAAGTGCTTCGAGACTAAGTTTCTCAAGGATCGCATTTTGTTAGGGGGCAAAGATGCGCAAAATCGGCCCCTTCGGAGCAAATTTTCATGGAAACCGTGGAAAAACGTTATTCGTTGGCATTTTGCTGAAATTGTGCGTCAAAATGTACTGCAGCTCAGCAATTTCCGATTCCGGATTTCGAAACCTCTAAAAACGCTTCGGCTCGGGCTTAGGAGCCGTTTGTAAGTGTCTTATACCATCGTCATCAGATCTAAGATTCCTTTCGCGGCTGATTTTTTTTCCGTTGGTTCCTTGCGCCTCTTAACTCCTATTTTGCATCCCTACACCTCAAAACTCTGTGCCGAATATCCACATCCCCGGGTGCCGATTGGAATGTGGTGCGTGGGGGGAGGAGGGATTTGCGACTGGGTGCTGGAGTCGAGTTGAATCGGAAGCGGAGAGGAGAGCTTTGTAAGGGGATCCGCATGGGAAGCAAATGTGCTGCCGACGGGCTTTCTGCCCGAACCGACCGACTATGCCCATTTCGTTCCGACAAACAACGCTTTGCCGCTCACTAAAATGGGCAGTCTCCCGGTGGGAGAGTGCTCACTAGGCAGTTACGGTGGCCGGCACGTCATTAGCGTGTGCCCTGGAATTTAGAGCCTATTCCTGACGTTGGTCGTCATTCTAAAAATCTTCCGCTTTTGTGTGCTTTTAAAAAATCTTCTTGACTTGTATCTATTGGGACATCGTATTATTAAAATCTTTTTGCAAACTAGTTGGTACTGTATTGTTAGCAGGGGGATTCTTAGCGGGGTGAATCTTAGTAGTCCTTTTTTCTAGTAATCCTGCACGGTCTTATAGCAAAGAACAAACCATTTTTATGACATTTAACACAGCTTTTAGTTAATAAAGCTCATAACAAGCTTATGAAAACATCCGAAAAATTTAGATTTTGTGGCCATAAATGTATGGAAAAGACCAATAATTTCGAATTTTTATTTTTGTAACCTGCCAGCAATCAAAAACAACTAAAACTTCATGAAAATACACTGTTTCCTATTAGCGTTAGGTGTGTGCGGATAAAAAAAACCCGGGTTTTTTCCCAGCCACGAAATCCCCCCTGCTAACGATCCAGTACCAACTATTTCCGTGTTTCATGCAACGTGCCAGTAAGACCTCACATTTCCCCGGCATTTCTTCAGCGGTTTTTTCTGTCCCGCCAGCACATGATATCCAGAAATCTGGGGTCCAAGTTGCCGCGGGCGGGGTCCGCAACCTCGTGCGCAAATATGAACTCATCCCGGCACCAATATATTTCGCGAATTGCCACCCGTCTGTTTCACAAATAACCCAACATTTTGCAACCGGGTGTCCGGGGTGATGTTTTGCTCTGAGGATCGGTGGATTTAGAACGATTTGGAACCGAAACTACACGTTGTTTTGACTCTGTGCTGTTTTTATTGGTTTTTAATTGGACCTACGCCAAGCCTGGGCCTAACCGAGACCAAAGCCCAAGTCCAAGCCGAAAATCGTAAGCCCAAGCCTAAGCACAAGCAGCCAAGTCAATCTCCAAGGAAGACTTAAATTTGTGCACATTTGACCAAAATTATACCTGCCCCCTAGTCTTTGGCCTCAAGCCAACCCAGCAATCACCCCTTTCCCAATTTCCCTAACTGCTCCACTCCGGGCTGCAAGCCACTTTGTTCAATTGTCGGCTGCCCCCGGGCCCGCCACCGCTAAATTTGGAGGGCCCCCGGGCCGGATGTTCGGTCATTTTTGAAGGTTTTCGGTGGCAAGCTTCCGAATTGACGTCGTGTTTGGTGGTCGGGACAGCGACGACCGGACTCTAAGTACATTTAACGATTATGACATGAGACGTACTTCACTATCTTAAACTTCCGAAACTGGCATTTTCTAAAATCTTAGATGGCTTCTTCTCGTGTCCATTCAGATACGATCTAACGATCTCATATACTTCATTTTTTTACAACACCATAACAAACAAATTTGAAAAATAAATAACAGATATAAAAATTGTTTGAAAAATATTTTTCTGGAATCGCAGCTCGAAGAGTAAAGGAATTTCTGTAAATTTATTGTCATCTCAGAACCTTAAAAAAATGTTCCTAAATGAGCACATTCGCAAGAACCTGTGTTTCTGAAATTCCTGGCCTGCCTGGGCTTTTAAAGGGTCTCTCAAGCCCGAAGCTCCGGAATTTTGCGCCAAAAAAATTACACTGTAGCTTCGTAAATCTCGGAGAACCCAAAATTGGATTTATAAACAGCTTAAAATTCTGCAGAACATGGGCTTGGTCCTCGAATCTCACCTTATCAAGGGAATTTTATCAACAAACTTGTGGATTTTAACCAACATTTCCCCTTTTGATTTGAACAGCTTAAGCAATACTCGAAGGGTCCGATCTTTGCTCCCATCTCCTTTCCAGATAGACACCATCAACGACCCCCCCCCCCATTTCCTTTGTCAATTTTAATGTTGTCGCCCGGAAAAGCCGAGTCATGGGGGAAAGAAGCGCGAAAGTTTTTCCCCCCAGACCCCATCCTCCTCCACGACGAGCACCAGATGAAAATGAGGATTTAGGGGCTGGAAAAAGGGGAGATGAAGAAGCCGCTGGGAGCCGAAAAAGGGCCCCTACGGCTTTTGATTAGGATGCGGGGGCAAATATGGGGACAGACGCACAAACACGCATACACCATCTTGGTGGGCAAAAGTTGCCACTAGAGTTTATCCGGCATTGCTGGTGTTGTGGCTCGAATTGCGGGCTGGATCAGCTATTATTTCTTACTATCCGTTGGTCTACAGTCTCAAATTCGGGCCGCGATTGAAGCGTCTTCAAGCCGTTCAGCACCCTGCTAGGTGGCTGTAAAAATCAGACCAAATTCCTATATTCCGTCTCTTTGCAACATTCTAAACGCCTAGTCGGGCTTCAGCTGTTTCGTGCTTACTGTCACTTCGTCGACAATCCAAATTCGCAACGCCATTCAAGCCTCTTCAAGGAGTTCAGCACACTATTAAGCGGCTGTAAAAATCAGACCAAATTCCCATATTCCGCCTACTTACCCACTACAACATTCGTAACGCCTAGCCGGGCTTCAGCTGTCTCTAACCGAGCGCTGTGTGGTCACCGGGATTTCAGCCCCCCATTTCCCGTCACATTTCCTGCAAAATACGAGGAGGTGAAAGAAGGCTCTGTGTGTAGCCCCCACCAGCATCCACCCCCCGCGTCCATTGACAATTCGCGTTTGCGGGTGGAGAAAAGGTCGTTCGGAACCCGAAGGGGAACGACTACACAGAATTCCGAGCACTAAGAATGTTGTTCTCCACGATACGCGGCACGGCCGAGCCGTTCAGGTGAGAAGGGGTTGTAAGGAGATCGGTAGGTTTGAAGCTGATTGAAGGTTTGACGTTGGATCTTTCTATCATAATTTTGAAAAAGAGGTTATCGAAATTACATCGATATTGTGATTCTCGACATTATGAAATGCCTGCGTAAAATTTCTTATGAAATCGAAATCATGATTTTCGACTTTTTGAAAGCAGCCCGTGTTAGCTATGCTGCTATTTTTGTAATCACAATCACCCATTCCCATGCCTGGCTCTACGTCAAAGCCTAATGCTAAGCCCAAGCCAAGCGTAAGCCAAAACCTAAGCCCAAGCAAAGCCTAACCTTAGGTACAAGCATAGACACACCTTTCGAACCCTAAAAATTCAAATTCATACTGTCCCCCAACCCCCTGCCCTCCAAACCAAACCAGTCCCAGCTCAAGGACCTTATTTTGATCTAACCCCTCGAGAAGACACAACACTTTCCGTGACCCTTGAACCCCCCGCTTTTTGGTGCGAGCGGAAACAAGTGGTTTCAAGCGCTTATTTTTTGGCTGCAAAAAATTGCCTGACGTGACACCTAGAAAACCTTTCCATATGTCAACAAGATGTGGCCGCTATGGGGGCTGGCGAACGGCCATAAACCCGGATTTTGCGGCTGGGTCCGTCCTGCCGATGGGCTTCTTGTGCTCCACCGAATTCGGGCCAAACACCCCCTTTACGCTCAAAAATACCCCCCCGAAGATCCGTTGCAGAGCTCCAGAATATGGATGTCTGTCTCTCTGTTTGTTCGTCTGTACGTCTCTCTCTCGATGTGTGGGAAGCGGGGGGTCGATCTGCGTGCGCAAATATTTGGTCCATTTCTTCTTCTTCAGCGCCCTTTTAAAAAAGGGGCCGTTTCGCGCGCGCGCTGACAGGTTGACACGGTTTTGCGATCGAACATTGGCATAGGGCCAGCGCTGCGTTGAATCGCGGATCTGAGGTGGTGTTTGATCGGAACTTGAGCCTTCAGTTCAATGGCCAAGGCTCGGAGAGCTCCTAACGTTTAGCTAAGGCAACGTTGTGCTGGAAATCGGCGGTTCTTCAAGAAATCAAACATTCTCGAATTATTTAACTCTCTTTCTCTCTCAATCTATCTTCTCTTGGTCTTCTATTGCGTCCTTCCTAACTCGTTCTCTCTCTCACTCTCTCACTCTCTCTCCCTTGGCCACTCTCTGCTTCTCACCCAATCTGTTTCTAGCTCTCCAATTCATTCTCCCACTCAGTCTGCTTGCAATTTTTCCTCGCTTTCTCTCACGTTCTCCATGTCTCGCTCTTCTTCTCCTTCTCGCGTTCTCTCTCTTTTTCTCTCTCTCACACACTCTCTCTCTCTCTCTCTCTCTCTCTCTAACCACCTCCCCTTCTGCCCCATTTAATCTGGTTGATCATTTAGAGATTGAGTCACCAGATTCTACCCTCAGTTCGTCACCTAGAATTGCTTTTTTTAAGATGCAAACTCAACCCCCCTATATTTACCCCTCATTGTCTCATCCCCTCAAAAAAGGCGTCAACTTTTCGAGAGATTCCACTTCGGCGGGTCTCACTATTTTAAGTGCACCCCCTACGCAGGGGCAAACATGAAAAACGCCTGATCGCCATCTCCCCCCCCCCCAAATGTTTATCTTTCGGCGCATCATCTTTTTTGGAGGGGCAGGGAGTGACCGTTGTTTATATTATAAAAAGGTTAGGGCGGCGATTTAGTTCCGTTTTATTAAGGTTTTTTTAAAGGGACTGGGAAGTACCAGAATCGGCCCCGCTATCAGCTAGGTGTCGACAGGTACCACGGTCCCGTACCCCCTATTTCAGATAATAATAAGGGCTTTGTAAATTGTTTATGTAAAATTTTATATACACTTGAAGCTATCCAACTTTGCTTCTTATTTAGTAATTTAATTAACAGTAATTTAGGTCGATGCCCCATGAGTCGGCATGGGTGTCGGTGGCCTACGTGACGCTTGGCTTCTTCGGGTTCGTCTGCAATTGCCTGGTAGTAGCGATGATACTCAGCGTTTCGGTATGATAGTCAACTTAAATGATATAATTCATATGTTTTCAGGCTTACCGAAAGTCCGCCTACCTCTTAATGGCAAATATTGCGGTGGCTGACGCGGTACAGTCTCTAATTGTTGGTTGTTATACGGGATATGTGCTCGTCGCCCACGCCATCACCCAGCAGCACACTAAGCTTTTTGGTATGCACTTTTTGCTGGGCTGGGCTAAAGGAACCATCAAGCGACAAGGCGGCGTTTGGAAATGGGTCCTAACCTATCTTGTGCCGAATTTTTCGCTGATTCCCAATCCGTGTTCATCCTTCTGTGTTCATCATGAAATTTTTTTTCCAAATACCCCAATTTACAAAGTTAGCGCAAGTTTTAAATTTTTCCGAAGATTTCCAAACTCCAGGGCTGACAAACTTAATTCGCGAACTCAAAAAAAATCGACGATTTCTGTAGTGGAAATCGTCAAAAACAAACAATTGCACAAAACAGTAACTGGCCATGCAGAGATTGTAACGCAATAATAGGCTATATCAATCAACCAGAATAATTCAAAGAAGCATCATGCCAGATGCTTTTTCGCGGCCTAAAATGGCCTTAAAAACGCCATAACTTTTTTCAATCGAGCTATTAGGCAAAAACTGTCAACAAGGTTAGAATCAGCGAAAAATTCTACACAAGTTAGGCTAGGTCATATTTGAAAACGCGATCTTGACCTTTTGTGGTTGTTGGGTTGCTTTTAGATAGTGATTTCCGTTTAGGGGCCACCGCCAATTCAACGATAATTAACGAAGACGAAGCTGCCGTGAAAAATCAGCTGGTAAGCCATGTTTCATTAACGCTTCTTCCCGCCATCGTCTCGACTTTTACCCGTCTCTTTAGGTGTGCGTGCTGACCATCACCGCCTGGTTCGTCATGATCTACACATACGCGGTGCTAGGGATCAATCGATGTGTTTCGACGTGTTTTTACAAGGTATGGTATTTAGTCTGAAGTCTAAGGCCACGATTACTATAGACAAAACTCCGGAAGTTTAATCGACTCCGCTGTACACAGTACATGATCGTTGGTGTTTGGGTGATCAGCATTATTGGAGGTAATTTTAAACTCGTAATTTTTGAGTGAGTCTCAGGTGTTGCCGCATCCTTTCCCGAGCCAATCATCGTCGTGCAGATCCACATCTGGACGATGCGGTTTATTAATTTTAACGCACGATCTCAGGTGGGATATTAAGATAAATTGGCTATCGTAAAGTGGAGCATCAAAAATGTCGAAATTTCAAAGTGTCGGAATTTTATAATGGCAAGATTTCAGTATATCGTCATCTTGTTCATAGGATTTAGGCCTTTTCTTTGGGAAATTTGCTTATGTAAATGTCGAAATTATTTGAAGTTTTTGAATGTCGAAATTATTTGAAGTTTGAAATTTGAAAGTAACCCATTAAGATAATTTTGGGTCAATAGCAAGCCTTGAGAATCCCTAAAATGCCATATTTCCAGGCCTTCATCCTCTTCAACATTATCGTCAACGCCGCATCAATCTGTCTCCAATGGGTGTGCTCCATTTTCGTGCTGTCGACGGTGCGAACGATCTCCAAGCGTATCTCCAACCACGCCATCAGTAGCGCAAAAATTCGCCGATCCCAGAAACAGGTAAGAAAAAAACCAGATTCTAATCTAATTTTGTGTCAGCAGGTTCGCCTATCATTCCAATTCTTCTACCCATCCGTCGTGTGCACATTATCTTCCATCATGTTCTTCTCTATGCCCCTCTATGCTCATCTGATGACCAGATGGCATTTCCTCATCTCTCATCTCGTAAGTCCCCCTTAATCCAATTTTAATTAAGGGTATCAAAATAGGATGTTCCGCTCTTAAAACACTCTTAAATTCTCGAACTTTAGGTGTGGCTGGCAAACCATCTGTGTAATCCCTTGATCTATGCTTATTTCAACGGCCGGATGCGGGAGACGCTAGCCTTGTGGCTACGGTAAACAGGATGCAAAATACAAAGGGAACCTCGCTTTAGATGTGAAAGGGACAATGGGAATAGTATCGCTGAGAAGGGGAAGAACATCACGACGTTTGGCCAGAGTTGCATGACGGAGGGGCGGAAGAGCACCAAGGTATCACTACCTACGATTTGCAGATTGAAGCCTTTAGGACCAAACAACAACCCTCCTCAACTCATCAGCCGTCAAAAAGTTTAGCCTTCCCTCGCTGCGAATTCATCATGTTCCGAGGTGAGCATACAGACTGCAGGACCAAATTTCGTGCATCCCGGAAATGACGAAATTCGCCTATCTACGCAACACTAGCCAGAGTTTTTGTTTGTTTTGTCAGGGCGAGGCTCGGAATGATTGGCTTTAGCTTTGGGCCACTAGGGGGATTTCGATAGGATCTTTGGAAAGCTGGTAGAAGTATTTTAAGCCTAAACCTAAGCCTAGACTCAGCCTAAGTCTGAACATAAGCCCAAACCTGAGTATAAGCCTTAGTCCAAGCCCAAATCTAAACCTGGTCTAAACATCAGCCTACGACTACGCCTACAGATAAGCCAGAGCCTACGCCTAAGCTAAAACTAAGCTACCCGAAAACCAAGCAAGGATACATAAGTCTGACAATAAGAGTTTTATAGAGCGCCTCGTGGAAGTCAGCCATCTTGCGATATGGCAGTTTGCACGGCTCCGCTCCCCATTGTTGAAGAAGCTCAGGAAGCCGGCCGGAAGCTGACTTTCTAACCCTAAGGTCACCCCACGATTCGATTAAAAAGATCCACTAAAATTTGTTAGCCAAATTTTTCTCGTAATGATTTACTGTCGAGTCCCTTCTACTTGATGATCAGCAACTTCTGCCCCTCGAATCCTGTATTCGTGTACATACAAACTGATCTCGTTCCCATCCAAATCCTCTCCGGCCATCCCTTGCCATGACGTGATCTCTTTTCTCGGTGTTTACCTACGGATAATGCTCGAATAAACCACTCTTTATTTGCACGCAACGCTCACGGATCGGGTGAATTCAGAAAATATTATGCAGGAACGCGAAAACTGGTCCCTAAAAGCAACAAACACGAATGAGCAACGGGGTGATGACGGATACACGTAAATGGATGGGTATCGAAATTTCGAGAACGGAATCTACAAAAAATATAACAGACTTAATAGGAAAATCGGAGGAAAATTGTTCTTGTTGAGCCGCCGCTGATGATACAGTGGGAGGTAGACGTGCACGGCCGGCCATGCCTGCAATTTATTTGACGATTTGGATTATAATATTGGAAATTCATGATGCCGGAACTTCCTACTGCCGAACATAATGCTGACATTTCAGTATGTCAAAATTCCCTGAATTGGATCTCGGGTTTTTCTGTCTTATGAGAATTTCGAAATTTCGGCCTCGTGAAATTTCCACATTTTTAAATCGACCCATTTTAGACCTTGGTAGGTTTTCCCGGAAATGCCGACAATGCCGACAGACGAAAAGTAGTCGCTCGGTATCTCCCAACGGTAATTGTTGAAGAACTGCTTTTCGGTTTTCTTGAATTTTGAATAGCGTCATTTTGGCTTCCATAAATTCTGGTTGTTCCTCGTTTTAGCTGTCGATACTTTGAATATCGGCCCTTCGGCTAGGAATCGACTTTTCCCCAACCTCTAATACATGTCCATAAGCCACGGGACCACAAAGGCCCTCAATGCTCGGCCGGATGCAGTCGGTGTACGTCTGCAGGGCGCTGAAAAAAGGGAGCGAATTTTAGGTATTTAGGGGGGAGGGGGTGAGACTCACAAGCAGGCCCCTGCGCCCATCGTGTATTCGTTGTACATTGTCTCTTGGCGGGTTGCCAGCTGGAAATAGCCGGGTTGTTATTTTTAAAGATGAGGATATCTCCCTCGCTCTCTCTTTCTCTCTCTCTCTCTCTCTCTCTCTCTCTCTCTCTCGCTCTTCTCTCTATGACATACCTTAATAAAAGACTGTTCGCAAGCGGACAAATCGTCAGAAGACGCGACGCGTATGTAGCACGACCAATTTGTGATCATATCTGAAAACGCAGTGACAATTTGGCATTAGCAAGCTACCTTCATAAGCCAAGCCACAGACATATTCCAAAGCAGCATCCACCACCGCCACCTTCGACTTAATTGGCTCCATCGAATAGCATAGATGCTTCACCGTGGGTGAAGCCAAACATTTGTTATATCGATTATAAGCTCTGAATTCACGATGCAAAACCAAGGTAATATCGGCGACTCACTCGCACATCTGGATGAAATACGTCTGGCTCCGAGACTTCAGCTCGCCCACCGTCAGCTTTTGAGAGCCCGACTGCGAGAAGACACCCATTTTCTCGAGCTCGTGCCCGCAACTTGAAACGGGTTTTGAAAAATGAATTTGTTGACTTGCCTCCAAATCTTGTCTTCAGCCGCAGCGTCACATTTTGTCGCAAAGAGCTGCGAGCCGTGGACCAGCTCATTGGCGGTGGTTGCCGCAGATGCGAGGGCTACAGTAAGTAATTGGGTTCAGGTCTAGGCTTAAGCTTAGGCTTCGAATTAGTCTCAGACTTGGATTTAGGCTTGGCTTAAGTTTAGACTTCGAATAAAGGGGCTGTTGGACAAGATCGAGATGGTAAAGCTATGCGTGAAATCATTCGAAGCGACAGCAAAACTATAAGTCTGGCCTACACCTAAAAAAAGCAATCCATAGCTTTAGAGGTATCGAAAATACCGAAACTTACAAAATAGAGCAAAAATGGGCAGCATTCGGCGTGAGGGCTTCTGCTTACGGAACTGACGAACGGACCACCCGCACCCAACCAAATCCTCCCAGATGACAGGTTGATAGGCCCGCGGGCCGTGAAAGCTGATCTATAGAGAGTGAAGCGCCGGTTGGGAAAACCTAAATGGGGTTTTAAGAAAGTAAATAATGAAAGACTGCCGAACTCAAATTCTGAAAATTTTTCAGGAGGTTTTAGTCTTTAAATGCATCAATCCAGTAACCCGTAAAAATTACATTATATCGAACGCTTGTTATAATCCCATGCAAAATAGCAACGATCGCGCTTACACGGAAAATTTAGCTTAACCTGCTGAAAAACTTGATTTTTCCTTAAACGCCAGAAATTAAATGGTAATCGTTGAGAATCAAAAAACAAAAGGTTTTGAAAAGCTAACAATTTGTTCACGAAGTCTTTAAAGAGAAAAAAGGAAGAAAGAACAAATCCGAACGACCGCATTTAGGTGGTCGCGTTCCCGGGTGGGTCCCCTAGAATCGGAATGGCCACGTGGCGGGCGATGAAAGCCGAGAAGTGCATTAGCGTGGGTCCGCGATTTGTTCACGGGTTGTTTCCCAGCCAGCAAATGTGCTGCGTGCAGTCATCGCCATTCCCTCCGAAGACCATCTCGAGAAATTTGAGCCAGCTTGGCCAATTTGAGGCCCGTGAAGAGTGTAGTTATTTTCTTACATTTGCAAAGCATTCAAAAAATCGAATAGACCGTTAGAAGCAGCATTTTTTACGAGATACCACCGAATAAATAATTTTCCAAAACATATCCAAAATAAGACGAGCTTTTCCAAGTTTAGCACGCAAAAAAAGTGTGGCACCAGCCGGGGGTGCCTGGCCATCAACGGCGGCACTTCCGGCAATTATCGGCCGGGCCAAGCGCGCGCCGATTTTTACGTCTTGATGTGTATTTGTGTATTTAATGCGTATTATAATGGTTCCATCGATAGAGTAAAAATTTATAACGATCTTCTGAATTTGGGGAAAACTTGAGTGGGGGTTCTGGCGGTCGAAATTCGACCGCCAGAACCCTCACGCAAATCTTCCCGTCATTCCAATAACCATTTCGGGGAGTGCCAGAAAAATCAACGAAAAACAAAAAGTTTCTTAACCAAAAAAGGAACGCAGAGCCCGATATGAAAAAGGAGGGGGGAGGTTATAACGAGAGTGGGGGGAAGGTTTGTAGCGTGGGGGAGGAGAACTAGCAAGAAGCGAAAGCGGAAGGCCAACTGCCAATTCCTACGCCAAAGCTGACAAACAACAATTTTTTTCTGGTTTTTACGTGTTACTACTAATGGCTGAGGGAGGGAGGGGAAGGCGTGTGCGATACGTGCAAGACGGCAGCGGCGGATTTGGGGAATCGTTTTGGATCGGATACCTTCATAGAACTTTTGCCAATGGAGAAGTATCAAAGTGAGCTTGAGGTTGTTAATACAATTTTAGTATAATCATCCTTATTAACAAGGTATGGCCATTTAAAGCCGAGAAGCAGGCGGTTAAGTCGTTTTAGTTGAAATTGTTATAACTGTAATTTAGGGTTAGTACGCTAGAATTCACCAAATGATCGAGCCCTTTTTGATGATCTACCATTTGCCAAGTATCCAGAAAGGTATCGCTATCCCCAAATTCATCCCCATTCAAAAGACAGAGACATGCCAATAAATACATGTACCGGAAGTGGAGGGGGAGAGAGGGAGGGAAGAGTGAATACAGTCAAGGGTACGCAACAATTGAATACACCTATGGATGTTTCCATCAGACCCGTTCCTTGCCCCCCTTCATCCCGCCGTTCATCTGGTTCCACACCTTCGACTTTGGCACCCGCTGCATCTGAATTATTCTCGAGGTATGGATGCAAAAAATACAACGCACCTTGCTGGGGTCGGCCTGCTTCGCCAGTCCCAGATTCATCAACAGCCAGTCGAGTCGCATTGGCACCTGTAAAAGTAAGTATTATGCGTTAAATTGAAACGAAAGAGAAAAACTGGTAAGTCCTTACTTTACCCACACCACCCCCCTCCCAAAGGGTTTCCCAAAATTCGACATTTTCGCCAGTTTTCGGCGTTCGTTCGATAGAGCGTCAAAAAATATATTAAGAATTCTATTTTCAGATGGGAAGATTGTAATTTACAAAATTTACAGCAAAAATCTTTCAAAAATTTGGGACCTTCCCGCTAGAGGGATAAAGTAAAATCTAAGCGAAAAACTAACCTTGTCCTTTCCATCCGGAATTGTCAATTCAACGAACGGCATTCTGTCGTCGACGTGGTAGCCGACAATGTGAGCCTCCACAATCTGCAGTCAATTGGCGATTTTGCAACCTTAGAAAGCATACCTTATTACTGACAGCCTCCTGCATAATCTCGCACGCCTCTTTCGACCAGTTCCAACTGCCTAAATCACCAGAAAATTAGTTGTTTTGTGATATACAACTAAAAACTCAATCAACTACCGATAGGAAAATTATAGAAGTACCCGATAATCCAATTCGAAACCAAAAACAATACCGTATACCGTATACCCAAAGGGGGAAAACTACAGACTCTAGAACCAAGACACAAACTACGAGCACAAACTTACGAAAAGCATTGCGGCCGGCTAAATTAAGAGTTTTTCGTTTTGGAAAAAGGATTTGACTCACCATCGACGGGTTGGACATGTGCCAAGTAGCACTCGACAGCCTGGAAGGGGAGGGCCATCAGATCAGTGCGGATCTGCTTCAGATTTTCCCGTTTTACACGAGTGTACCCGCCATGGTCGACAAAGCGGACGAGAAGCTGAAAAATGAAATAGCGTGAGTGAGAAAGAGAGAGAGAGAGAGAGAGAGAGAGAGAGAGAGAGGGATAGAGATAGGAAGAGTGAAGGCGTAAGATTGAGAGAGTGAGAGAGAGATAAACCATACCTCATCGGTGTCCTCGTAATAATTGACGGTCAATGCCCGGAACCATGCCTGAAGCACCGGCGCCGCACACAACACTCCGGCTTAAAAGTCTTATAAAACGAGGAACGGTAATTTGCTCACAATTCACTTGCTCCTTCGGGACAGACGGGATGTCAGCCTCTCGAGTGTAGATCTGGAGCATGTAGCGGTCGAGGAGTGCCATCGAATTGTAGGACGGGTGGGTGGGTTGTTGGACGAAAAAGTGGCCCGGGTCAACGATGGCAGAGACTGTTACTTCTGTTGGCACGCATTCCGGCAGGGTAAGCTAAAAGAGGTGTTCTTCTTTCCCTCCAACAAACTAACCCAAGTCGGGTGCAGAATCTGGTCAGCAAGGTGCTGCGTGATAGGTGGTAACGGGAGAACGGGCTGCAGATTCAACTCCGGAAGCGCTCGGCCGGGAATCGATGGCGAAGCATGCAGAGGCACTTATTGATCTGTTCCCGCTTGCCCCGCACTTGGCAAATCTGATAGGTGTCCACCTTGTCCGGGGAATGGTGGGGCCGAATCTCGAGGACGACACCGGTGCGGGTGCTCAGCTCCTTGATTTGGATATAGCGTGAAAATACGCGTCGAAAATTACCTTGATCGTCTTTCCCCCAACGCCAATCACCAGTCCGACGTAACTGTTATGGATCTCGAATTCGTATTGTGGCACAATCTCGCCGAAGACGTTTTGCAACAATGGGGGTCCGGTGGCACGGCCGCTATCGACGGATGCCTGCTAAGAGTTGGACTGTTGGACGGTGGGAAGCCACTTACGTCTGAATCCGGCGTCTGTTGGCCATTCCGATGGACGTGGTCAACAAGGTCGTCTTCCTTTTCCATCTGTAAATCATTAAATTAGAGGTATAATGAAAAGTTATCTACTTCTTCACTCCACGAGAACGTGTTCGGGTCCTTTTGGTCGAGGACCAGCTCCAACTCCAGCGGTGTGACGGGGCTATCCGAAGAGGTCGGGAGACTCTCGTAGATCCCTTGCACCTTGCGCTCCACCACCTCCTCCTTGATGTATTCGTTTTCCTAGGCTCATTTCCTACAGAACGCCTTCAGCGACGCACCTTATTTTCCGCAGATTCCGGGATTTTGGGGAATTCTGCGCGATAGGAGCTCTGGCGAGAGCGCGAAGTCGCATCCTTCGGACGGGTATCAGGGAGGGAAACTGGCGTGTCAACGACGGTCGCTTCGGCAAGAGGAGTTGGGTTAGTGGTCTCGGGCTTTTCAAAGGCCACGCTTCGCACAGATCGTTGCGAGTCTTTCTTAAGTATGAGGTTTGTGTGGGTTAATTTTCCAGGCATACCCTTGGCCGCGAGGGGATCTGATGGTCGTCCTGATTCTGCGATGCGACGTCTACGGCCAGTTTTGTCTGAAGAGGATAGTTTACGGTTGGTGACTTAACGGTCATTGTTTGGCAACCCTGCCGCAGGATTAGGATTAGGCTAGGCATAGTTTAAGCTTCGGTTAGGCTTAACTTTAGACTTAGGCTTAAGGGGCTTCCACCTACTTTAAAAAATGCGAAAAATTACTCTACCATCTCGATCTTGTCCATCAGCACATTCATTCCGCCAAAAAGTGCCAAGACGTCGTTCACGATCTTCGTGCGAATCCCTTCCCGATCCGAATCCAGCGTTGAGCTGTTGTTTTCTTCCTAAAACACCCTCAGATTATAAGATCTGCACAAAACGCACCAAAATCGAGTAGACGTTCTCCTCGATGGCACTGTACAGGAATTGATCGTAATTCTCCCCGTATCGCTTGTAGATTAGCACTAATCTCTCCGGATCTGGGCGATAGGTTATGCACAGGACGATTTCGACTTCGCGCCTATCTAAAAAAAACATTCATAATAAAAATCGCAAGCGTAAAGCATACCTTGTGACTTTCCGTTGATCGTCAATTGCTTCGACTTTTGTCGGATGTCAAAAATGATGGCTTTTTGCTTGAATGGGATGAGGAAGTGCAGGCCTTCTTCCGAAATCTGCTCTTTCACCCCAGATGATCGATCAACAACAACGGCTCGACGGCCTTTTTTCACTAAAAATCGATTTGAGAGGGGTTGGACGATATAGATATATCTTTTTCGAAAGTTTTTGGTTTTGTTAAAGTCTTTAGATTTGCTAACTTTTCAAAGTTGAAAGCACCAAAAATTGTTTTGAAACCGGAACTAACCGTAATAACTTGATGCAAACACGATTCCACCGCCAACAGCAACTGCTGCTAGTCCGAAACCAAATCGCCGGGCCACCTTTTGCACGTCAGCGGCCATTCAAAGTCGATAACAAATGGCGTGGGGCGACAGACTGAAATATCGGGCATGAGCTTTTGTGCGGGGACCCGGATTTGGAGCAATATTGGTCGGGGTATTCGAGCAAATCTCGTGGACAAGTCCTCACGAGGATAAAACAGTATAGTATACGAGTCAAAGATAAGTTAAAACAGCGTGAGAACGCGGTTTAACGATAAAACAATATACTAGTATTCTTTATTTCTTTTCTCGCACCTTTGTGTAAGTATCAAAGTATCTACAACTTCTAACAAGTGACCTATTCAGCAATCTCGAGGGTACATGGCAGTATTAAACTGAGAAAGCACAAAAATGCATAGATAGGTAAGTGGTGAATCGCTGTAGGGTACAGAAGTATAAGCGGGGTTCTGGTAATACGGGTTCATACTCGTCAGCACTAATACAGTAATCACAGGAGAGACGAGGTTCAGTTTATATCACAGGACTATTTCGACTTAGCGGCAAGTAAGTGAATCTACATGAAGCCCTAGAAAATGGCTTCTTTGGGATAGCGGGTAAGCTACAGGGCTCTATTTGAAGTAGCCGAAATTCAGGCGCAGCTGCTCGAAGAAGATGAAGGTGAGGACGGTGTGAGGGGCAAGTCGCACCCAAGCCGGGACGAAACCCTTGAAGAAGCCGGCCGGGCCCAGCTTGGCAGTGAAGAAGAAGCAGTCGGCGATGCTCTGAAATTGGTTCTTATATAGGTTTTATAAAAGATGAATACCTTAAATTGGCCAGGAGTAGCATTCATCATACGTGTCTTGAGGACATCCATAGGTTGAGTCATCAGCGTCGCGATGGAAGCCTGAAATACGTAAATTAATCGTGACAATTCAAGACCTGGGTGCCATCGGAGAAAAAGAGAGAGAGAGAGAGAGAGAGAGAGCGAGCGAGAGAGAGAGCTAGAGAGAGCGAGAGAGAGAGAAAGAGCGAGAGAGAAAATAGAGAGAGAGACCTACCGCGGTGATCGAAGAAGAGAAATGGGTGACCAAATTATCCTCCGCCAGTCCGCTAGCCAGGATCGTCTGCTTGATCTGATCGTAGAAAGCCAATTGGCCGATTGTCATCAGAATCGCGCGAGATGTGGCCATCGTGGCTCCGTTGAAGAGCCGTTGTACACCTTAAAAATTTCATTATAACTTTTGTAGGTTCCGATACCTTCCTCGCGAACGATTCTCACCACCCCATCTACTGCATGCTTATAGTTTCGTCGCTCAGCAGGTGGCAGCTAAAGAAAATCGGTTTTTGCTGTCTTTTAGTGGAGCCGTTAGAAAATTAACACATACCTTAACGTCATTTTGCATCCTGACGTTCACCAAGTCTCCGGGGGTACCAACGAGTCCGCCGAGTGCACCGGAAACGCCGGCAAGGAGTGCCTTTTGCAGGAAGGGAAGGTTTTGTTCTAAAATACCGGGCTCTTAGTTGTTGTAAATTGATACCTGAAGGGTACTGCTTCTTCAGGGTCTCATAAACGGCAAAGCGAGTTGTCGAATAGGTCAGTTGGCGGAGCAACGATGCCGACAATCCGTTGTAGAATGCGAAAATACCGTCGGATCTGAAATCGGGGGTTGATTTCCCGTAGATGGTGCCCTAAACCTAAGCCTAAGCCTCAGCCTAGGCCTTAACATAACCCTAAAACGAAGCCTATTCCAAAGTTGAAGCCCAGGCCCACGCTTAACCGTATGCTCCGTAAATCGACTCACTTGTACAGCTTTACGGCCATTTGCCCAAGTGAGACTTTTCCGGCTTGCTGCGTTTGGAGATGAACCTAAAATTTCAATTAAATTATTTTAATGAAACATGTTAACTTTAACTAACCTTTAGCAAATCAAGTGGATGTGTGCAGCAAGCGGCGCCAGCCGAAGCCAACCTCCGAAGTACCATCGTCCAATGCGCTTCTCCTTCGGCTGGCTCATCTTTGAACACGATTAGGGATAAATGTGAGTTTTTTTGAAGAATGTATGAAATGGAACTAGCCAAGTCGAAAGTCGTTTGAGGTCAGAGAGGGATCGATATCTTTATGGGGGCATTTTGGCATTAATGGCATGTATAAATAGCCCTTGAGCGCACAACCGTATATCATTGTCATCAGATCAAATTGATTAGCCGTAATTGATAAGGGATTCATAACCAATAATAGATTATGCTGGGAAAATGGAGACTATATGCATTTTAGAACCCGAGGATCCGTTTGGTGATTAAGATGAGCGGAACGGTCGACAAGACGGACCAGACAAAGACGGTCTGATCGATTTTTTGGGTGATGTGGCGTTGAAGTTTTGCGAGAGAAGATGAGAGTTTTGTGGAGGGGTATTTTTGGGACTTGACGATCAGCTTCTGCTTGGCGAGGAAGTCGAGGATGGGCTCGGCATTACGAGTAAGGGTTGGCATGTACTCGCCTTGGAAGTCACGGGTCCACCAGCCACTGGAAAGGTAGTGTCTTAACTTGACTGAGGGAGAGAGAGCGAGTGAGAGAGAAAGCTAGAGAGAGAAAAAGCTAGAGGGAGAGAGAGAGAGAGAGAGAGAGAGACGAGAAAGTTTTTCCATAGCCCTGCCTCACCTGCCATTCCATTTACTGTAGTGGTAGATGTACATTTGCGCCCGAGCGAACTTCATCGGCTGATCCTTAGTGAACGGATACTTCTCCAGCAACCGGACCACTGAAATATTTATTTAATTTTTTTATTCCGATTAAATTTACCATTGGTGTTGTTGTTAAGAAGCTGGTGAACCATGGAGACGAACCACGGGTTCTGCTGGTACGTGCCGAGGGCGGCGAACCACATTTGCCAGTCGAGGCGTGGTTGGTGAGGAACTAAAAATGGTTCAATTATTCTACTAGTCATTAAAACCCGTCAGATCGTCTCTTTTTAGCTTGGCTTCATCTGTCACCTACCGACGAATGGCGGGCTTCGATTCAAATTGCCCGGTTTAGCATAGAATTCGATCTCTTTCCACGGGCCACTCGGGCCATCGGAGCCTTCGAGCACAATTTCGGGCCTCCCCTCCAAGCCGGTCATACTGTAATCGGTTATATATTCTGGTAACGTGTCTAATGCCTACCTTCTAAAGAGTCCGTATGAGTTGACGAGGTGGAATCTGGAGGTCAGTTCATGGAGTTGGCGGATTTGGGGTGGGATTTTTGCGGCGACGGTGCGGTCAAGTTGAGTGAATGGGACCTAAAATCTTTTTTATGAGAGTCAGATCTGGTTGATCGTTGTAGAATAATAGGCATAGCATGCTTAGCGTAGTAAACGGTAACGTAGCGTAAGGTAGCGTAGTGTAAGCTAACACAGCGTAAGGTAGCGTATGGTAAGGATGCGTAACCTATCACAGCCTAATGTAGCGAAAGGTAGTATAGCGTAGTGTAGCGTCGCAAAACGTATCCTGTACTGCAAAACAAACCAGTGAAACCGCGAAGATGAATCCACCGATGGCGACGACAAAAGTAAGATGGAGGACATTGAAGAAGCTTTTGCCATTTCTGAAAAAAAATAATTTTCATGGGCTTTAATGCTATGTACTGAGTAAGAGTAAGACCAGAGAGTAAATGATTGGTCAAGAAACGAGGGGGGAGAGAGGCTGCAAATTGGATCGTGGTCAATAATAGCCAGCCAGCCTGGGTCGCCCGCACTGATAACACAAGATATCGGTCGGGACGGCTAGCCGGACAACAGACCATTCCTGAGAAAACCGTTCTAACCCCCCGAAAGGCTCGATTGGTCCAAAAACATTGTCTTGCTCGCAAACTCTGTTTATTTCTTAAAAAAACTCAGATACCCAAAATACCTTTAAAAACTACCCACCTCCACAAGGCGACGAAAACCTTCCAAACCAGCCCAGCCGCTCCCACATAAATCAAATATTCAGTTGCCAGCCGCACGGCCGCATCGAACTCCGATCGATCGAAGGCTGTAAAATGCGCATTTTTAGTCGGATACCTTGCCTTACCGATCTCCGAATCTACCACCCTCCTGCTCCAATCGGCTTCCACGGAAAACCATTTGCAAAAGTGCCAGAGGGAGGCTGCCACCGTAGCCACGAACACAATCGTCTCCACCAGCCACATCAGCATGGATTGACGCTTTTCGCGTTGTGTGTTGTCTAAAAATATTTGCTATTAAAGGGCTGCCGACGGCATGTGTCGATCCCCCCCATCAACAAATTGGCAAGTAGCCAACAGTGCAGAGAACGCGCCCTGGGGAGAGGCGCAGAGACATTTTCTTTCCAGCGCGTAACCGATTGACTATGCCGTCGGCATCCCTTTAATACGCAAAAATGTAATTATAGTAGTAACAAATAGAAGAATGAGTAAAATAGAACTTTTTCGAACCCTTAGTAAAGTCGTAACTTTTAAACAAATTATCACAATAAGCTGAGATTTTGAAAATCAATTACCGTGTCCAACTTCCAACATCGCCACGCAAATCAGCGAGTAGAGCAGGTTGAAAAAGTTGTAATTTCCGGTGAGCATGATCAGACCCATGAAGAGGATCTGGAAAAACAGGGATTGGCCCGGGTTGTGCAATATTGGGCAGACAGTGAAAGCTGCAAAATGTTATTCCTGTGCTCCAAAAGTTTTTTCATAAACATAGGCCTGAGGACCGTAAATAAGCGCTTAACGGAAACTTGAAATCTGCTGCCTTACCTGGTTAACCCCGGCAAACCATCGGACACTCTCGAAGGGCACCAGGAAAAGCGGTGGGAGATACAACTCGATGTAGAAGGTTAGTGCAACTGAATAGCAGTATTATTTTTAAATTTCTATGATTGCAATTTACCTGCGAATCGGTTGAACCAGCCCGGAAGATGGTGGAAATACCAAGCGACTGGAGTCGGGATACATTGCGATTCGTAATGTACCTCAAGTGCTGAAAATTTTTGAGTTATTTGATCGTATTCTACTCCATTTTGTTTATGGTATATGATCTACCTTTAATATTCGTCTACAAACAGTTGATTACCAACCTGTCAACCCCCACCAAGTCGGGCAATTCGACTGCAGCTTCACCACACCGGAGGCGAACATCAACCGACAGGCCAACCATCTGTACAAATAGATGGCAACCTGAAGTTATACAAAGAGTCATTAAATCTTTGAAATATCGAAATTACCTGATCTGCTGGCCCATCATTAAAAGCCGCCAGAATCACGGCGAGAAAACCGGATTCCAGCAACAGGCTGTCCCATTGGAACCAAAGAAACGTACCGCCAACCTGGAAAGCCGTTATAGAAATTGCAAAACAATCTTGGACTAGATTTTTGTTTTTTAGACCCACTTCATAGACGGCCACGTAGGCCAGCCAAATAAGAAAATAGGAAAAGCTTGTGCGGGCCGACTGGAATACAACGGTGATTAGACTGAAATTGTGCGATAACGATCTTTCGTCTCAATTTTATATTACCTTAATACCATAGCTGACAACACTAATAACGCCATTGATAATGAAGGAGCCATTGGCACATATTTTTGAAGGAGCACGAGCAATACCGAGCGACAATTCAGAATATTTGCCTCTTCTGCAAGAAAATATATGTTTTGGGGGCTAAACGCTTGTAGTTCGGCGAATTAGTAGAAAAACATACCACATTGGAGGTGTGGGGCAATTGGGGTAATCCCTTTTTCGCCATAAAGACCTGAAAAATGCAAGTTTTTATAGTTTACTTTGAGGTACACATGCTACCGACCGCTCGAAAAACTCACCGGGAATCTGCCAGAACAGTGATGCAAATGCGATTAAATAAATGGAAGATTGTCCGATTAATAGGATACTCTTCGTTTGGCCCGTAGTCAGAGTTGTCGACCATCTCTCCCTACTCCCTCCCTTTCTTTGGGTTTAGCTTTAGCTCCGGCGCCCATGACCCTGAAAATTTACTGCTATTTTAAAAAGCCAAAATTTTTTAAGGTTAAAAAACTGTGTAATTGGTGTTGGCGGAATGCCAGTGGGGGTTTCCCCAAGGGGCCGACGACCTCCCTAAAATAAATATTCCCAGACGGCCATCAGCCGGCTGGGGGTACTGTGGCAGGGGCGCAGTTTAGGCGACAACAACCCCCCAGCTGGCGCCCCGTTCGACATCCGGTGTTTTTTTTTATTTCTGCAGGCTTTCCTTCAAAAAAGTTGTGGTAATTGGCAAGATTTATTCCTGAGCAGCACCGGTAGTCCTTTTTCACAGAATTCGACCCTTCAGCGCCTTCCGCGATCTCCGGAAGCAGCGGATGAGTTGAAAGACGCACACGCAGAACAAGAAAAACGAGGAGAGCTTCTCGGGGAAAGGCTGAAAAACGTTAAGGTCTACACTATGAATGGAAATACAACCCAGAAAGTTGTGTCGCGGACTCTTCGGCTTACCAAGATCAAAAATAGCTGATCGACTAGCACTAAAGTAGTCACTAGCGCTCCAAACATTCCGCGTTTCCGCACATCGTGGTAGGATACTCTTTGGAAGACCTAGGAACATAAAGCGTCTTTGCTATTTATTACTAACCTCTGCGATCATTGTCAACAACAAAAACATTATCAGGAACGAGGAGACATGGTGCTCAGAGATGAAGGAGTATGTGACGAAGGCCCAGCTTCAAATATACGATCAGATTTTAATTCTTTAAAACCCATTACGCCTGACTGTTTGCAAATAAAATTATCGAAAACCATTTTATATCTATTGCTCGTATTACTTACACAAAGATCTGTGCCAGTCTGAACGCGAGAATATAGCCCTGGTCCTTGCGCATAATCGTCCTGTCGACAAAAGCCAAGGGGTCTTCCGTTTTGCTAAGTTTCCGCGTGTTTTGTGAAGCTGCCGCACCCATTTTCTGCAAATATCCGGTTTTTTATAAGGAGAACAAAGTCTAAAAATTAAATGGCATACTGTTCATTAAGCGTAAAAACAGAGGCAATAGAAAAGAGATCCATCTCCCTAAAAATCGAACCAAACAATGGCGATCAAAAATGGCAGAGCTAGCCGGGCAGGGGAGAGATAGACAGAAACGGCAGATTGACTTCAAGGATAGAAATGACCGACAGAGTAGCGCGATAAGACGCTCCTGAACAGGACTGCAATTTTTTGGGGAACTACCGGGGGAAGTTGCGATTTTTAAGGCTCGCTAGCTTTGCTTGGCCCAAAAGTCATGAAAAATGGGGGATGGAATGGAGCCGGGGGCTGGATCAGGTGAGACATTGCTCGTTGCTGCCAGTGTTTTGTGGGGCGGATGTGCAAAATCGAGAGAGTATGCAGGGAAAGAAACGCAGAGATGGCAACCACTGGGGGGATTGGACCACCAAAATAACCCAAAAGAGACGGCAAGGCATCAAACGGGGACTAAGGTCAATTTTACGCCGCTCCTCGGTAAATTCAAAAAAAATTAAAGATGCCCACTAGGGTCTAGCTATGGCCGCAAACTAGCCTACCAGCCAGCTTTCAACGCGCTTTTTTTGTGTTTTTTCTATAACTTTTTCGTTTAGATTGTTCTTGGGCTGGATTTTAATCTTCTAGGATATTTTTTTACTCTATCGAATGGTGTTTAAAGTATCGTATGAAACTTTTCAAATTGCAAGAATAATTTTCTGAATAGCGACAGTTTTAAAAATCCGGTCACTGTTCGGTGCGTCTCTAGATACAGTAACAACACCATTTGATTTTTTCGTACCTAAAGATTGGGTTGTGTTTTTCCAAAATATATGACACAAAAATTTATCATGGTCTTTAGCATCAAGCCGCCGGTTGCTTTTTGCACACATATCTTGCGGCCGTTTTGTCGTTCGTCTGATAGTTCCACCCCTTCGTGCACGTCACGTCATTCATCATCTGAAAGAACAGGTGAAATTATATCATATCTAAAAATAGAGATAAACACAATTTTCATATGTATTGATGTAAACAACCACTTACAGCGTAATAAACGTTATTGGTGTTCTCAAGTGCCGGTAGTCCGATGTAGTCAGCTTTGGTCCTATCGGTCCACACATAGCTTTTGCTCTGTGGATAGTACGACAGTCCTATCCACGATACACCCAGTCTAAACGAGTTTTCAAATACAGCCTAGATAACAAACGCGCAAGGCGTGCCGTTGCCAGCTGTCATTTGACTGGCAATTCCATAGGTGGAGATGAGATCTAAAACATCATATAAAATTGCGGTTATCGACATTACTGTAGACAAAGTCATCCTCATCTGAGCTGTGAATGGAGGCGAGGTGGGCAAGTTTGGACTGGCAAAATTCCTCGGCCTCGTTGACTGTGGAGAGGTCCCAATGTTTCCCATCATTCATTGTGAAATTCTGGGACTACAGTGGTGGTCTAATTACGGACTTGCCTTGAGCCAATAGCATGCATTGGATTCCTCGGAATAGCTCCATCCCAGGTCACAAGGTGCATCTTAACAAGATATTGGTTTTGCAGGCTTTTTTTGGGAGCATTACTTCCTTTGTAACTACGGCTGCAAATTCAGTTCCATACCACTAACTTTTATCTTGTTTCCCGCATACATACGGCATTTTCACTCCACAATCGACCGTCTCCCAGAAAGCGGTCGTCGGATCAATGGCTGCACAGCTGGCATTTGCTTTTGGCTCCCCTAAAAAAAAATAAAAATATACCAAAATATACCTACCAGACTTCCATTTTGAATATTGCAATTGGGTCCCATCTGAATAGGCCCATTCGCCGCTCGACATTTTCTCGATTCCAATCAGCGTCTTTCGTCCGTTTTCGACTTTAATATTTTAGTTTTCACAAAAATCGACGAATATTTCCGATGTCAATGTATTGAAGAAAAACTCGCAAGTCATCGCTTCGATAGCGATAGCTGTATTCATAAAAGCATCGCCAATCTTGACCAAACTTGCTCCGAGAGTCTGACAATTTCGTAGTGCTTGCAGGTGCGCCAAATCTTCATAAAACGATTGACTTTAAGCGGTTTCACGTACCCATTTTACTCATAAGAATACAAGTATTCTCCTCCGGAATCTCGACCCATCCCTGCAGACAATCCGCGGAAATTGGAGACACAAAAACGAGCGATATAAGTACAATTAGGAGCCGCATTTCGAATCGATGAGAAGGGGCTGATCAAAGGAGAGTATTCGAGCCTTATCGCGGATTCGCTTTATTCTCTGCTCCGGGTTCCTTCGCAGCACAAAAGCTGTTCCGATTCACAACAAACACCACTGCACAGTGTGTAGGTCACTATGTTGTGAAGTGAGCTTTATATAGGGCCAGCTAACCATGGTCATCAACATGTACCGTTATTACATTCTGGCGATTTGCCATAAACAGACCGTCAAAATGGAAAATTCTTGATAGGGCTTCTGGTTTGCAAGTTTGAGCACTATTCTCACGAAACGACTTTTTTCGCTTCGCCATCGGATTTGATCCTGAATGACCTTGATCACAGCGCCATCAATGCCCATTTTTTTCACTCGAATAAATATTATTTTCAACCCGAAAAGTCAGTCAGCGTTCAAAAAGAAGTCCGTTTTATCAGCCAAACAAAGCTCATTAACAGGTGCTATGCTATTCGCAAGCAGTCTATTTTTGTCACGTTGGGTCGTAAATGATGATGATGATGATGACGTAAATGAAGAAACAACTGCACTGAAATGCTTTTTTTTTATTCAATCCTCTTGCGTTTTTTTGTCTTTTTCTCTTTGCCGATTTTGTGAGTGTTTTGTGAATATCGGCTTGGGCAAGCCATTCGTCTTATCTCCGAAGCGGTCGGAGAATGCCTGGCACGACGGTTTCGAAGTACCACTTCGCAACTCATTCGCCTCTGATAACGGCCGGGCTTGCAACTCATTCTTCCTATCCGCCGTGATGCGTCGCTCTCGCTCTCTCTCCCTATCTCTCTCTCACTCTCGCTCTCTCGCTCTGTCCCTATGCATAGTTAGTCTGAATCACCGGGCCCTTCTTCAGCCACCAGGTCATAGAGGCGGTCGCTAGCTTCGGCGGGCCTGGGCGCCTTACGCCATAGTTTCAAACCAGGCAAACATGGGCTTATGATAAGGGAGTGTATAAAAGGCTTCAACTGGTTCAACAGATCATTCGGCCTCTGCCCTTGTCTGTATCCATGGCATCGCGCTCTTCAGCTAAGAACTTCATTGAAGAGCTCAAACCCAAATTAATCGAGCTGGGTCTAGATCAAGCTACACCTTTAGAAGACCTTCAAAGGACCCATTCTTATCCAAAAGATGGGCCTTGGACCGGCATCCGTGACGACGGAATCTATAACTGGGAAGGTTGGTGTTACATGAAGTTTTGAAGTACATAGCGTTTTGGTCCGCGCGTAAAATAAAAAATAATTGATTCCAGTGTACGACTATGGCGCCGAGCATGTATGTTTTGGGGTGATCAATGAGACGCCTGGAAGACTTACCATCCACTTCAGTAAGCGCCATCCTTATATGGATACGGAATATCAAGTCGTCTCGCGTATTATCACGGATGCTGTTCTCGTCGTTCCAAAGGTTAGTAGAAAGTGGAAACCGAAATACTCGGCTCAGAAAACTCTAATTTATACGAAATTCCCGCCGGAAGCACTGTCAAATTCTGCTTCGAGTTCCCGGCTGAGTACTTCAATAACAATCAGGCTAGTTTCGTGTGCTACGTCACTATATGTAATTCTCCAGGAACAATGGCCATTCATTTATCTGTGTCTCCGCGGGCCGGCTGACCATGAAAGGCGCTACAAATTTGCTACGCTTGCTATAGTACTAAAAAAGGACAACAAGACGTTAGTTTCCGAGTTCTTTTCAGAAAATTTCTTGTAGTGGTGTCCCATCCGTGGATACTTCCGTGAATGGTTCCCAGAATGGATGAATATCAACGACGACGCCGAAGAAGATTTCGCTGAATGACTATTTCGTTTCGATACCTACCATTCCTGAATAAACTTTATTGTAGTGCCAATAAAATTCGTGATTTACTCGAATAAATATTTTTCCAACGCGAGAAGCTCGACAGCGTTTCAAGAGCACAGCACTCGTTCGACGTTTCTTTGCGAGTCCAAATCTATTAAACCTTTTTCAAAGCGCGATCGAATATTTGAATAGCAAACAACATTTAGGGAACACCTTTCCTCACCTACCTTTCCCACACCTTTCCCCTTTCTGGTACCCCTTCGGGTAATAGTTTGTGCAAGCCATCGGAACAGGAATTACCCTGAATTCATTCGCCTTATCTACGAAGTGTCGGCGGATACCTTACAGAACACTTTCGAAATGGCAAACGAAACGTCCTGAAAATGATAACAAAATGTCTCGATGGGCTTTGGAAAGTCATTCCCTCGCCACCGCGATGATCATTCACAACCCCGCCGAATGGTATGCGATTCTCAATTCCTAAAATCGTCAACGAAGGCCAATCACCGACTCGTTAAAGAAACATTGATTGAGATCGGTGAGGACAAAACCGATTTCATTTGGATTCAAAGGAGACCGAGACCAACAAATTTTGAAATGTAAATGTCTACCATATTTGGGGTTGTCTCTATAAAATAGCATCTATACTCTGATCACCGTTCTGGCCAGCTGCCATTTTGGCGAGAACAAAAAAGCTGGCGATCCGTTGAGGAAAACGACACCTTCGATACTTTCAATACCTATCATTCCTGAACAACCTCGACTTCACTCGACTGTCTTTTAAAACTGAATGTTTGCACTCCAATAACTATTTTTTAACTGAAAAGATGGTCAACGTTCAAAGAGCACCGGACCCGACTAGAACAGACAAAGGGCTGCATGTGTTTCAAATTTTACGACGCACCACCCCTAAAAGTTGGGGTGGGGGGGGAGCAGCAGATGGGACGGGGAGGAAGTTCTGGGCAGGTTGTTGGTTCTTGAAACATTTCCTGAAAACGTGCGAGCGCTCAGTTTAACGGCTTAAAGTTATAACACGACGATTTCGACATCGCACTGGGCTTTTTCCACCCAACTGCGCGCACAGACACACCCCAGCTTTTGGTCTGCCATCTGTGAGCCTCGGGCGTTTTTTTGCGGAGGGCCGACTGTTTATAATACTCTCCTTTCGACGTGCACTGCCCGTTTTTCGGTCCCCTAAAATCCGTTCTAGATCGGCTTTCGCACTCTTTTTCCGATGTGTTACACTTCCTGGTCTGAGCTTGAAAGTTTCCCCTTTTTGTTCGTCCCGTTTTGTTAGCGTCCCAGTTCCTAATTTCTTCAATTTAGACACCTCAACGATGGGCATCAGCGGTACCGGCGGGCTTTTGGCCTTGCTGGCTGCAGCTGGAATGGCGGCAACGTTTAGAGGTGTGTCCCCGTAGTCCTGTAAATATCGCATGCAGGCTTACTTGTATATAACCGAGGCTAACGCATAAATATTGCTCAAAAAGAGTGAGAGAGAGAGAGAGAAAGAGTATATCCGCTTCATGTGGAAATAATTGCCTAGAAAACCCACCGGCAAGTTGCGACAGTTTGGGCAGTTGTTCGTGCGCCATCATCAGCGAGGAGCAGGCGAATTGTCGTTGCCCAAGTCAGCCGAGTTGTTACGGTAAGTTAAAGGGGGCCAAGGACAAGCCGGTAGAGGGTAGAAGATGCTCTTTAACTGCCGCTTAAAGGTCCCTCTAGTTAGGAAAGGAGCGCCACGGATGACGATCACTCCGGATGGACCGTACGAGGTTGCACCGGGTGAGGGGATCAATATTACCTGCTCGGCCGTTTCGTATCCATTTCCGCGGTTGTTCTGGATCAGGTAAAATCTTGGATTCCGTTTGCATCAGATAAACGCTCTTAATGGACAACTCTATCCGTTTTTCAGCCAAAACCAACCGGTCCCGAACATCAATGAGAACCCCTTCGCCTTCATGAGTGAGCAATACCTGATCATCAAGAATCTCTATCGTACCGAGAGGTAATTTTCGTGCTGCCAGAATTTGACCTTATTTTCAGGTTCACTTGCATCGCCTCAAACGCGTTGGGCAAGGTTCAACGGACTGTCGAAATTCGAGTTGCTGGTAGCTAAAAATTACGCAAATTGAGCTCTAATTCCATTAAAGGCCCGGGACACCACCAATCCTCACTGCTCTCCGTCCCGACCGCGACTCGATCTATTTCCGATGGGATCCACCGCTTGTCATCAACAGCCCCATCACACGATGCGCCATCTACCACTCGGAAAATGAACATTTACCGCTGGAGCAATGGAAAGTCGACTATGCCAATGGTATCGAAAGCAAAAAGGCTTGATAATTTCTTTAGGACAAGCTCGTGAAATCACGATCCGTGGCCTGCGCCCTTCGACGCAATACTGGGTGAAGTTGAGAGCGTTCGATACGCGAGGTCCCGGCCTGATCAGCCATCCTATTTCCGTTACTACAAGGCCAGCTGGTACGTTTGAGCAAGTAATATTCTTCAAATGACGAATGCTTTAGCCGTCGGGCCGTCTATCCGAATTCTGGAGGGTGACGAGGTGACGATCGAGCCTGGTGAACCACTTGATATCACTTGCAACGTTACGGCCGATCCAATTGCGACTATTACATGGCTGCATGGGTACTGATTCTAAAGGCTCTGGAACAATTCGCTTTAGAAATAAGATCATGTCAAAACCCGAGCGCAGCACCGTTTCCAAGATGCACATGTGGGGGTTGAGGGAGAGTACGAAGTTTACATGCGAGGTAACTGGAGGTAAACGTATTGAAAAAAACTTATTTAGGCGCAAAACGAAGTGGGGACCGATCGCAGGACAATAAGGGTCAATGTTAGGGGTAAGTTGATCGATTAGGATTGGCTTAGACTTGAGCTTGCTTAACCTTCGCCTAGGCAAAAGTTAGCCTGAATTTGGGCGTGCTTTCAGGATCGCCACATCAAAGCTACCCGCTGGCAACACAACGACCAAAGGGTTAGTCCGAACACTAAGCCTAAACTTTTTTTGCATGAGCATGTTCTCCTTTATTTAGTCGCCTATCCACGCCGCTATCAGACGACGACAACAATCGGCCACTGGGTCTACCAGGCCACCTATCCCCCACCAAAGTTTGCCATCCGACACCAAGATGAGCAGGGCGCGCATGGTGTCACCGGTTTTCCTACACAGGGTCACCAAAACTGCAAAGAAGAAGGCGACCAAAACGTACTGCATGCAGCTTGACTAACATAAATTCATTGAATTCATATTTGGAAAAAACCGTTTAGCAACGCCACCAAACTTCCCCGTCACCCAGTGGATCATCAAAACGACACCGAGCACAGCGCAACCGTTCTTTGGTATGTATCCTCTAAGAAGTCACCTCATTTTTAGACAATCGCGAAATTGTGATCGAGCCGGCGGATCCGTATCGAGGTTTTGGAAAACAGTCTTGAGAAACACGCTTATTTAGAACCTCCACGAGTATATCAAACACCGACAACCAGTAGCACACTACACGACTACTGCACGACCACAACAACACTACCACGACTACGGCCGCTACTAGACCTACGGTGCCCGTTACAAGTGAGAAACCAGTTTTGAACATTGCTTTTTTATGCTAATTCGTCAGCCAAATATCTTTTTATTAGCAACCACTCGCGCCGAGGACGCACCCAACGACCACAACCACTACTACCACAACTACTACTACCACTACGACGACCACTACTACAACCACGACAACCACACACGCCCAGAACTCGGCCACCTACTACTCCTTACGTTCCAGAGATTAGGACACAAGCACCACGCTGGAATCCGAGTAGGAAATACTGTTCAAAAAAACTATTTTAAAGCGCACGTTCGCTTTCCCTGTTTCTCGCGCTCACTCTTTCTCTGTCTCTCTCTCTCTCTCACTGTCCATCTGTCTCCTTCTATGTGCCATACCTTACAGCGCCATGAGGCGACCACGTAGCGCACTTTGAAGCGCGTTTAACGGTAAACTCTAGATTCAAACCCCAGCGTCCACGTACACCCAACGCGAGCCGCCGACAATGGGCTGACTAGACTTGACATTTTGCCTGGATCTCGGATAACGCTAGCTTGCAATGGCAGTGGAGATCCGGAGCCGAGCGTCCAATGGATCCCGCATGAGAAGGCTGACGATCTGAAAGTTTGTAGTGACCAGTGAAAAATTCCAGTACCATACCTGATTCCAAATCCTGCTTCAGTTCAAAAACGTTCAACACCGAGGGCAAAACTTCTTGCGAGCATACAACATCACATCGAGGACAGAATTCCGATGCACGTAAGTAGAAAAATACAAAAAGGACGAGAAGAAAATAATATTAAACATCAAAATTTCAGGCGCAATCACCGCCGGGCGACAATGTGGGGTTGTTCTGGAAGTGATTCCAGGTAGGACGGTCAGTTCTGCAAACCAACCAATTCCAGGACTACGCCCAGATTGGCGCGACAATCTGATATCGGCCGAATTTGACGACGGTAGCGTCATGGTGAATATCGACGATCGCCTGCGCGATTGGCTAGGAATTAAGGTATCCAGAAAAGCTCGACTTTAATCTGGTTAAGGATAATTGGAGCCTGTACTTTACTGACGATGCCGACCTGAAGAACGATTGGGAGAAGATTGAGGGCACGGGGGCTATGCAGGTCAATCTAACCTCATTACTTCTTTAAGATACCCCTTTAAACGCGATCGTATTTTTAGGGCATTCGACTGGACGAGACGAACCAATGGACGTACTACTACGTGGAGATTGAGAACCCAGACACCGGCGTGTTGAGCCCCAACTTTAAGGTGGGTGCCTCCAAGAACGCCGACGTTCACAATTCCGAAAAATAGACTACCGAGATACGAAAATGCCGACAAGCAAAAAATGTCGACAGCCGGTTCCGAGAGTACAGTCGAAATATTCAAAAGTAATAGATGCTTTATGGAAATGAACTTTTAACTTCAAACTTTCAGTATTTCGGTTCAGCATTATCGCCATAGAATTTTAATATCGGATTATTGCAATCGATTTTCTAATGCCGGCATTTTTAGCAGCGCTGGTATTCGGCTTTTCGCAGCCGGTTTTCGAACTCGTAATTCTTGCGGCCTATTTTTTGGTTGTCGGCATTTTTGCAGCGGGTTTTGTAGTGTCGGCTTTTTTGTTTACCGGAAATATGTTTCTGCCGTACTTCTCCTCCTCCTAGATCATCGCCAGCAACTGGGACGCCAACGTGGAAATCCAGACACCCAACCACAACGACGACGAGGACGATTATTAGGTCAAGGTTTTCAAATATTTCTAAATATTTTATCGTGGTGGCCAGTAAAGATGAAACTGTTGTTGTCACCGGGGAGATTATGGGGGGACACCGGAAAATGTGGATTACTGTGGAATCGAGATCAGGGCAAGTGTGAAGCTAGAAAAATGAGAATGACCGGGTCAACAAATAGCACAAATGGGTGATGTGTGGGAGGGGATTGGATCCAGAATTGCTGAATGGACCCGTGCATAAGTATTACAAATTAAACAAATTTCGGGATCAAAAATAGGGAAAATTCGGCTAATTGCCAATGCTAATCTACAAAGACGACGTTAAAAAATGTACGTAGAATAATAAAAGCATTCTCAAAGAATCACATAATCGAGCAAACTTTGCTGTCCTTTTGCGAGTTCTTTCGCTCTTTCTTGCTGCCCTGCTTCTCAATTTTCTTGTCCTCCTCCTTGGATTCGGAAGAGTTGTGGCGTGACTTTGAGTTCTCGCGGCTCTTGCTCCCGCCAAGCGAGAGGAGGCGTCGCTTCGAGACCGTCTTTTTCCTGAAAATCCACGTAAGCTCTGGCACAGCTTTTTTTGTTAGGCTCTTCGCTTGGGTATAGGCCTATGCTTAGGCTTAGGTTTATTTTCAGGCTAAGAGCTTAGACTTCCGCCTGGCCTTAACCTACTTATTCTTGATGGCATCCTCTGCAATGACTTCAAGCAGCTCGCGAGTGTTGTCCATCTGGCTCGATGCAATTTGGTCGACGCGCACGTCACTTCCGAACTTTTCCGACAGTTCGTTAACCTAAATCAAATCAATTAAAACTACTTTATTAACGTTTGACAATACCTGCTCAATCGTCACTACACCATCCTCATTCAGGCGCCGAATCTTTTCCATCGAGTTTCGCCGCCTCATCCGTTCTGGGCTTTCCGGGTCGGATTCATATCCTGAAAATCCAAGTTTTTAAACGAGGTAAGTTATGCGTAAAGTAAGAAGGCATGGGATTGGGATAGACGGACAATTTTTCACAAGGGGAATGGGGTTTAAAGCCGGTTTTTGGTACCGTACCCTCGACAAATCCTTCTTCCGGTGAACTGGACCCGGTATTTGGGAGGTCGTCTAGAGAAGCGGTGTTAGTAAGGTTAGGGGTATGTTAGGTGTTAATTCGTATCGCTTTATGCTACTTCATACCCCGAACACGAGCTAGAAAATCTCTTACCTTCCGATACTGACGAAATTCCCGTTGACGATCCATCTTCATCTTCAATGGCTACGTCATCTGTGTCAAAGAAGAATCGGACTGGTACCTAAAAAGCCACATTTAAGGTATTGTTTTTCGGTTTTAACTTTGGTTGTTTTTTGCCTAAAAATTATCTAATATTTGACCTGGACCTCGATTCGTAGCTGCTGATTAATTCTGCCCCCCATCCCCTTTGGCCTATCGGGTAAATACAATTCCTCGAACCCAATTAGCCGCCCAGTCACCTGGCGCGACGCGGCCCACGCGGAAATTAGGTTTTGGGCGTGATTTGGGTAGTTTTAGACTTGAAAAACCGTCAACCTCCCCTCTCAAATTCCCGTGGGATCGAATCTATACGAACCGAGGCGGAATTTTGCTGAACACCCAACTAGGCTCGAAATTGGAGTCGTAAATTTAAATTATCGAAAATTCCTCAAAAATTCCCCAGCCAGCTCGTTCACCCCTCCACTATTTGCCCCGATATCGAACGGGGGGTCGATCGGTCTGATGGTGGTCAGAGTCCGGCTCCGCTTTCTTGGGCCCAAACTCTCTGCGGTCCCCCCTTGCAATGTTTGCTCTGGACCCTCGTTTTTTAGGGATTTTGTCAGCATGAATTTCGTGCCGACTGACTCAAGGTTGTGAAACCGTGCGGGGCGAGGTATTTCCGGAAAATGGCAGGCAGAAGGAGAAGCAGGCTGATAAGGGATGGAGAGTTCCAGAAATCGCCTTTTTGTGCCTTTGGATTGTCAATTTGTGACTTCTAAGCAGACAATCAGAAGAGCTGCTAAAAGCGGCTTGTAAGCCGCATTTTAGGCAAGCTGCTGTAAAAAAACTAGCTTTCAGGAGCCGTTCTACAAGACAAAAACATATTTTGGTGTTCGAAGGAGCCTTTCTAGACCTTCCACCTAACCCCAGACGTCCACAACGTGAACCCCGTCAAATGATGTCCTCGCGACAACCCGAAAATACCACAATTTCACGTGTGTCTACTGCCGCCTCCCCCCGGCTGGCCCCCTCGAATACAAAACAGAGTCCCCGGAGAGCACATAGTAGTGGGGAGGGCCATTTCGAGGGCCCAGTGGCCGTCGCCTTTTTGCGCAAGACGGAGAAAAAAGTCGGGGTCAAAGCACTCAAAATGCGCGGAAGAAACGGAGGGTGGTTTAGTCTATGTACCCGACGGTTTGCATAGATCAAAGCGTACGCAGTACGCAGGAGGGAAACTTACGGATTTGCGCGCCTCAAAGTCCGGGATGAGGGACTGCAGCTGAGCAAAGCTGGTGGCCGTCGTTGCGGAGCAGTAGATCAGGGCAATATCACAGTTTCGGATGGCCATCTCGCGATTTCCGGTGTGCGCCTAGAAACGCTGATTCGACCTGGCTTCTATGGTTTTCAAGGTAGCTTTAAATCGACTACGCAATAGAAATCGCTTACCATTCCTGGATCGGACACCTCAAGGACCTCCTCATCATTCTCTCCCTTCTTCAAATGCATATAGTGCACGTCATTGTAGTGGACGTGCTTCTCGTATTTGTCGGCGGCCAGGCACAGGTTTTTGAACTGTAAATTATATCTTAATTTCTTGTTTATATTCGTAAAGTAGCCTCGACAGCTGCTGCGCTCTTTCCCCCCGATTCCTCCGCCCAGCAATCCCTGATAAACGGTCGGACGGGCCTCTGCTTTAGGGGTCCTTTGACTTTTGGGCTTATCGTCCCCAATTCCGTCGGCTTTTCACGGTTATCGCAAAAAATCACATGGGTCTTTTACTGCCCCGCTATATGGACATGACGGGAACGAGGCAAGATTTCCGGGAAAAAAGGGAAAGTGGGTTGGTTTGTGATTTGGGTTGGGACTCGAGAGGGTAGGGTTGGGTCAAACGAGTCCCCACAGGTAGTGTGCGCATCTCATCTGACCGCAGTTTAAAGGGACTAGGAAGGGAAAAATGGATATCCGCCGTCAACTAGGCTTAGGCTTAGGTTTGGCTTAAGCATATACATAGACATAGGCATAGGCTTAAGCTTATGCTTTGGTTTAGGGTCAAGCTTCGGTTTATGCTTGGCATGGCCGAGGCCTGGGCTTGGCTTAGGCTTAGGCTTTGTGTAGGCTTGCATCCCGAAGTTTTCTACCCAATCTAACCCCAGCTTCAACTTACAAATTGATGTTTCTGCACAGGTCCCAACATGACGACCCGCAACTCGGACGCCGCTGTCTCCTTCCCAACCGACATTTCTGCAAAAATGTGGCATTGGCGTTTGAAAAGTCGAATAAGGTCGTCGGCCAGAGAAAGTGCACTTCCACAATACAATAGAGGGTGATATTATGGGCCAGGGTCGTAAACCCCGGGCACACACGCATATACAAACCGGGAATAGGATCAACGCGTATTTTGTTGTGGCGGTGAGAGAGAGAACGTGATAGCAACAAACGTCTATGTATAGGTTTCAGAAAGTCGAGGGCCCTGTGGATTTCGTGCTATTTATTTGGACTGTACGCTGAGGAGTGTGAATGGGATTTGGGAAGTGTGGCTAACGTGAAAATAGGCATTTCATCATCAAGGTTTGGGAATAAAAAGGTATTTTGAAGGTAAGGGATCGGAGAGAGAAACAGAGAGAGAGAGCGAACGAGAAGAACAGCGCGATAGGTATAGCGAGAGAGTAAGAGAGTGAGAGAGAGAGAGAGTGAGAGAGTGAGAGAGAGAAAAAGAAAGTGGCAGGAGAGAAACAAGATCAAGTAGACTCTAACAATATTCTAAGCTAACAGAAACCAAGGACAGCTAAGGGAACGTCTTTCTACCTATCTAGTTCTAAAATCTAAGCTTATTATCCTGTGTAACAAGATTAATCAGCTTCGCTATCTTCCTAACCCTTTTAAATCCGCTTCTAATAATTTACTCCACCGATCAACAATGCCTATTGACAGCTGTTTAGGCAAAAAACAGGCCCAAACCGGGCAGAGGCAGAGCAGTCCCCTAATCAGAAGCTGAACCCGCAGCCTCCGCTCCTCCCGACTATTTGTAGCTGGGAAATGCCAAAGAAGGAGAAGCTGACCACGAGATAGACTTTCTCCCCGCTACGAGACCAGAATGGGGGGCTGAAGGTGTGACTTGTGTGGGTTAGATAGGGCCCGCCCCCCCGCTTTTCGCCTCAATTTCTGACCTATCCAAAGTCCCCCCTTTTCTCCTGGGGCCCTCAACACTGCAAATAACACATGGGCCGTTGACCTCAAAATACATTTCCCAACATGGAAATGGCCGGGGGTTTTCGCTGAAAAATGCTTGGGGTGACGGGGGCAAGTTTGCTCAAGTCTGGCGGCATTGAGTGTTGGTAGTGTTCGGATTTTCGGGAAATGTGCACTCTAAAAGTGTCAAAAATACGGAAGGACGTTTTTTGGGAAACTAGTTTTTCGAAGTCAATTTTCAAAACCAGAGTTTGGTACTTTCACATTATCCGGGGTAGAAAGCGCTAGTAACTGCATATGAAATATTTTTTATTTTTTGTAGTAGAATATAGCCATATTTCAATACGAAAACCATCTAAACAAAAAGTTTAATTTTGGGCAAAAATCTTCCATTCTTGGTGGAGAATTTAAATTTTTTGGGATTTTTTTTTTGAAAAGTTTGTAAAGTCATTTGGTTTAGGGATAGTAAGGGCTTAAAAACAGCATATCCGCTATGTATATTTGAAAAATTGGTTACTAAGAAAAAATTATTATGCCCAAACCTAAAGTGCCATACGCCCTAAACGACATTTTGATCAAAAAAATTATTACAGAGTCTAAACCGGGCAGCAATATCATAATGATGGCGCGAAAAAAAGTTACAAAAATACATAGATCACCCCCGGCGAATTTCCAAAAAGCTGCCCTTATATACTAAAGCAATTAGCTGCAAATCCGGGTCTCGATAAGCATAGTTTCTGTAGCCTTGCTGCCTGCCAGTGGCCAAACGAGTTCATTTCGGCACAAAATAGAGGGCAGGGCGGAGGTGTGTGATTATGCAAATTCGATCACTTTACGATGTGTGCTCGCGCTGTGAGCGGCTGATGTGGTGGTGGTGGTTTTCCGGTCTAGAAAACAGCGGCAAGATCGGAACACGATCAAAGGGATCTTTTTAATTAAATTGGTATTGACTAATGGCATCCCTAGAGAATAAATCTTTCTTCAAAAATACGCTATGTCCAATTGGATCATTTAGAGGCGTTCGGAAAAAAAATCGTAAATTTTGGGTGAAGCAGATTGTAGTCCGGATCGAAATAAAGAACAAAATTGGGGGCAAGAAATGCTAAAAATGCGGGCCTGCTGGGCCGTGCTTTTACAATAACAACAATGAGATCATTCGAATGCCGATTCAGGGAAAGAAAAATTCAGAAAATGGCTATGATTCATATGGGGGAAACCGAAAAAGGTCGAATTGCTGCGTTTTTTAAGGGTTTTCAAGCGATCACCCATACTAGGAAGCGCAACTATTTTGGCCTATGTAATTTAGAGTAGTTAATCTTGTTTCAAAAGTGTTCAAAATAATTTAATAAAAACTTGCCCTAGGAAAATTACCCAATTTTGCATCTATTTTGATCACCAGCGATAGCGATCCTAATCAACATTTCGAAAAATGGCGGTGACTCGTCGTTTCCCGGAAAAATCGGTCTTAAACCAGCGCCCACGAGCAGAAGTACGATAAGGGGATCGGATGAGTCGGCGTTGGGATGACGAGTGACTAAGGAAAAGTCGGGGAGAATCTATTCAGAAACGGGTGAATGGTTTTGCAAACCGAGAGGCGGGGATTGAATACGCCGTTTTCTGCAGGCAGAACAACAAGTAAGCTTCGTATGGGGGCTGAAAAGTCGAGAAAGTGATCATTTGGCCAAAAAAACTCGGCATGAAATAGAAAACTTGACACTTTCATTTATTCGCTTTGTCTACTGCCAACGTTCCACCTCGAATGTCCTCGATATCAAATTACTGGCGCCCCCGACCCAAAATGAATAAAGAATCTCGACGTGTGGATGGCCGCGTGGAAAAAATGGGTCCACCGGTTCGCTGGGGGGGATATCACTTTACCCGGGCTGCCTCAAATATTGGACCCAAGCCGCGCCGACCACGCGCCTGCAGACAAACAGAAAGTTAACTGATCCACGCGATTGTAAGGATATAGTCAGGTGAACTACAGTCAAAATGGTTAGAAAACATAGGCAAAAATTTAGTAACGCAACACCCATTTTCTCGCTAACTTTTGGTGAGTAAAACTTCTGAAGCACAGCCAACTCCAAACCCTTCCGGAAATGACGATCGATCACCAAAAATAGGTAATTTCCCCCTCTGCCACCAGCAATTTCGGGGGCCCACCTGACGAGAAGCCAGAATCGCGGCCCGCCAATGGCCCCCCTGCCATAAGTTTTCTCGTTGCCCCGGTGAGAGGCAATTAGCTTTCCGGTCCAACAAGCGAAAAAATCGCTGCTCGCGTGCTTTCGTCGGCTCTCCCCGGCAAGGCAAAGTTTATTCAGAAAAAGCAGCTTAGAGGAAGAAGTACCCGTATGTACAATATCAAAATACCTATAGCGGACAGCAAAAAAAACAAACAAAAAATACACGACGACTCAATAAGACAGGGCGGACTGTTCGATTTGGAAGCGGTAGGTGTATTCGTCGGAATCCAGCTTCCCGAGGTCGATTTCGGGGAATGGCGGCAGTGGGGCTTCCTGAAATAAAGGTTTCCAGGAAATCAAGAAAATTTTTAGCGTAAAGTTGCAGTCACTTGAAGCAACTCACCCTATGCTTGCCAGAGTTGCCTTCAAAAAGTGGGTTGACCTTGAACTCGACACCGTCTATCGGCTTAGGGCCCGTGCTCGATTGCTGAAAAAACGACGTATATGGAGGAGCGGATAGAGTCTGAGGATGGAATGGAATGGAAGAGGATGAAAATTGCCGCATGCAGTAAAGCACAACATAAACAGAAGCCTGGATGCATTCTCAACGAGTGAGCATGGTTTTTGACGTCCAATTTCCATGAAATTACCGGGTCCTTTTGCATTATCGGGGGGGGTAGGGAGGGACAACTCTATTGTATAAGGATCCATTTCTCAAAAATAAATAACGGAAGTGCTTCTAAACCGGTTTGTTAATATCGTAAGCGTAAAAACTACACAATTTTTATTAAAAATATAAACTATCGATTTTTCGGCCGAAAATGGCCGATTCTTGCCAAAAATTTTGATTTCCTTTTTGCCAAATTTTGATTGTTTATAAAGCTTTTCGTTGAAATATAATTATATTTTACTGAAAAGACTAGTGAACTGCTGCCTAATAAGTTACTAGAATCGGTAATCCGTTCTCCCGCCCCGACATGCGATAGTACCGGTTACAAATAGTAACGTAAACAAAAGATCATGCCAATTAGTCGTAAGGTATCAAACCAAATGGGTTAACCACAACACACCTTAATCGTAAAAGCATTCACCGGCGAACGTAGAGGATCGACTTGGGAGAGCGCTGAGGTTGAGTGAGATGGTTGTCCCAATCCTAAAAACGTCATTGATCCGAATGAAACAAGCAAATCACCTGGAACGGATGGATACAATCCTTGACCGGGAGCGGAGCTTGTAGACAGATTCCTTTCCCTAAATCACGATCACTAGAAAAAAATAAAAATTCCTTACGAAGCGCTATGCGATAATCCGTAGTTTGAAGGAATGACGATGACACGGAAGCAAATCATTGCCCCATCGACCTCTCTAGAAAAAAAACACATTTGAAAACGTTAGATTTTATACCCAGCGTTGGTGTAATCTTTGGGCGTCTTCTTGTTTTTGTTGAGGATGATTACCTAAAGAACATTACAATGTCTGGCTGAACACAAACCTCGCCAACAGCATCGACCGCGGCGTCGAGGGGCTCCGTTTTCACGCAGATGAATCTTTTACGCAGGGCTCGCTCTCCTATGCAAAGATTTCATAAAAAACCCTGTTCCTTACGTGAATCCGCGGTGTAGTCGATAGCAACGAATCCGTGCGGTATCGGGTCATTTTCCTTGACAACCGTGATGTCCGTCACCACGGATATTGAACCCTGACTGTCGTTTTAGAAAATGAGGAAATCAAGAAAACCTTATAGGCGGCATTCGGCTTCTCTCGGCTGTAACATAAGTAGCGGACGGGACGCGAGAAGATGCTAAATCAAAAAATTGGAAAAATCGTTAGCCATTTCTACCGGTTCGAACGAGATAACCTATTTTGGCCGTAACTAGCGCAATCGAAAAATCGATTCGAATAAGCGAAACTATAGGCTAAACAGATTAATCTAAATGCACACACCTGAATGAACTTTCGCGCCAGAGGTCGGCATCCGAAGCATCATCGTTCGATTTGGTCAACTAAAATTCAGTCAATACTTTTAATCTCCAACAACACGTACCGCTGTAAATCCTCTAGGCGCCTTGTTCTTATCAGCGACGACGCAAAGTGCCGTAATAGGGGAGATCGAGTCGGACAAATCCATGCTCCTCGCCAGCGATTCCGACATCCTAAACAAGACTTTTATCTTTTTCACACCCGTAGAAAATATGCACAATGGAAAACACGTAAAAAAAGCAAATCAAACAGTAACAGCAGAAAATTTTCCTATCCTATCTAACAAAGCTCGCAGACCATCGTCAAATTTATGGCATCGAATCGGCATGTCGATGGAATAAAAGGGGTTCTTGAGTGCATAGTCGGCGTAGAGTTCGTAGAGCTTTGCGAGGAACTGGTGGGCTTGTGGATTACCACCTGACGATGTTACGACAACGAATTTGACGCCAGTCCTTGATTGCAGGCAATGGAGCCGGAATTGTGTTGTTTCCAAAACCTCGATTCCGCTGCTGCCAGGTGCGGGCTCAACTGTACGGCAATCGTGTACAACGAGTGGAATGTACTTGAAAGGATGATCTTCTCGTTGGTGGAGACCATCGGCATTGAAAACCCTAATTTCACCGGGTAATTGGATTGCTCAGCGACGAAGTCGAACACGGATATTCTTTGATCTTCTTTTGTGAAGCTCGTCCCGTTCACAGCGATCCCATTGACAGCGGAAACAAAGTAGCGTGGGGGAACGCCGGAGCCCCAGACGACCACCGGTTTTCCATCGACGTTTTCGAGTTGTAGACCCAGGGGCCAGTCGAAGGTCCGTTCAATGTTCGGCATTGTCGTCTCCGGCGTCGACCACTCGTAGATTAAGCTTCCGGCTCGAGAAATGACGAAGACTTGTTGTACGGACATCTGGAAAATAAAACTTTGAAGGCGCCAGATAGAGGGGCAAAATGAAATGCGAAAGATGGCGATAACCAGTAAAGTCACTACGGCTCAAGGCCTTGAGTTCAGCCAATTTTCGGTCAAAAAAGGGAAGTTTATCAAAGCAGTTGGAAAGAGGCTCCGTCGGCCTACCGCCCATGGTTCGGTCAAGGTTCGAAAGGGCGTACTGTGCGTGTTTCGCGCGTTGCGGTGCGCGGCAACCGGTTTTAGCTGCGCAGGCCGCTTTCGAATTGCGCCGACGTCTCGCACGCGTGCGGCTTCCCCTCCCAAAGCTACCGGACGTTTTGGAGGGCCGCTGGCGGCCGAAGTTCGACGTGAAACTGATGACCAAATGTAATTTGGGGCAGAGTGCACAGAAAGCCCCGGCATTTGTAGCGCGTCGTACTCGATGGGTGAGTAATGGTGGAATTCTCGGAAACGGTAAAATCAACTCATTCAGATGGCAATAAAATGATGTTTTAGCAGGTTTATGATGTGTAGAAGAGGTTTATGAAAGTGACTGATGCATGCGCATCGCTGATAGTGATCACGATCGACAAAGATTATATTTATTGTACCAGTGGAAAAAGCCCGCTTCGCGGCCATTTTCCACTGGACCCCGTCCAGGAATCATGAATTTGAATACCTTCTTCTTTTAGCCTGCGGCGCAAGAACCTGAGTAACGGCGCCATTCTTTGGCCTGCGGCGCTAGAGCCAGCGTTCCGCTAAAACCTTTGCGCCTGCGGCGCTAGTTACTGGTTTTTCTGCATGGCTGGGCCTGCCTGCGCGAGAGCCTGTGTCAAGGGCCTTTTCTTTGGCCTGCGACGCTAGAGCGAGGGCCAGGCCTAAACCTCGCACACCGAGAGCCTAGAAATATGGTTAGTTGCTAAACTACCAAAAAGCAAACAGTTAAATTTGCTCAGGATCCGAACCCGCGACTAAAGGCGTGGTAGGCCGGGCGTAAATCCACTACACCACGGGGTAGATGGGAACCGGCGGCGGGAAGCCCTCTTCTGTTCCGGGGAAGCGGGGGGCGGGGAGGCACAGAAAAGGCCGACCCATGCCCCGGGAGGCAAGCCTTCTGGTCACTTTACAAAATTAAGTTTTTGAGTCTGAATCTGCAAAAAATTTGTAAAGATAATAAAGCGCGTGATCCCCACTATCGAATACATAACTGGTCCAAATTTCAGCCGTGAAACTGTCCAAATGTGAATTAGCATCGCCGAAACCACGGCTTATAGCGCCTACTCGATAGGAGTATGGTAATTTGTGAAAATGTTAAATCAACTCATTCGATAACAAAAAATGCGTGTTTGATGCATTTCTCCGCCATGCCGTAAAAGTTTGAAATGCCTGACGGCTCCGAGAATGTCACAGACACAAAGATATTTTGCTATGGTAGATTCCGTGAGCCCTTTAATGGTGCATTTCTTGAAACTTTGCGTAAAATAATCATCTTTATGCGAACCGAATCAACAATACATTTTATAAGCAGTTTCTTGAGGAAAATCACGGCCCGTAGACGGAATTGTTTGTTGCGTAATTCACAGACAAGCAATTGATGAAAATGAGAATCAAAGGGGGTTTTGATGTCGCGCGTAAATTATTGGGAGTTGTCTTCGGCGATTGTCGGGAACAAGTCTTTCCTTCTGAACGGGAGATAGAGGGTGATAATTCCATAAAGCCTTACATTATGTATTTAAAGTCCTTCGTCGGGGTCACATTGTCGTAGCGGCTCATCTCGAGTTGCGGGCTGGATGAGCTCGACCTGGATTGAAATGTTTTCCCGGGGTTTTTTTTGGTCAAACCTTGCAACATCCGGTTCATCGGATGACCACTCCTCAACCGGAGACGAGCGTTCGGCGAGCGGAACCAGTTCTTTTTCTACCTCTACCTTTGTCACGTTTTCTTCAGCTGCTTTGTTTACAACTTCATCGGCTTCGTGTTCTTCATCTATAGGGTAATTTTTGTGGTTAAATTGTTATCAACTTACGTTCCGAAACATCATTATGGAAGTAGACTGCCCGGCGGGGTGAATCTGGCGTCCCAACACCGTTTCGTTCCCTAAAAATCTCTTGCCTCAAAAACCTGGGTAAGTGCCCACCTGTGGGAGAAGCGGCGCAAAATCGAGGGGCTTTTGTTGGGTGCGACGTCCTTTACGTCAGAGGTTAAATGCGAAGTTGTTGACAAGGTGCTGTCGTGCATCTTCTAGAACGTGGAGATGGGTGTATTTGTTGAAGACGTTGCTTACCGTTTCAACTGTTGATGCTCGTTGTCCCCCATATGGGCGCATCGAGCGGGCACGACCAGCAAGGCTTCTACGCCTTCTCTGAAATGATTATATGAATACTGATTGTAAGGAAGCGGTCCGGTTTTTTATAGCAGGAGACTTTTTTCCATAGGACCCAATATTGTGCATTTGTTCTAAGCTGGTTTTTTTAATTCCTGACGCAAAAACTTTTTGAATTTTGTTAAAAAATACCAGAAACACGATTTTTCGTACGGTTTTTTACCAATTTTTCAATTTATAAGAAGTTTTTCAGTTTTTAGATAATTTTTCCGCGTAAGACACGTTTTATTGCGTTACTAAGCAGTTCGGAAATAATGGGAAAAATTATGGACCTCCCCCGATCATGCAAAAGCACCTGTTTCCTTACCTTAATCCTTCTGCCCCTCGGTGCACCATCGATAGTAGCGATTCGGAGCGTGATTGTCGCATGGCCGCATCGGTCGAGCGACTTCTGAAACTGCTTTTTGAAGATGTGGTATGAATTCCGAACCTTCTCCACTTGATCCCCTCCTTGTCATTCCGAATATTGGCCACTGGCGTGTTGCTGGCAGACGATCCTCCATATACTTGAGTGGTCTGTCTCCTCCCCAATCCACCAATCAGTTGTTCCACCGAAGTGCCACGGATGAAGCGCGACCACCGTGAAGGTCTATATTTTAAGCATTGGGCAGAAAGTACACCGCTTACGCTTTCTCATCAGAATATCCATTGCTTTGTTGTGATGATAAGGTTCCGAGGGAAGCATTAGAGGGCACGTCGAACAGGGGACGACCATTTACTTGGGTTGAGATCACTGAAACGGGACATTAGACCTACTATTTAATGGATACCTTCTGGGAAGACGTCATTTTCTTGCTCCTCAGGAAACAATTCCGCCGCGTGGTTTATCATGAAATGGCAGAGGGCAGTGTGCATATTTAGTCCGCTCAACAGGTGTGAATCGCCTTCACCGAGTGTGGTGGCGCTCTGAACAATGGAGATTTTCAGTGTGTTTCCAAAACTGTACGCACACAACGCGCGGTGTGTAACGTACCGGAACAAATTTGGGGCCCAGACGATCGCGAAGTTGCGCGAGCTCATATCGGTGAGGTCTTTTTTTTCCAGACCGGAAGGTGAAAAATGAGGTAGCGTGCGGTTCTGAAACAATTTTTTTGTCGTAACGTTATATTCCTACCTGTAATGCTCGGGGACAAGCCGTTGCAAAACATCGCGAAGACATCAACCCGTATCCGCTCGTCCCGTTGCTCGCCGGCCGCCTAGGAATAACGTAATTTTTGATATCACAGTAACTTACGATCAAATCGGCGTAGAGTTCGAAGGTGAAGAGGGGGTTGGGCAGCTGTCGAAAATATTGTTTCAGCAGTGAGGAGACCGAGTAGATGTCCCGCACGATGGCAAATTCGGAGAGGTTCGGCTCCAGTCCGCAGTCAAACTTTGCCCTGAAAACGCAGACTCTTCTAATTAGCATATCTCCTACCGTAATTTCTGGATGTTAGACTGGATGCCGCACTGTCGATAGATGCCGGTCACAATTCCGTGTTTTTCAATTGCCTCCACACATCGTTGCAGGATTAGCGGCACTAGAAGCATTGGTTTTGGGGGATTGAGGCAGATTTTGATACCTGGCCGAGCGGTTCGCTGGAGATGCTGGACGAGGTCGACGCTAAACACCGGCTCCTTCCGCTTCACCTTTCTGCGCACCATCTCGCCAATCTGAATTTTAGTGGCATATTTTTATAATGAGTTAAACTACCCGTTTCGCTGCCGTTAAAGGTAACCGTTTTGGGGGCTATCGGGCTAGGGGTGGTGACTGCCTTGTCGTCAAATAGCGTCACACAATCGGATGGGAAGTAGCCAATTTGGAATACCTAAACGGCAATCTTATGTATTTTTTTGGTTTTAAAAAATGGAGTCGTTAAAATTCCGATAAAATTCAAATATTCAGATTGAATCCGTACTTAAAGATATTTTTAAGTTAAAATGCCAGCTAGTAAAAAATTGAAAAGACAAACCCGTATATTTCCGTTGTTGTCCGTGTCGGCGTCGTCGTCCCCGTCGAGTGAACCGTGATTTCCGACGGGGATCGTCAACTTTGCTTTCCACCACGTCGACCCGTTTGACGGCACCGCCGACATTTCGATTATCGACAAGATGTCGCCCACCTGAAAATGTAATCTTTCTAGTGAGCAAAGTATGTTAAATTTTCTAATCCGTTTTAAAAGACTTACCCGTATGGAGAGCTGTTCCGGCGTCCTGCCCTTGAAATGTTTGGTGACGAGGGCGGCGGCAATTGCCGGAGTGTTGATGGCCGACTGCTCGGCCGCGCAGAATCGGTGTCCACGCGAGTCTATCTGAAATTGTAACCTCGATTAAACACAAGAAAAAATTTTTAATGATGCAGAAAAGCTAGAAGATCACAGATGGATTTTTTTATTGTTCTGCGTTTAGTGAGCTTCCCATGCCAGTTGAGCGCTTCTTCCACAAATATTTTGTCTTGAAATGACGAGGGAAGGGCAGTGCCAAAGAATTCAATTCAATCTATTCCATGATTTCAATCGATAGGAAAGTTGTTTATAAATAACGATTACGTATATTTCAACAATTCCATGTTTATTAGAAAGCGCTAACATAAGCCTAACAAGGTAACGTTTTTGAGTGTCGTCGCTATTTCACTTTCGTGCAGAATTTTGCGGTGGTTCCGAATATTTGTACGATATCTGCGGAATGGCTTTTTTCTGAAGGTTATGGACAATTTAAGTTGGGGAATACCACATGAAGTGGCTCATTTTGGGAATTTATCGGTCTTTGGTCGTTCAGGACTTTTGGAAAATGGCGATTTCGCAAATTTTGCATGCATGATCAAAATCAGCACAAAATTCTGCACTTTTGGCTTGGTCTCAACTAAAATCCCGACGACACAAAAAACGTCAGTAAAAAAACTCGTCAGGGCCATAATGATAGGATCTACACTCCCAGAGCGGCAAGAGATTCCGAAAAACAACAAATGGCGCTCAATGAAACGATGAGGAATCGTTGCCAGAACCCCTACCCCCGCCTGAGCGTGAAATGACTGGGGGTCTATTTCGGCGAATGGCCATTCGTCCCCCTCAAATTCGCTCGCTTCAAAAATGGAGCATTTCGGGGGGTATGCGTGGGGGGTGGTCGGGACCAACTGGCGCTCCCCTCCTCATTTCCGGCAAATGTTTTGCGCACTCCGTTTTTGGAGGGGATTGCCTCGGCATGGTTAGGAGGACCAAAGAATTTTATGGGGCGTGTGGGAGGGTGGGGAAGGGTGGAAGAGGCAATTTGGGCTTAAGCTCGGCGTTCAGGTTTTTTGCCATATTGCGGTTAAAGCTCAGGTTCAGAAATCAGCCTTGTAGACTATTTTTGGGAGAGAGGAGAGAGAGAGAGAGAGAGAGAGAGAGAGCTAAAAACAGCGAGTTACACGCAGAAGTAAATAGGCACTCGCGTAGCATGACGTTCCATGGATGACTCAGGGAATGCACTCTAATGCTCGCCAGAATCTTGAAAAACATCGCATTTAAACCATCAAGAAAGCCTATAATTTTCAAAACCCAAAAATTTTGGCAAGTACGCCCGACACCTCCGAACACCGGTTACCTATGACAATCGGCAGTGGCTAAAAAGTGAGCCACGGTGGGTGGGCACCCGGTTCGAGTCAGACATTATTTACTGTTGCACTCACCAAGTGTGGCCCTTGTTCAGAGGAGCGGTCTGTTCAAAAGGCCGTGAAACCATGCCACGAAAAAGCGAAAAGTGATGCTTTCTCGGGAGGGGGGATTCGGGTGTCGCGGTCCGTGGGAAAAGCCATGATTTTGGGTGATCGAAGAGCAGCAAGGCCACTGATTGACAGGGCAGCTAGAGGGTGAGAATGATTATTTGTTGAGGCTTCAATAAAATAGGTGTATTCCTGCAGAAATTTATAACAAAAAATGAGGCTTAAAATCGATGCATTTTGAGGAAAATAACGCGGTGACGCGGTGAGGAGACAACTTGTTTTCCATTTCTTACATCGACCCGCGTGTCCCATCACCTATAGCCTAGCCGGCATCACCGGAAATTGGAGATCTCCCGACTGCACCCGCCGATCTTTTCCGCCAAAAATATCCACAAATCCAAAAGGGCAGCAGATAACAAGGGTATTGATATCGAAATCACCATCATAATCTAGGTATAGGTAGCGAAAAACGAAAAAGAGACCTTTCCCCCCCATAATGCCGAAGAACCGCTGAATCAAATCCCCAGATTGCAGCCCGGATTTGACTAAATCACATCTAACTAATTACGAGAGCGTTAAAATTCAATAGCCCAAAATAGCTTCAACTCGAGGATTTGTAGTTTCAACCCGAAATCTTCGAGGAAGTGCGGTTCTTGCCTTGAAAAACAGATATTTTTAGGGCAAAAACTGTTGGGCGATGTCCAGCAGCAGCAGTGGCTGTGTTGGTGGTTTGGCTTGGGGCCCTCGAGAGGATCTTGTCAATCTTTTCATCCGATCCCCCCACAGCCTCAACATCTCGGCACTCGACCCAGGGGGGAGGGAGGACTTCTCAGAAGGAGGAGAAGGGACCACAGAATCAGCTGCTCCATTTCTTGACATCAACCCCCCACGCGGACAGGAACAATTTGATGTCGAACGGGTTAAGGGATGATTTTTGATCTAGATCTACCAAAACAGCTACGAAATAATTTTAGGGTATCAAAAGGTACCCTTTGTCTATAGTTTAGAATAGCTAGCTAGTTTTTAAAACTCCGAGCAAGGGACAGATCGAGAGAGAGAGAGGGAGAGAGAGAGCGAGAGAGCGAGCGATGGAAAGATAGATAGAGAGAGAGAGAGAGTGAGTGAGTGAGTGAGTGAGTGAGCGAGAGAGCGAGCGATAGAGAGATAGAGATAGAGAGGGAGAGGGAGAGAGAAAGAAGAGATAGAAAGAAACAGCGAAAGTCTTCAAACCGCCTAATTTCTCTCCAATCAATAATTCCAAAACGAGCCCCTCTGCCAGTGATCCTCAGTTCCGGGCGGCCCCTCTAGCCGGGCCACAAACGGTTCGTGGGTCGTGTCCCTGATTGATAGCGGGGCGCCCAGCCCTTGGCCACATGATCCGTTTGGGCAAAAAGTGGCCACCACACCGTGGGTGCCAAGTGCAGCCTTTTTCTCGGAACCACTGCAAAACATCGGGTACTTAGCAAGGTGTTTACTGAATTTTTGGCAAGGTTGGAGATCATCAAAATGTATTGAATTCATTAGTATTAATAAACAAAGCTTCATAGCGATTTTTAAATAATTGGCTCGTATATAACGGGAGTGCCTAAGACTAGGGAGGAGACATTTTTTAGTGTGTACGGGGCCAAAAAGCGACGTTTTAAGAAAGAGTGGCGACGCAGACGTCACTAGGCGCTTACGTAATGCTAAAAGATAGCCCCAACTAATCTAACGTCGTGAACAATTTTTCACCAACCGTGAAAAACCAAAAAAAAAACCCGGAACTCACCTCCAAAAACTTCAACACCGGATAACAGGTAATCACACTGCCGGTGAGCTGCGAGAATCGGCCGAAATAGCTGCAATTTTGCGATTTGTCTCGTTTTTCGGGGGCGCTTTCGCCGCGGAGGGGGGAGGTGAGCGTCCCGGCCAGGCGGATTGGGGCATCGTCCGTTTTTTCCGCGAGTGGACACAGAGCGCACCGACCCAAGGTTACTCTATTATATACACCGGGCTACGTTGTGGTGTGGACAGTGAGACGGGCGGTTTGAAGCCAATTTACGCCCATCACTCACTGGCATCCGAGATTGGCCTACTTTTAGCCGCTTTTAGGTACGGAACTTACGTCGTTAGGACCTCTTTGGAATCGGACACCCCGCACACGCACTCCAACTCGTCGAGTCGAGAGTGCCGACGGTCAAAAACGCAGCTAAATAAAGTTGTTGGTGATAGAAATAACCCCTTGAACCCACCGATGTAATTGTCGATCAAATCCAAAAATTTCTGCCAACGTCCTGCGGATTTTCCTGAAAGAATTTCAGCTTAAATTCGCAGATTTTTCATACCATGTCGCGTTATTGCTAAAGATGGCGAGTGTAACGGTGACATCATTGATCGTGGGCAGCGTCTTTTCCACATCGTCCACCTTCACTTGTACTGGACCGAGTTCCACCGACGGGTAGTGGAAATGGTGGCATTCGTTGAGTTTGTGAATGCTAGGAATATTTAATGGTTTGAGTATCAAATGAAGTCACAATCTATTAAAAAAACGCTGCTACCTTGTCAGCGGGCGTCGTGCGAATCCGTTGGCATAGCGGAGAGCGATTGGCGACTTTGGAGGTAGCGCCACCCAATCCTGGTTCATCAGCGCCAGGTTTGAGAGAGACACCTAAGAGCCAGAACATTCAGTTATTAAAAAAAGGACGAGAATGAGGATCAAAATGCATAGAAAATTAGGTGATGCAACATATATTACCAGCGTAGGCAAGAGTATGTCTGAGCTAAGCCCTAAGCTAAGCTAAGCCTAAGCTAAGCCTAAGCTAAGCCTAAGCTAAGCCTAAGCCTAAGCCTAAGCTAAGAATAAGTCCAAGTCATAGCTAAGATTATGTATTTAAAAACATTTAGAGCCTAAGCTAGACGTATACGTAGACGTTTCACGCGCACAAGGACTACTATTCTAGTTGGCACAAAATCAACCAGCGTTGAGGTAATCGTTAAAAAGAGAGCATTTTGAGACACATTGGAGTAATAGAAAATACGGTAGTAACCCTTGAAAACGTCTTAAATCAACAATTTTCCACATCGAATTCATTCTAGACAGAAAATGGCGTGCAAAATATTTGATTAAAATGCGCGCCTTTCAGTTACATATGATGTTATTCCGTCCCCAATTAGCTCAAGGCCGAGTCGCGAGCCCTGTAAAAGGTTGCGGGAAATCCGTCGGTTTACGCTATGCAAGCCGGAGGGTGATATGATGGGATATCTTCTTCATACCCGGCCGAGGGTATGAATTGATTATCGCTGGGATTGGGTGTTTGGAATGGGGGGAGAAGGGGGTGAATGAGCCGATCCGGGCTGAGCAACAGGGTGCGAGGGGTGTAATAGGCAACGAAGCGTCGGGTCGCCGGGCCATGAGACTCAGGCCGCAACGCGCTTCACGGTTTTATGGTGTATTCGCTTGTGAAATTATAAGCATTGGGTTTTAAGCGGAGCAAAAATGGTCTGCGTATACGTAGAGGGAGGGATAGGGAGAGAGAGAGAGAGACGGAGAGAGAGAGAGAGGTTTGCAGACAGGCAAAAGTCGCTTATTAACACTTCTGTGTAACTAGGTGTACACGTAACCCTACGGTAACCTGCGCCCAAACACGGCTACCGTATCATTCACTGGCTACAAGGATGACTCCCCTCAAAAATCTCCCAAACCCCCTAAAACATCCAAACGAAGCGGGGTAAAAGCCATGAAGTGCGGTCTCGACTAAGGGCTAGCTAGTAGCAATTGTAGTAGTAGGTGAAAGGGGGGAACCAGTTTCCCATCGGCCCATAAAACCCTCACTACTCCACACACGCGTCTCCCCCTGTGTTGTGTGCATATTGTTTTCCGGCGCCCCTCACCCGCACAGCAGCCAATATTTGTGCAGCCGCAGATACAATTGATGCGAACAAAAAGTTGAAATGGGCTACGCAAACCGGGGAGGGGTACCCATTAATGGGATCGACTGGCTTTTTTTTGGCGTTGAGGGAAAAGGGGTGTGAAGCCGTGGAAAAATTTCGATTTGCAGTGCTGGACCCATCTAGACCAGAAAATAGTTCTTTCGCATTATCGGGGGGAGGGTATCAAAAGGGAGGCCAACTTTTTTTTCCAAGGATCCATTTTCACTAATATAAATAGAGGCAGTGTTTCTAAGCTGTTTTTACTATTTCACAACGTAACACGTTCAGGGACGTAGCCAGAAAAAAATTTCGGGGGGCGCCCCGAAAAATTTTTTGCGAAAAACTCAAAAAATTCACGAGAAAACAGCGCCGCAGGCGAAAAATTTTGGGAAAAGCGGCTACATAGCTCTACAAATAGCAGTAAAAACGTTAAAAAGGAGCGCCGCAGGCCGCAAAATTTTTGAGAAAATAAAATTAAGGGACCCCTTATGAAATTTTTGGGCCCCGGCCGATTTCGGGGCGGCCAGGGGCCCACCTTACGCTACGTCCCTGAACACGTTACAAATTTTTCTTACAAATACAAAAAACATCGATTTTTCCACCAAAAATGGCCGATTTTGGAAAATATTTACTAAGTATTTTTTATTGATTTTGCCTTAAAATTTAGTTAAATTTTACCAAAACGCTATTAGAAATCCTTTAAAAATATATAAAATCCTGGTTTGTAATAGGTATAACAGATTCTGCTGGGGAAGAAGGTTGCAAAAGTGACTGTTAGCCCGTATGCGCCCTGAATACATGATCCGCCAACTTTTTCACCCTCCATTTTTGCAATGACGTGCTGAAAACGGTGAAAATTCGTGGGCGACGCAAAAGCGAAGGCAGATAGATTCAGCAGGGGAAAGAAGCCGAGTGAGCCAGGACACTCATAACGATGTGTACCCCACCGGGCTCTCATCCCACCGGATCGGCTTCTTCTCTCGAAACCACAAAGTCTGAGGAAGGTGATTGGAAAGTGAGCCGTTTTTAAAACTGTAATTTACGAACGGACCAGAAGAAGAACGTTACAAAGCTCTAAAGGGTAAGACACAAAGTATGCTTTTTGGGCTTTTTCACACTTTAAAGCTTCATAACTTTACCATTATGGTCGTTTGGAAGATTCTGTACCTTTTAATCAGCAAAAAATTCGGCACAAGATAGGCTCGGTCCGATTTCGAAACTCCGCAGTCACTCAAATAAGTTCCTCGTAAAAACACACATTCACTCAACCCTTACAAAACAAAAACATTAGTAAAATTGCTACCTATGGACCCGCTATCATCCATGATCTCCCTCTACCCCATTATCCTAACATCACTACGACCAATTACCGTAATGAGCAGTCTGACATCGACAGAGAGGCAGAAAAATGAGAAGATGATTACCGGGCCAGTCGGCCAGTCTGCCGTCACAGCCGATTCCATTCTTCACCGCCTCAAGCTGCCCCTAATTTTCCGTCGACACATGTGCGAACAAAGCGCTTTTAGCCCCCCCGAAAATCCATGCGTTTCCTCGCGGTAGACTGGCCAAAAACATGCTACTCAGCACTCGCTAGGCACTTAGCGATTGTAGGCGGTGTACAACCCGTTCGTACGCGCGGAAGATGTGTTTGGAAACTTACAACGATAGCCTTTTTGGGTGGCGTTTTGAAATGGGACCTAACTCACCTTGTGCAGGATTTTTTGCTGGTTCAAAATTTGTTTAAAATTTTTCCCAAATAGCCAGATTTAAAAAGTTAGAGGCCAGGCATTTTTAGGCCCAGGAGAAATCATCTGCCATGATGCTGTATTTTTTTTTTGTTGTTGTTTGATTGGTCTAACCTACAGCTCTTCTAAGCAGCTTATCTGATAGAGTGAAATAGCCTATTTTTCACCATTACGCTTACACAAATCCGAGTTCCCATCGTCGATTTTTGTCCGGTTCGACACTTTTCAGCTAAAGGACTTATCCGAAAGCGAAAAAATTATGATACCGATAAAATCAGCCGAGATCATTAAAATAAAGGGCTTCGAAGTTCGGAAAATTTGAGCAAAAATGATCTTAAAGTCGCCGTGACTTTTAAATCGGCTAATTGACAAAGATGGAAAACAGATTTGGAATCAGTAAAAATTCTGCAGAAGATAGGTTAGGTCACATTTCGAAATTCTCTTGTTACTTATTCTAGCCAAAAATCACATCAAAGCTGTGAGGCCAATAGCGGCAACTAAAATGGTCTAATAGGCCATTCCAGTGCCTCGACCAAAAACAACTGGAACCCGACAACGGCGTCGTAAAAGTAGCGCTGTTGGCCTGCCTGGCAGGCAGGAGCGCAACAAGGTTTTTGCCTCCGGGCGGGCGGGCAGGTTGCAGGGTCGGGTTGAGTGAATGTTGCTTGGAAAGGGGGGTCTAAAGCCGACGAGGCAAAGGCTTAGCTGTGAACGGCCTCGTTCCGTTCCCGAGAGTCCAAAGGTGCCACCTGACGCTCCGGGTGGGGCTCCTCTCGACCACCCGAGGGGCGACACGGAGACTCGTAACCCATCCTTACTCCAGCCACCAGTCGAGGGGGGCTGTTTCCGGCGGGCCGGCCTTTGTCAAGACTTGTTTTCAATCTTAAAAGTAGACTGGAGGCTATTTTCAGATTCGGTTCCTTTTTCTTTCCTTTTTCCTATAAGTTGAGAAATTCCTAGCCACATAACAGTTAGTTTTATAATAGCGTTCCTAATAAAATTAACTATATCCTAGGCGAAAAAACAATAAAAGAAGCTGAAAAAAGTTTGGTGAAATCTTCGTTGAACAACGAAGGTTTTACTTTATGAATAGTAAAAAAGTGTAGAAATACGTTCTATATTTTTATTAGAAAAATCGGGTCCTTAGAAAAAATTTGGTCTCCTCCGATAAAGCGAAAGAACCGAAACCTTTCCTTCCATTTGTTGATCAAAAAAACACCGATTCGAAGCGCCATGAAAAAGTTTATTGGAGAAAAACATCAAAACCAAAAAAAAGCGCAAAAAATCGTAATCTGACAACAAAAAATCACAAAAAACTAGGATTTTGTTAATACATTGAGGACTCGGGATGGGTAGCTGAAAAGGCATCAGATAAGTCGAGAGGCATATCAGAATGAAGTGCATGGATGGCGCTGAGAGGAAGAAAGGCAATAATCCGGTATCACCTATGAATTCAACGTCAAAAGCCCAAGTGAAAAATTATACCAAAAGCACCAGTTTCTAAAAGAGAATTATTAACTAGGCTGTTTGTCAGAGGGGGAACATGACTGGATTCGGAATATCACATGACAAGATGATGAGGGGATACGGTAATAGCTGGGTGGGTGGATGACCGGCATCGGGGGAAACATTGGACACACACACACAAAAAACTACTAGCTTGCTAACCAAGGGTAAAAGTACATGCAAAAAACACACAAGCAAAATTTAGGATTTAGGCCAATTCGGAGCTGCCCATCGGCGTCGTAGGCTGAGAGGTTTGCGTCTGCATATCGTGCGTACGGCCGTTGTTGAACTGGACGACGCGATGCTCGCGTTTACCTGAAATTCGTGGATCAGAAGGCGGTCGTGAATTTTAGGCACCGGACTGTTAGCAGGGGGGGGGGACATATGAAATGCATTTTTAATAGTTTTTGGTAGTTTCTGATTGCCAGAAAGTTATAAAAATACTCAAATTTCTTAAAATTCGCAAATTTGGAAATTTTTTGAGCCATTTTTCACACACTTTTTGACCAGAAAACGACGATTTTCGAAAATTGATGTTTTTACGAATTTTATATATCTCAAAACCGTATAAATTCGATCAAAAAGTAGTTCATAGTTTGTTGTACCAGACGGGAAGACTAGGAAAAATTCGCTCCCTCCCCCGCTAACTGTTCAGTGCCGCATTTTGACTCACCAATTTTCTTCAGCAACTTGCACATCCGGTCGAGGTATGCACGGTGCTGGTAAGTATATTCAATGCAGTCCCACATCATGTGAGCAATATCATGATCGTCCTTGCAACCCAGGGAAATATCCTGGAAGAACAACTAAGCAAATCTGCATCCAGTTTACCTTGTGAAAGGAGCCGACAGCCTGAAGAATGGCACACCAACGGAGGAGCACCAGGATCGTGAACGGTCGACCGGGGCGCCTTCTGTAGCTGTCACCTAAAAAAAACAGAATTATTCACTCTGGAAAAACCCCACTTGGTCAACCAAGATCAGCCCCAGATTCTTCAGAGCAAATGTTGACGACAGCGGATTCGTAATTTCGACGTGCAGCGGATCCAACGGACTAAATTTATTGTTTATACAAATGTATCTAAAAACCTCAGCGGAATCTGGCCCGTGCCGAGTGACAGCATGCAGCCGATTTCCACTTGCTCTTGAGGACGATCCTTAGAAATAACTAGAAAAAGAAAATAATCCTCACGAGATATACATTTGTCCCATTGTAAAGCTGGACTTCAGCTAGCAAATCGAGTGCTGGGTTGTTCGAAATGATGCCGCCATCAATGTACCTAAGATCGAAGGTACGATACCGAGCAACTGATACTTACTTATCATCAACAGGCGAAAAGAACATTGGAGCTGCAGAGGTACGCCGAAGTGCCTTCCATAGCGGGGTTTCTAAAAAAAACGTACTTTATAGCTTTTTACATCAAAATTATTACTCTCCCGGGGTATTTCCGGCAAAAACTCGCCTAACCCCCAAAAAGCAAAAAGTTCGAGCAGGATGAGATTCGAACTCACGCGGGGAAACCCCATTGGATTAGCAGTCCAACGCCTTAACCACTCGGCCACCTGCTCACTGGGGGAGGGCCGGCGGGAAGGGGCTGAGATAGCAGCGGGGCCACGCCCCCCGCATGGAACCGAGGGAGGGAGCCCGTTCGCCAATGCTAGAGTAGCCTCTACCAGAGGTCAGAGTTTTTCGATTAGTTCATTCGGAGAAATTAGCATTTTTATTTTGAAGCGCGACCTAGCCACTACAGGGTGTCCCCAAAGAAAAGAACCCCAAAGGAGCGTCCGATTTGTACGATTTAGGTATCAATCGAAAGCGCTCGACGAGCGAGTAGTTATATTCTTGCCGCTTTTGGAAATTCCGATATTTTTCTGACAACTTGTTTTGTGAAATGAACGGAATTTCTGACGTTTAGCCGATGAAATCGCATAATATCCCAATTTATGAATTTTTAAGCCGGGGTGGGTAGCCCAACGACCGCTTTCTGAAAGCGATTTTAGAAAACAGCTTGGATTGAGCTTACTGTTGGCCCGAAGAAGCTATGTTGTTGGACCCAAACGTGTAACTTTTTATGAACAATGCCGAAAATTAAGCGAAAAATTCCCGAACGTCGAAAATAAAAAACCAAATATCTCTTCAGTCTTCTCCTCAGTAAGCTCGTCGAACAACTTCCGATAAATACCCAAATCGCAAAAATCAGACACGTGCCGCGCGTTAAATAGCCACTGCAATTGTACAATGTAAGTAGATACCTGAAGGCTCCCCAAATCCCAGTTCCAAATTCTCTTTCTCAGAAATCGGCAGCCGGTAGTTGCGCATGAATTCCACCTTCACCGGAAAGTAGTCGGCTTTGACGGTCGAGATCATGAGCCTAAATTTTTTATTTTCTATAGTTTCTTCTTCGTTACCTTGGGATTTTGATGTCGGACAAATCCCCCTCGCCCATCTGCTCCTTCATAAACTGCTCGAGCAAGGCCGAATTGTAGGGGCGGGTCCAGCCGTCAAACACCAAGTCTTTGAAGCGTAGATAGATGTGCTGGCATTCGCGTAGGGTTTTGCCCTGTGACAAAGCGGCTGCAACCAGGGCACCAGTCGATGTGCCGGCCACCCAGTCAAAGTAGGGGAATATCGGCTCGCCCATCACCTCTTCGATGGCCATCAGGGTCTAAATGTAGGCTATATTGCTGGCTTGATACTATTAAACCTGAATGATGACAAGTCCGCGAATACCGCCACCGTCGAGCGACAACAGATTGACCATCTTATGTGCCGCCTCACCACGAGAAGCCAGTACCTCCATCCGCTTCAAGAGCTTTTCGTAAAACATCTGGAAATACAATTGTCAGGCAGGCTAGCGGCAGAAAAACCTTCTGCATATGATCCTTGATCGGATGCTCTTCAAGAGGGGCCGCATAATTCAGGGGATTAGGCTTTTCGGTCAGCTGGCCGGGTCTCGGCGAATTGCAATCTTCGGTACCTGAACAGATGGTGACTGTTTTTCTAGGATAATTCGCTTCGCTTTCCAGAGACTTGTTTCGGCAAAGTTTTTGCTTGCTTTTGACAGGGTTTTGTCAAAAACGTACTTGATCTCATCAGTGGCATCATTTTTTCTTCGACACATCCGCCCACGCAACCAGTTTTGCTGGCATCACATCGATTTGCGCCGCAAAGAATCAGCGATTTCAGCAAATCCGCCCTGAAAATCGGCAATTTATTTAACCGGGCCCATTTTAAATCAAAAATCCGAAAATAGAAAAAATATAGAATAGAATAATCCGGAAACGCACTGTCTCAATCTAGCAGCCAAATGCCGTGGCGAATCGGCGTGATTGTTACGGATGTTCGGATCGGCGCCGAGGCAGAGCAGAAGCCTAAAAACAAAGCTTCATAAAAACCGAGCATTTTTTCACCTAGTCGCCTCCAAATTCTTCCGGCTGACGGCAATATGAAGTGGGGTATTCCCAGTGGCATCTTGTGCGTTGATATCACAACAATACGATGACAACGTTATCATCATACCGATATCACCCTATAAACTCAGGTAATAAGCGGAAACTTATCACCAACCCTGTGCGTATACAAGTGAATCGGCGCTTGACCGGCGTTATTCCGCTTGTTGAGATTAATTTCGGAGCCCTTGAGCAGGAGCAGCGACATTAGCGGAGTTTTGTAGAGCGCTAAAGAATTTATTTCGGCAAAAGCCGGCTAGATCGAACCTATGTGCAAAGCAGTGTTGCCGGAAGAGTCGACCTCGTTCAGCAGGGCCGGCGACGATTCGAGGATCGTTTTTATAATTCTAGAAGTCAAATTCAGTAGTTAGATTCATTTATTAACTTACACACTATCCTTCCCCTTGTTCATCATCGCTTCGAAGAGAGCGTTTCGACCAGCCGCGGAAATCGTAAAATCGGCGCCAAATCTGCGTAGCGCCGTCAGACAACTAAATTTCGGTTGTTGCTTGGTGTGTTATGCTAACCGTGGATTGACATTGCGAATGGCTACGGTAACCGGTGTACAGCCATCCTGATTGATGTTGTTCAGGAGCTTGTGGACTTCATCAAACTCCCAGAGAAGCTAAAATCATAATTTACACTACTTGTTAGCCAAAATTAGGCGGATGATCCCAGCATTTAAAATATGTTACCTCTAGCATCGGAGACCCTGTGAGAGCAGCTATGTGTAGAACATTATTTCCATTAATATCCCGCACCGAGGCATCCGTACCGATCTGCAGCATTCTCCTCACTAAAACAAAATTCCTGCTTTTGAAGTATCCTCTCACCGATTCCGATCCGGTTCATCTCAACCGCCATCAACAAGGGATATTTGCCAGTATTCTGTAGCACTTGTTGCATTTGCCTAAAGTTAAAAGTATAATTTAGAACGAAGACGTACAGGTCAAATGAAATGCCATTTTTGTTCATATACTCAATGTTTTCCTCCTTGAAAAGATCTTCTCGATTACAGGCGATTGCGACATGAATCTGAAAAACCATATAGAAGCAACAGGATTTGACTAACCATTCTCCACAAAGGATTCTCCCGCAATCGATTGATCACTTCACGTATCGGACCACGCGGATCTTTTTCGTCTAAAGAACTTCATCAGCGACATTTTATCAGCTTACCAGAAATCATAATTAACTGCTGGCATTCCAAACAGCGCCTATACAAGTCAAAAGCATCTTCCTGGCTTTGTTCACCGCGACATCGGTAGAGGCTAAGAAACATTATACATTTACAATGGAAACCACCTGAGTGCCGGCTTCGTCTTGTCCTTTTGGAAGACGCCATGGAAAATTGGGGTACCAGGATCGTTCTTCAAACTTCCTTGTACGATCTTTAGTGTCGCATCTTCGTCCTTTGGGTATATCACCTAAGCATTTGGATGTAGACTGGATTATTACTTTCAATATACCTTGTGTGCCCTCAAAAGCTCATTTGGGAAAAAAATTATTTCATATGAGTCGCTAGGGATCCAGTAGTCTTCACCAAATATCTGCTCGCGAGCAGTCGTCCACATTTCGCCTAATTTACTCGTGACTTGTGCCAGGGAGAAGAGGCTAAAAAAATTATCAAGGTGCTTGTAATATATTGTAAATACCTCGGTCTACTGCTGACTACTTTATCCTCTTTCTCTGTTGGTGAAGGCGGGGGTGTTTTCAATTCTTCTTCGTCTAGAAAAAGCGTGGCTATGAACGTCAAAAAACCCCAACCTTCGTAACTACTATTTTTCGGTTCAGCATCTGTCCTAGCCAGCGGCGTCTTTTTCGCATCATTTTCGCGGGACAAATCTTCATTGCTTGCCGCGGATTGAGTAACGTCATCTTTCGGGTCTTCATCAGGATCGTCATCCTAAAAAGAGGAACTGATATTGCTCTCTTCAATATACCGTTCCCGTGCCAGCCGCCGCACGTTCAGCCAAATCATAATGGCCTTTTTCTTTCATACTTTCGATCACGGCGGATATCGCCAGGCTGGCATCCACCTAGAAACCAATCATTTACCACAAATCAGCACTTACATCTGGGTTCCTATCATTGTTATTCGTAATTTGCGCTAATCCGGCCATCTTCGCATGGGTCTGAAAAATGGTTTAGCTTGGAAATATGAAAGACAAAAGGGCATCGAAGGTTGACGTGGACAGAAAACGGCTGAGGGCGCGGTGTAAACAAGCGAGTATGCGCCGCTTTCGCAAGCCCTTTTTGGCGATGAGCAATGGGGGGCGCGGCAGGCTAAAGCGCACTGCGGGGTCTCATGTTTTCCCCTCGTGTCCGAAAGGCAGGTGTGCTTTTGGGCTTCCGCCCCTCCCCAACGTTTGGAGAAGCGCTACGGAAAGAATCCAGCGCTTTTGCAAAGTTCTGCAAAATTCATGGGAATCCAAAACTTTTCGGCACGGAAGCCAATTCCGAACCTTCCGCTCCGTTCCGAACGGACTCGCGTAATTACGTGTATATGTACTATGCGAAAATTTTTGAGCAAAAACGAAAAGTAAAGTCGTTAGTAAAAAAACTAAAACTATAGTACAATTCTAAATCTTTTGAAAATGAAACTTTGAGCCTTTTGTCGTGCTGAAGTCTCCGCAGATTTTTTGCGCACTTTCACGCAGAATTTTGGTAAATTTGTACCGAAAATGTACATGTAAAGCTTTAAAACCCCCTATCTTACAAATGTTGGTGCCAAGCCGTCTATGTTTCTTCCCAAAATGGGTCTTTGTCATATCCTGATCAAAGTTATATTTTTTCAGCTCAACAACATGTTTCGGCATACATTGCTACGTCTTCAACGGCTGCGAGCCGTCGCCCAAAGTGTGTCGTCTCCTCAAACGAGCCTTCGGCAAGCCTCCGCTTGGATAAACCCGATGCTTTCGAACTTGGACGCCAAGGTGGCTGAGGAAGTGGATGCTGAACGTCTCTTCACAACCCCTCAGGTTCATGAGCTGTTACAGGTGTGTTTTTTACCGGGAAAGCGTTCCGATTATATTTTTCTCTCACTTTACGTTTAATTTAGAAGATCACCGGTGTCGACTTGGAGAATAAAGTCTTCCGATCTCGAAGGATTTCAAATCAACAACGTCGCTCGCATTTTGCTTTGATGACCGATGAGCGGCTCGAGAACACTATTGAGCGGATGAAGGATGAGGCCCAGCTATTTCTACAGTTTGTTCCGCTGAAGGAGCCTCGTGAGATCAAGACCGAATTGCTGGCGCACGACGAAGAGATTGCGGGCTTTGACTCGTCGAGATTCGTCTTCACCGATATCTCTTTCGACGCCACTGACCAGAATCGAACCGTGGTGGTTAGAGAAATCGACGGGAAACTGCGCACAGCGACCCCAGAAGAACACGACAGGATGAATAGGACCTATTACAACAAGCAGAATCGACCCGTCGTTGATCCAGCTGTCTTTTCCGATCCATGGCTGGACAGTGCATTGGCCAGGGACGAGCACGAATTTGTGATGGATTGGGCCTGTCTGTATTATGAGGCCGACGATCCGAAATTTGTGGAGACGACGAAGGCCGTTTTCGATCGAACGATTGCTGCCAACAAATTTGACGTCTTCTATCCACGCGCCATTTTGGAACACTTGTGTTCTACATGGCTTTGAACAACAATTTGCCTCCGCTGCTGAACTATTTTGCCGGGCACGGAAAGCTGCGAGAATGTGCGCTGCTAGTTCGACTCCAAAAGACGCTGTACCCGGAGTGGAGGACGGCTATTGGCACCAATGATACGGATTTGAAGATCGTCCAGGATTTCGTGAAGCAGAACCCGCGTTTCAAGCCGAAGCTCACCGATCTCACAAAGTTTTTGGCACAAGGCGGACAAAAGCCCTTCAAGCACGCGGCGACCCCCAACGTGCGCGCATCGTTGTAATTTTTCTGATTGTGGTTGATTTGTCATTACGATGGTTGAATCGTTTCATAGTTTCAATAGATCTCTAGGAAATTGTTTTCTTGTTTTTTTCTTTGTTCTACATTTCAGTCGATTTCCAATGAATAAACGCTTTATTTAGAGCGGCGGCACAAGCCCGAAACACCTCTCTGTCATACGGCTGCAGCAGGAATGAACGACCTCACCGATTGGCTGAGGTCGATGGATGGCCAATTGATTGAGGCTCGTCACTGTTTCTTGATTATGGATCTTTTTAGGAGCTGAAATCGCAAGTGGGCGCTCGCCTGCTCGCTTCAGAGAAGAATATCGACGTTTCTCGAACGGAGCTGGCAAAAATTTGCCGTGAGTGTGAGGAGCAGGAACATGCGTATGGCTTTTTACCAGGAACTTGAAATTCGAATTTTCTCAGGTTGGCGAATCTTGGCGACGTCGATACTGCTGTACATCGCGTGCTCGGATCGCTCGAAGATCATATAAAGGTACTAATTCCACTTTAATTATAATCTTTTGCTAGACGCTGCGCCTGAGCGAAAACTCCCTGACGGTGAACCAGACGATCCTGCAATACGAAGCCGCCAAGACGCGTGCTACAACATTACTAAAGTGCATTTCGGTAAGCCCCAGTTCTTTAAATTCAACTATGCTGTGAATTAGGCTGGTCGGCAGTACGAGAAAGCCTGGGAATCGCTGAAAGAAGTCTCAAAGGAGGATCAGGCTACGATGCTCGGCACGCTGCAAGAACTGCAAAGCAGCATAGATGTGATCAGAAATGTTCGTTTCTAGGGTTTTTTACCATCTTTAGCGTTCTGTCAACTGTCACAACTGCTATTTACACTTATTTAGCTCGTTCCAACGGCCGCTATGAACGTCAAGGATTTGGAAGATCAGAAGGATGCCTTCCTCGCGTGGCAATCAACCGCCTTCTTCTTGGCTCTTCAGCAGGGCGATACGGCAAAGATTGCAGAGATCCATAGCACTTATGCTAGCTTGGATCGAAAGAAAGGTAATTGAGTCAATGTGCGTTTTGAAATTGTTTTTATAGAGTTTGTCGCCATCTTCTCGAAGGGTGTCTCAAACCGTTTTGCCAACGCCAATTTTGCGCGCACCTCGGCAAGCCGGTTTTTGGAATGCGTGAAGCACGAGATCGAGAATCAAATGTACATCTTCTTCGGGTAATTTTTCATAAACAGTGTAGCAACAATATTTCAGAGAAAAGTCCGGCGCGAAGCGGGAATTTTTGGATTCGGACGAGTGCATTTTGCTAGTGAAGGCCGCGATGAAAAAAGCCTTGGCAGAATATGGGTTCAAGGCTGTCGTCACGGAGATACTGCATGCCGGAAACGATCCACTGGCTTATATCTATGATTTGGAAAAGGTGGAACTTTCTCCTGAAAACAATCCTTTTTCAGAGCGTACCCGCTGTAACGAATGCTCTTCCGGATACGTTTACCGAAGACATGCGGGAAATGGCAAATGAGCTGTTGTTGTATATGAGGTAACCTTGTCGCGTTGTCGTTATAACCTTCCATTAGAGATACGTTTTTGGAAAGCGCTGTGGATCCGTTAACGTCGGCTCTCATCAAGCATGTGCAATCTAAAGTTGACGCAATGGATTTGGTATGGATCTCATATCTGTAATTGATATTTTTAGGTTACCGGATCTCATCGCACAAGGATTGCGTCATTCTCCTCGGCCTGCCATGACATTGTATTTATCGAATTGCTTCGGACTCTGCTTTAGATTCACCTGTTCGACAACTCATTAACTAGATTGTCGAAGTTCTTTGAGCCGGCTACAATCAAGCAGTTACTCCAAAGACCTGTTACGGTAATTCTACCATCAATGACGTTCAATATTTCTAGACCGCCGTCGACGCGATTGTCAACAAGGCCAAGAGCTGGAATTTCGCCAGGGACAGCCAGGGCAAGACAAGGCCGATTGATGACCTTATCAAGGTACGGATAATCTGGGCTTTGGAACTCTGGGTTTAGGTTAATTCAGCCGCCGGGCAGTTGATCGCGGGCTTGTCACGGCTGAAAATATCGGCCGAAAAATTGCATATTGATGGTATGATCAGTTTTCGACAATAATGTCTTTTTAGGTTTATTCTCGGCGAAAGCGGTCCGAGCGTGGAATGGCCGTGTCTGTGATGCTACACTCAAAAATGTCGCCACGACAATGTCCGGTGAGGTGCAGAGAGGAGTCGCAGAAGTGGTACGTTTGGATTATCAGCGCTTTCGCATTCTTGAAGTTACGCTTTTCTATTCGATCGCGAAGGCTGGGGTTACTTGACCAACATCTTCGTTTTAGAAGGAAAAACTGCATAGTGGAATCCGCAAAGGCGTGGAACTGCCCTCATACGCCATGATGCCTTCCGAGTATATCACCAAGATCGCACAAGAGGTTAGTGAGTGGAATGTTATTTTGTAGATTAATTTAATTTTAGGTGCTTCAAAGCTTCCACAAGTTTGAAGTGTTTTTCGCTGACGACAACATAACGCATTCATTTGCGATGTGGACAGATGTCTCTGAGGAGCGTGGTGAGCTTATTTCTAGCCTGAAATTTTATTGGAGTTTTTAGAAGAAGACTTGTTGATGAAGGTGATGCGAGACCTGTGTGCCGTCATCGTTCGAAGCTTCATCGAGACGCTGGGTGATGTCTCTGCCTTGCCTCCGGTACCCGCGAAGCAGCTATTCTGTGATGCCGGTAATTCTAGATATCTTGGTATTGGCTTTCTATTAGTTTGTCAAAATATCATATGGTCGAAAGATTTTTGTAGAAATTTAATTTTGGCAAGTTCGAATGCGGTGAATTTTAATTTTTTGATATAATGAACGAGGCATTGAAATTCGGCAATCAAAATAAGCTCTTATTATTATCTTATTCTCCCTCTTTTCAGGTTACTTTCGAGATGCCCTACAAGATCTACGGATACCAGCACCTGCCTTGGATGAAGTCATCACAAAACTCACGCCCACATAATTTTTTGTCTTTGTTTTTTTCTGTACTCATTCTCGTTCTCTCTGTGATAATTACTACTGGCTTTGTGATCTACCATCATGGGTATTTATGTTTTGGGAAATAAAGGCAAATTTATTCTCTCGTGAAGGCCGACCCGTTGAGACCCCAGAAAATCGAGATAGCCAGCGCAATGACGGCGATACCACCAGCCAGTCCGACGGCAATGTACGAAGTTTTGTGTTCAAGCCTGTAATGGTAAATTGGTTTGGAATTGTTGCAACTTTTTCAAATCGTAGTCGGTTGCGTAATATTCCATCTGGAGATCGGTGAGTGAGGAGCGGATGCCAGTCTTTGTGAATATTTTTCCATCCGGTTCATATAAACAGGTGGAGAACTCCAAGGTTCGGCGGACATTTTCGAGTATCTGAAGCCCTACGTAGCCTCATTAACCAACGTACCTCCGCGGGCGCCAGCTCCACAAAGGGCTTGGTGTACTGGTTATGGTGGATCAAGGAAACCAGTAAACAATCTTGGGGCATCGAGACGAGCCGGCGGAAAAGCGTCACTAAACGAATAGGATCTCGAGAGGATACTTCTTACCGGCGATCTGATTCTCGATCGGCCGTTCCAACAGAATGGTCGGTATCTTGGTACCGGCGTAGACGACACGAGCCACATTTCGCCAGAAGTCATAGGGGCATTTGCTGGAAGGGGCCTGTTAGGTAACTTTCTCGGTTCTTTTCCATTATCGGGGGAATAACATCTTTCTAAGCATCCCATTTTTCTAAAAAAATCGACGAAATTTTTGTAATCTGTATTTTACTACTCATAAACATCGAAACTTTCCATTTTTCCGAAAAAACAACAACAAGATACATCGATTTCTCGTGTAGAAGGCGCCGATTTCGACCAAAACTTCACCTAAAAATGTTTCGAAGTATTTTGTGTGCTGTTTTTCGACTTAAAAACAAGATTTAAGCACTTACTATTTGGTTAGGAGACATTTCTGGACTAATAGAAAAAGACACTCCTTCCCTGCCCCCCCCGATAATGCGAAAGAACCACGTCCTAAAATTGCGCACTTCGGATCATGAATGATGAGGAGAAAGGCGTTCTGGCATTGCTCGGCTTCGGTCAGGTATGCATCTAATTCCTTATGTGATTTCGGGATCAGGACATCGCTTTTGTCAACGCTGCGCAGCCATTCGAGGAATGTCGCCTAGAAATAGGCATTTTTCTTCATATTATCATAAAGCCGAGTTACAGCCGAATCTCTTCTGAGGGTCTCTGATTCCATTATAACATTAATATCTTTTTCCTTACCCAATCACTCGGATCCCCCTCGTACTCTTCCACGCTGCCCGCCGAGATGTACAGCACCGCGGGGCGTTTATTGACGCGACTCGTGTTGTAGAAGGGCAACGACCCGCGTAGGTAATGATAGTGATATGAGATCAGGTCATCACTGCTGTACTCCTTCAGCTCGTTGTAGTCGCGCACCAGCTCGGGCACCTGGGTCGGTTTTACAACTGAATTTTTGGACTTACAATAGCGCGCAGCGGCTTGCAAGCTTTTTGGCATACGAGTAGCACAATGCGGCCCAAAGCGCTTCGATGCTCGACGACGGAGAGTGTGCGTTGGAGGTTGCGTTCCGCGTCCTTCGCCTTTGGATCTAATTAGATTCTCATTAAGCCAGATTCCGTAACTTGAGGCTTAAGTTTAGGCTTAGCTTGACTGGGGCTTAGACGTAGACTTGGGATTAGGCGTATGCTTACGTAGACTTAGCGCTTGGCTTAGGGTTATATTTCGACTTAGACGTAGGCCTCGGCTTCGGCTTAGACTTACCCGCGACAGCTTCTACATCCCACGTATCATTCGAAGGGCGGCCACTTGCCGCTAATGACAGCAAAAAGGTGACGAAAACGATGCGTAGTATCATCGCGGCATCTCTAGAGCGTAGAGGGTTGGAAAAATCGGCTGAAGAGAGTGCTGCACCCCCGGGTCATATGGAAGATTACAACTGGGTAGGTGGATGGAGGAAGAGAGAAAGACAGAGAGAAACGAGCATGTGTTGGCCCATGCACCCGGTTTCGCTTTCGGATAGATGGCAAGTGGATGAAAACAGGGAGGGCCGATTAAGATAAATGGACAGGTGTGATCGAGTATCGCAGCACTACGAGCCATATTTAGCACCTCGTAATATTTATTTTTTGTAGGTTTTGGGGCACTTTCTTCTTTTTTCCAAATGCTCTTGCGTTCCAAAAGGTGTTGATGAGGCGTATTTTAACAAGGTCGGACAGGGTAAGAGTGTTCACGCGAAAAACGGGGTTTCAAATTGTTATAAAAAACTTGTTAAACTATTGTAGCATATGAAAGCAGCTCAAGATTATAAATTAATCTTCAGCCTCGAAAAGCAAGGCGTTTTACTTGTTGGTTGTCCATGGCTTAGTTTCAACTGTCATTTCACGCCCCTAATTTTTTTCTTTCAGGTATCCTACTATATATAAAAAAAATAGTGTTTGTGTGTGTGTGTGCCACTTTGCATGCAACTTCCGTCAGGGTGTCCGGAGGATATCTCAAGGGGGAAAGAGTATTAGGCTACGTATGATACGTCATTAGGTGCGTAATGAAGCCGAGATGACTGCACGCATATCAGATTTTGCAAATTATGCTATTTTCGACATTAAAAATCAATTTTTGTTAAAAAATCGGGCAGTCTCTTTGTTAGGAATTAATTAGCATAAGCCGGAAGTGGCGACAGTCTATATAACGGCGGAAAGGGTGCATTTTCATTATTTCTCATCGAAAATTATGCAAATGGGGAATCTCATGGGATCAGAGGAGGCCAGGGTTGAAAAGTCGCGAAGCGACGTTTCAACCCTGGTAGTTTTTAATTTTCTACTCTGTTTTTCCTTAATTCAGCATGATCTGGTAGTGTACGACGCAAAAGCGGAACGCACGAAATTTTATTTTACCGAACGACTCCGGCCCCAGGCGCAAGGTGGAAGGTCGCGGAACGGGTGGTCCCTGGCCGTGGTGGCCCTCTAATCCCCGGCTTCCGCCCGAAATGGGCCCGAATCCCTCCTCCTCCCCCTGCTGCCCACCCTGAAATGGGCACCACTCGGCCATCGGCCAGCTGTGGACCCCCGTGGCTGGCTCGACGGCCTCGATTTTGGCGTTGGAATTAATGGGTGGCGGCGGTGGCCTACGAGTTTTCCTTTTTTAGCGGTTTCGTTCGTTTTTGAAAGATTTTCATTGGGAAGCCGATAGATTGTCTCCCCCATTTTTGGTTTTCTTGTTTTATTCTGGTCTTAGAATGCGCTGCGTAACTTCTACCACTTCCTATGGTACTGAACGTTTAGCGAGGAGGTGGGATTTTTAGCAGCGTGAAGCCACATTTCCCTGTAATCCCGAACAGCCCTATCACGAAATATATAGCACTTTTATAGCAGCCTACACTGTTTTTAGATATAAGAATTGGAAAACCGAAAATTATAACGAGTCTCGAAAATTTCGCCTTTTTGGTCAAAAATATATGAGAAATCGCCTAAAATGACCCAATTTTCGATTTTTATAAATTTTTTCAGTTTCGAATTTTTAGATCACTGCATACCCTCCAAAATATTTTATCCATGCTACCGCCCATAGCGGCCGAGCATCTGGTCGAATTTCAGTAGAAAAAACACAAGCACTCCTATCCGGATGATCAAAAAAAGAGCGGAATGTCTGCCGGGTGAAGGGGATCCAATTCATTTTATAGCCGCCCCCTAGCCGGTGGCCGCTTTTAAGCCGATCAAACCGGCGGCTCGCATTCTGGGGGATTCGCCCCGGAGCCGAGATGAAGCTCAGGCTCTCGTTTGGAAATGCCTGTCGGCCTGTCTCCGTAACGGGGTGTAAACGTATTAATGTTTGCACGCACGCTTAAGCTTAAGCATTGTAATTGTTTGACGCATTCCCGGGTACTGAATCCTTTCAGAAATTTTTTACTGCAAATCGCACAAGTCTCTACAAACACCATCATTCCATGATTATTTTGCGAAAGTGAACATTGCCACCGCCGGAAAAGGTGACTCCCACCGCTGAGACAATCAAGTAGGATTAGACGCCGCTCCAACGAGTACTCCCTGCCCAGCCAGCAGCCGGAGAAGAAGAAGAAGAGAAGCGGTCCACTGCTTCTCCTTCTTCTTCTACTGCGCCGCCCCGTCCGATACACTACTATCGACGACTGGCTGTGGCTGAAGAACAATGGACTAAAGGACAATGGATGGCACCCCATTCCCTTCCATTCCCTCCTCTGATGCTCAACTCGCAACCCTTCAGGGCCCCCAAAATTTCTAGAGATAAGCCCACTTTTACTACATTTTGCAACTTGCTGCTCGGCCGTTTTGTATCGAGAATGGCGCGTCTTTAAGATTTTTGCGATTTACAAGATTTTTGCCTGAACAGCTACAATTTGATCTGGGTTTTACATTGCCCCCTCCCTCAGCCGGCCGGCCGTATGATCCCCTGGCCGGAAATTGCAAAAACATCTATTCAAATTTCTAAAATTAAATTATGGTTCAGTAATATCTCGGATTTTGCATGTTTTTGCTGTAACTTTGTTAAATTACGTTATTTCGGGCTGAGAATTTAAACACTTGCTATATTTTTAACGCTCGATGGAACGGCGTTAGAACAATTTGTAAAAATATTAATTGACCTCTTCAAATCGCCAAAGATCTAGGAGAAAAAAATATCAAAAATCACCATTCCACCTCCAGATTCAGAGGTTATTATTTCCCCTTTTTTTAAGGGGTTTTTTTTCCCCAACCCTAGGGTCGGGTTTTGGCTTTAAAGCGCCCGTTTGACTACCTGACTGGCCGTTGAAGTGGCTTCTCCCCTGCCCACCTTGGCCCCTCGAACAATTAGCCTGGGCCCCCCTTGTCCCGTCGTTGGCACCTGTTGTTCACGGCTCCAAGGCCGTTGATGGCGGCACCTTGGCCCTCCGGAAATTGTCCTTCGCCCCCAGGGGCCTGCAATGGCCCAATACGTATAAAGCCCTCACCACATGCCAGCAATCAATTCTGACGCTTTTCGGATTGGCTTCCAGCGGTATAGGGAACTTTTTTGCTTGATATCCAGTTGGAGACTTGGACGTTGTTTAGCGTGTTCGGGATTTCAGTTGGGACCAAGCCTATCTTGCGCGGAATGATTCCGAATATGGTACTACTACTTGCCGAGCCTCGATATTTCGAAGGTTAGCAACGACCTAAGACCGAGAAACGCTCAAAATGAACAACTTTCTATGGTTTTACGCGCTTAAATCATGCGTAACTGTCGGAAAATGACGATTCCGCAAAATTGGTAAGCATATTTGGAATCACGGAAAAATTCTGCACCAGATAGGCTTGGTTCGATGTCGAAGAACGCATGGTCACAAAGCAAATGACTCCTTGTTGGCTCCTTTAAAGCCAAAAAACTTCTCCCCTCTTGCAAGTCTCCAAAAAAAATTGGTGGAAGTCACTAATTGAAAGCGCACGAAAGGAGGCTGACTAGCCGAGCTTGACGGGCCAAGTCAGGGGTGGTGGGTATTGGGGTAAGGGGTGGAAGTGACAGATATTCGTCATATCCATCCGCCTCCCCTCTTCACCCTGCCTTCCTTCCGTTGAGAAATTGATGCAATGGCTTCTGCTGCTTCTTCTCCTCCTCCTTCTCTTCCCCTCGCGTTGACCACTCCAGAATTTATTGCGTCCGAAAAGCCCTGCTCTCCTATTCTTCACGCCGTTTTTGGGGCGATTCTCTTCTTTTGTCCGTCAGTCGCCGTGTTGTTCATAATTCCGCCCGTTCTGCTGGGTTTCATTTTTTTGCAAGCCTTTTTAAATTATTATTCGATCATAAATAATTCTGATGATAGCTCAGCACCGTTTTTAAAACATTTCCCATTTCCGGAACACCCCAAGAAGCGGCCAGTGTTTTTGTTTTCCCACCGCCGCACACGCCACTCCGAAGAACTCCTATTTCCGCTGCGGAAATTTGGCTGGCCGACGCGACTTCCAGGCATTTTTGGGGACCCCAAATGGCATAATCTGTCAGGGCCGCGGTGTATATTGAAAACCAATGGTTCAAAGAAACGGGCTCATTTATTCCGGAGTTGGTGGCATCGGGGTTTATTCTAAGAATTGTTTACTTTACCGCCGTTCGCTGCGGATGCACTCTCCAAGGCAACTGCAATAAACCCCAGATGGCATATGGAAATGCGGCGATGGCCCTCCAAAATTTTATACATGTCCGAAAAAAGGCTCTTTCGGCTTTTCGTCGCCATTTAGAGTTGTAAATATGGTTTAAACCGTCGTTTAACGGGCTGTTTAATTTTAGCCCGTAAAAATTCCTTACGGTAAAGCCGACTTGCCGAAATCTTTTTGACTTATTTGACTTATTTTGTTTCGGATCCGATCCGATGTAAGGCGGCCAAATGTCGGATGGGACACCCTGTCTACCTGCGTTTGCCGTCCCTTGAATGAGCCGTCCCCGGTTATTTCCATTCCGTGCAGCCAACCCCCCTCGGTCTTCTAAATATTCATTCCCTCGGGTGCGCTGTGCCTCCAAAATAACCCATCCTTCCCCCCTCCTTCCCCCCATCCTCCACAGCGTCTAATGAGGCAATCGGCTCATTTGGGCCGGCCGTTTGCCCGTGAGCCCGTCCTCCTTCAGCTCCTCCTCCTCCTCCTCGTCCCATTTACGGGGCCCTTCACCCTCGCTTCACGATGCGGCGTGCTGCGCGTGAAGCCGGGGTGTGGCCGGGCTGTGGCCGGTGTGTAGCAATCGAATTTCCGGAGTGTGGCACCCCGCCGGCGGACGAGCGAATCCCCCCCCCCCCCCCCAAACTCTTTTTTTGAGCGATGCGACGTCGATCTCAACTCGAGATCATGACTTAAACTCAAATTGTTAATTTTTGCCAGAAAAAAAATAGTTTCAGCAAATCGGCCCAATCTTTCATATTCGGCTCGCGCAAGTAAAATTTGCATATGGTGTCTTGTTGTGATCACCACCTGCTGCATTTTGTCCAAATTTAATTTGCCGAACTACATTTTTGCGTAGCTTCGTTTTGTCATTACATTTGGGCTGAATTCATTTTGTCGACATTCATTCTTGTCGAAATTCATTTTGTCGAAATTTCGATGCGCTAAAATTTAAATTTGCTATTGGAGATCAATAATTCGGTCTAAAAGGCAATAAGATTACGACAAATTCAAAGGGTAACAAATTTAAATTTCGAAAAAATTATCTTTCGACCAAACGGGAATTTCGCCAAGAGGATTTCGACGAAATGATTGTCGATTAAATAAAAATAACCCCCACTTACACGTCCCGTCTTTACCGAGCGAACCCAAGTTTGGCAACGAGCCTATTGCTCCAAAAATTTCATCGAATTTGCGCCCGGGCCTCGTAGAGCCCCGAGCGTCTCCTGAACACGGATCCGCGGCAATTTTTTTCTGGGGTGGCCAACGAATGCGTAGATTCGATTCGCAGCGACGCCTGTTTTTTCTCGGGCTGCCGCGCGCACGAATGGCTACATTTTGCTATAGCGATGAGGGGCGGTTGTCCGGTTGTCTAGCAGCGGGAAGATCCCGGTAGAGTTTGTCGTTTTACTTAGAGTTGTAAGTATACTGCATATTTATTTGCTTTTAGAAAACAGAAATTTCCATGTTGGCTACACCTTTTCGCGATTTGCCATGCATTTCGGAGCAAAAAGCCAAAAATGGTGGAGAATTTTTTATGATTTTTAATATCTATTTAAAATGTCATATGTCAATGTTTGTAATCCTCGATAGGGGTGCACGGAATTATTGGGAGAATCTTGTTGTTAACCGGCCAACCACCTCCCCCGCTAACAGTCCAGCACCTCTCGTTGCTCGTCATTAGACAAAAAATTCTAACATAGATTTTTAAATTTAAACTTAGGCTTAAGCCCAGCCAAATAGGCATCGCTAAACGCCAACTCTGGTCATCAGAGCCGTGCAAACCGGGCCAACGTGTTGTGCGAAGGTGAAGAGAACATTTGTCTCCCCCTCGAAAACCTCTCATCACTCTCCGAGGCTGCCCCTCCTGTCGTTGGCAGCCCTGGGGGTCCTCTTGCTCTCACCCCCACGACACTCCCTCTGTCTCTGTTACAACTCCAACAAATTCACCTTTACCTCGCTAGAGTTTATGCCGGGCGGTGTTTTTTTGGAGCACGTGCTTTTGCTAGGCAAAGCTAACTATATATTTTATATCCACAGTACTGTATAAATTTACATCGTACCATACAGGGCGTGTCAAAAAAAACCCTTCGACATCCATGCAAATAGAAACAAAAAGGCTATATAACGAAATGAAGATGTGCTTTGCCAATTTTAAGGGAATTTTGACGGACTGGAGCACTGTCTATTCTTTCCTTATTTTTAAATCTTTTACAGCCCTGTAAAGCTCGGAATAAAAGTGGCCCAAATTTTGCGAAGATGTTGTTTTCGTGGCGTCAGTTTTAACCAGTTTAAACTTGTCGCGCTCAGGTTTTCAGAATAACAATTTTTAAGTAGCAGAATACAAGCAGCAACGACGATTTTATTTTAGCAACACAACTGGCATCCAATTTGGCCTTCCTTTGTTAGTTTTTTCGGTCCCTACGATCTGCCCAACCCTCTAAAACCTTATAAAATCGATTTCCAACGAAATATCATACAGGGATTTTTTTAGTATACAAAGGCGATATTTGGGGGGCTGGAATCTCGCGCTGGCTGCCTGGCGAACTTCCGCCCCGCGTAGGCTCAGATTTCAAGCTCCTTGGGAGCCTCAACCAGCGGGTGGTGAGGCTGACACCCTCCACATACACACCCACAGCTCGATAGGATTTTCTCATTGGGCCCCTAGCCGCCAGGGTTGATAAATATCCACATTTAGTGTGCGGAAGAACGGGGGGAATCTATTAACCTACCCACCACACGCAATCCAACCCGACATCCCATCGATCTTTTTTGGAAAAATTATCAGGTTTGTCCGGTAGGTCCAGAATAATTTTGAAAACCTTTCAAGAATTTTATTTACTCGAATTTTGTCCAACTTTTATCTACTTAATTTCGTTATTTTCGTATTACTTGTTTTCATACACGATATCCTCTTAAAAAAGCCACTCGGTATTTGGCCCTAAGACCTTTCCATCCGATCGTATTCAAATTTTTACCAGCGCAGGTGATTTACCAAAGCTAGGCGCAGCCAAATGGTCGAAATAATCAAATGGCAAAGACAAAAGTCATTACCAAATTAAGGTTTATTTTGACGATTGCAATCCGATGTTGACGGATTTCCACCTCGAAACTCTGGCAGGGCTATTTGAGTTAACGTACTATAAACGTACTAACGTACTGTACTATGGTTTAAATCAGGGTTTAGTCATTTTTTACCATCTAAACCTGCAGAAATTGACCCGAAAATGACCATTTGTGGCAAATTGCTCCAAATTGGCATGTTTGGCAAAAACGCAGCCAGAACCGCGTGCCAACGTTTACAAGAAACCCAGTTTTTTGCTATAGCATTTTTGTTTTACAATATTTTGCTTTGAAAATTTAGCTACAGCTCGTTTTTATGGCTCCCCAGCGCTAGAATTTGGACGCACCCGGATAGAAGATGGCTAAATGCCGAGGAGTGTTTTTTATTGGGACGCCCTGTAGAATCGTTGCCAGGTGTAGCTGTACTTATCTTCCAAAAACCATCATAAAATCGTTTCGTTTTTCTGTCTTCGTATCCAATATCTTGTGAAGGTTTGCCCCTTGCCATCCCCCATTCTCGCGATGGATAAACGCGGGGGCTCTATAAAGCCGCCGTTATGAGGCCCATAACCAGCCCATACATCCAAATGGCTGAATATTCATTTTGGCATCGTAGGAGACCTCCGATCTCCCCACGGAGGGCCCACGCCAAATTATCGAGGCATTCAGGAGGTCCACGTCTATACGGGGGCTCTTGTCTTCTTGATTTTGCCATTGGGTATTTAGGCTGATTCGTTGTTTCATTCTCGGAAGGGTTGAACGTCACAACGGATAGGCTTAAGTTACGCTTAAGTTTAGGCTTAGGCTGAGACTTGGCTTAAGTTTAGGCTCAGGCTCAGGCTAGGTGAGGCTTAGGCTTCTGTTTAGGCTTTGCGCTTCGGCTTACTCTGGGGGCTAGATTATGTAGAGCAGAAACCCAGCCAAAGATGAATTTGGATTTTTAGAAACCAACCATATGTACCATTGTCGCAGCAATTGCCTCAAAGCAAGTCTCGTTGTTTTTGGCTGCTTCCCATTACCTGAATATATGTGGTTTTCAATTATAGGCCAAAACCCAGAACCCTTCCGACCCTCCGAGGCTGAAAACAATCCGAAAAAGGGCACTTCCTCCTGAGCTTTTTCACGCTCCCAAAAAAATGAAAGAATGGGGCGTGCGACTCGCTTTTGGCCTTGGGTTAGGGGGTTATGAACCCAAAGTCCCCACCTAACTGTTGCCCCCCGCTCGGTGCACCTCCATCGCTTATTCATCAGGGCCCACCCAATTTGAGGGGGCTCATCTGAATAGACGGCATCCCCCTGGTCGCCGCCATCCACATTCCGTTTCATTTCGTTTATACACTTCTCCTATCCTCCTTTTATATTGCGTTTTAGCCGGGCTGCCGCCCTGCTCAGCCGAATCTATTGTTCTGCGCGCATCGCATTTAGCGCCACCATGCAATTTATTTTTGGGTGTTTGGAATTTTTGGGGGTCCTTCTGGCTGGTATTGATTTAACGTAGTTATTCTGTAGGTGTCGCCGTTAATTATTTTTTGCTAATGCTAGCAAAGAACAATGTCGATGATTTAAACAAATATTTCGAGCCTTTTATAGCCTAAACCTAAGCCCATTTTTTTAAGCATTTGATATCCAATTGAACGTGCCACACACCTCACTTCCTATAATTACGCCATCGTACATAGACAACAATTTCGCTATTATTCCTCCACCACGCCCCCTTTCCCCAATTATGTTGCATGTGACTATGGCATCGGCTTGATTAGTGCTGGAATATTGTTGGGAAATTTCTGTTTATGCGATGGAAGGCCCCCGCTATTTTCGCTCCTTGAATCTCAAAAGAAAGAAAATACTTCATGAAAGACCGCAGTACAAGGGGTGGAGGCTTCCTCCGCCGCTTATGAGGGCAGACCGACTTCATCCGCCCAACTATGCCACTTACCCATCCGTCCACAGGCGTGCCTCGGAATTCGTGTGGATTCGAGTAGACGAGGGATGGGGTAGAGGGCCCTCCCCGACCCACTAATTACCGCTGCTAGCTTGAGCCTCAGACCCAAACATTGCCTCCAATTTCGACGCCCGTCCTCCCAAGGAAACGGATCTCCTAGCTCTCCGACGGAAGTTATGATTTTTTTTAGGTAGCTGCATGATAAGGCGTACACTCCTCATCAAAGTTTGTATAACATCCTAACTATTTATAGAGATAGATATTTCCGTACTGGGCTGTCAGCAGGGGCAACTAATTTTTCCTAGTAATCCTGTTTTGCCATTAAAAAACAGGAACGATCTTTATTAGATTTTTGCACATAAGAAGCATCAAAGCATCTATCAACATGTCGGAAAATTTGGGATTTTTTGGTTAAAAGGGCATGAAGTCGGACGAAAAAAGGTAAAGATTTTGAATTTTTAAAAATGCTGAAGATAAGTAAAAGCAAGCGATTTTCTCCTTGATTTCATCAATTAAATGCATTTTCCGCTTTTTTCTCTGACGTTCCTTGTATCATTATCGTCAAACATTGATAATTTAAGGACAGAAAAATAAACGAATGGTAAGATAGCCGACCTGATTCTTCTACTGCCAACTTGCAAAAGATGGAATCCCTCCCCGTCTCCAGGAAAAGCACGACCCGTGCCGGGCGCCGGCAGAATCAGCAAGTGCTCGAAAGTACGTTCGACAGCTGATGTTCCTTAACCCCCTTTAGTGCACCGTCTCGAAGACTTTCCGCTGTGCGCCTGGATTCTGACAATCATCACGTATATTGTGGTCGGGCTGACGTTGCCCTTCTCCGCGTGTCTTTTCATTAAGGTTCGTTCGTTTTTTACATAAAATTAAGAAAGGCGCAACCCTTTGTGGTGACGATCAAATTTCGTGTTTCCAAAATCTTATACAGCAAAGACTTCTGAATTTTGATTTTTCGGAACGATATCATTCCGAGATTTTCCGGTTTACGCAGGGTAAACCAGACTTTTTTATGGTTAGCCGTAAGCAGCGACAGTAAGAATGTCGAATTACTACCAAACTATCGAAAGTCCTTACGAATGAAAAAGCAAACTCATAATCCGGAAATCCACGATGCCGATCCATAAAGTCGAAACTTCATAATGTCGAAATTGTTTGCATAGGATTTGAAAGTTTAGAGTTAGGCATTTGTTTTTGTAGACTTCAACATTGCAAATTTCGAAATTAAGAAATTTCGACATTATCTATTTTCGGCGTTTTGAAAGTAACCCATGATTTTCAGGTGGTACAAGAATACGAACGTGCCGTTGTCTTTCGCCTTGGTCGTCTGATGCCCGGTGGGGCAAAAGGACCAGGTAAACAGCGTCTATTACGCACCGTATCCCATCCACAATTTCCAGGCATTTTCTTCATCATGCCCTGTATAGATTCGTATAAGAAAATTGATCTCAGGGTCGTGTCCTTTGACGTGCCGCCGCAAGAGGTTAGTCCCTCGAAAAGTTGCTAGTTTTGTCTACCTGTTTAGATCTTGTCAAAAGACTCGGTGACGGTGGCTGTGGATGCCGTAGTCTATTTTCGGATATCAAATGCGACGATTAGCGTTACCAACGTGGAGGATGCGAGCCGGTGAGTTTTTACCACCCATCAAGAGATGGATCACGTTTTCAGGTCGACAAAACTGTTGGCCCAGACGACGTTGAGGAATATTTTGGGCACGAGGACTCTGGCGGAAATGCTGTCCGATCGCGAGAACATTTCGCACCAGATGCAGGTAAGCTTGTAAAACGTATATCGTTATCTGGCGTAGCGGTATAGCTCGCGTTTTTCCCTAATTTAAGGCTGCATACCATGGATTTGTCTGTATAAAGTTACATTTTTTTGAATTTGAATAGCCTTTGATGTTTAGCTGACCCTCGACGAGGCTACCGACCCGTGGGGTGTCAAGGTGGAGCGGGTAGAGGTGAAAGACGTCCGACTGCCCGTGCAACTGCAAAGGGCTATGGCCGCTGAAGCCGAGGCGACACGAGAAGCCGGCGCCAAGGTGCGTCTGGGGTCGAAGCCTTATGAATATGATTGTCGGCTTCTACTACATACTTATTAAAAAAACCCTAAAGAATGACCAAAACGACGATAAAAACTAAAAAATAATTGCAGGTAATCGCCGCTGAAGGAGAACAAAAAGCCTCCCGTGCTCTCCGGGAAGCAGCATCTGTAATCGCCGAGAATCCGTGCGCCATTCAATTAAGATACCTACAGACGTTGAATAGTATCAGGTAAGGAAAACCCTGCTATGGTCCATTTAAGCCTATTTTTCAGTGCCGAGAAGAACTCGACCATCATCTTCCCATTCCCCATCGAGTTGCTCCAGAATTTCCTCGCCAAGGCACCGAGCTCTAGCAAATTGCCGTCCAAAATGAGCTAGTATTCGACATTTTACGTTTTAATAACTATAATATCGATCTTGTCCCCCGGCGTTCCCCCGTGATTGTTTGATATTTGGTGAATATATCGTTTATCCAAAGATTGTTGGGGGAAAGGGATCACACTTGACGCACACCATGATGGCCTTGAGAGGATGAGAGGTGCCCGGTTTCAGTGATCCGGATCCCCTCTTGGAAAATTTCAAAAAAATGGGATGAACCGAAAAATGGAATCTTTTTTACGAATAAAAAAGCAGTCTGGGGTAATCTTTTTAAATATTTAAAAACAGCAATGGTGAGAATTACAAGAATTATGGTAAGCTTAAACCTAAGCCACAGCCTAAGCCTAACGCTAGGCTTAATTTTAAGTCTAACTCTAAGCCTAAGCCTAAGCTTTGCCGAAGCAAAAGCCATGGCTTTCCGGAACTTTTGCCTGCTCTTCCCTTCGTTTGGTGGTGTATAGTGGAGTTTTTCCTAGGGCAACATCTTTGCAATTAGTAACCTCCCCCTGAGGGCCCAAAAATAAGCCGACATCGCGCACTTGATTGGCCAAATCTAAGGCCAATTCTGCGCAATAGGTAAAAATAAGCTGTGCCAAACTATACAGCAATTCGTACCCTGAAAGGGGCTAGAAAACGCACAATCAGCTATTTAAAATGTCAATCCATAATAACTCGAGAACTTTTTCTCGGCCTAGAGCTTCCCTAACGTTCTCGGGGCGTTGCCTTTAAAAGAAGGCTCCGCCCGAAATGCCAACTTTTCGGTAGGTACGTGATAAGACGATGCGGATGTTCTGTCCCCGCCCGAGTGGATGCCGATCAAAAATGAGAAAAAGGCAACGATATCAAAGAAGGCCCAAATAGCGCGATCCGTTCAGCAAATTTCCCGACGCCAACGATGGCCGGGATTGGCGAAGGGGTGGGGCGGATTTTGCTGAAAAAGGATGGATGGCGATCCGTGTTCCGCCAATATACTGATTACCTCGTCTCGTTTGTGACGATTTTCGAAAGCTCAGAATCAATTTTCCTCCTTTCCCTTTAAGAACAACTTATTCTCATTAGATTTTCAATTTGCAGATGTTGCGGGCCATCTCGATAGTAGCAGCAGTTGTTGTTTGTAGTGTTAGGTAAGTAAGGCTTTCAGGGTTTAAAGTTGTTAATTTTTGGCCAAAAAACACCGATAACTTTTTAACCAGAAGATTTCCGAATATTTCGCAGCCAGATTCGAAATCAGCGAAAAATTCTGCGTGTAATGTGCTATATCACGCACCAAAATCCCAAAAGTTGAGCCTCATTACGCCCTATTTTAGTGCCGGAGGCGGTTACGGGTACAACTCGTACAGCAAACCCGTACTTCCCCCTCCACCACCTCCTCCGATGCCCGAACCCATCGCCGAACCCCCGCCACGCGTCTACAATAAGCCAACCTACAATCCTGTGCCGCTTCCGGCGCCCGAGCCCGTACCTGAGCCTGCGACCTCCGCCACCTCCCCCTCCTACTTACAAGTTGGTGAAAGGAGTTTTGTAGGATTTGGTATCAAATGCCGAACAAGATAATGTAAACTTTGTACGGTCGAAATTCCAGAATTTCTAAATCCCAAAAGGGATGACCAAAAACCGAGAATGCCAAAATTCACATAGGCAAATCTCCTGTAAAAAACCCCGAATCCGATGCAAAAATTCGACATCTCGAAATTTCGACCTTATGATTTCGGCATTATGAAATTTGGACATCATGATAGCACGACGTGAACAGGGGCTTTTGTAGGATTTGGTATCTCGAGGAAGTTAATGTCAACATTTATCAGTGCAAATATCCATAATTTTGAAATCCATAATGTCAAAAAATTTCCCATAGCCGAATCTACCGGGGGATCGATTATTAAAAGTGTCGAGATTGTGCAATTTCGGCATTATAAATCACGACATTTTGAAAGAAAGCCCTTCTCAAGATGTATACTTTCAGTAAGCCTGTCTACTCTCCCCCTCCTCCACCGATGCCGGAGCCTCTGCCAGAGCCCGTTGCGGCCCCTCCACCACCGCCTGTTGTCCCAAGTTACAAGTATGCAAAAATACCCATATTAAGCACAAAACAGAGCTTTATTTATCTAACATTACACCTATTAATGCGATCAATTACGAACCAATTTCAGCAAGCCAGCGTATTCGGCGCCCCCGGTAGTCCCCGAGCCTCTTCCTGAGCCGGTGGCCGCTCCTCCACCTCCTCCAATGAACAGCTACAACAAGCCCGGGTATAACAGCTACAGCGGAGGGCATGGTCATGGTATGGGCGGATTTGGAGGGCGCGGAGGACCGACGGTTATTGAAGAACGGGTCGTTAGGTTCGTGAACTTTTTATACTACAACCAAACCAAAAAAAAGGAGTGTTTTTAAGTGACATTGGGCTTTTGCAATGTGATACGGGTGTCGCGACGCAGCTCAAAATTTGAAAAAAGCCGCGCAAAAACCGTTGAACGATACCGGCGCTCGAAAGGGTCGATGTTGCGCGAGAAAATTAAAACTTTTGAAGGTTCTTCGAAGAACGTTACGTTCAGCAGTTTTCGAAAGACATAAATTGGTCATAATCTTCAGATCTATCGAATTAGCGGTACTGGACTGTTAGCAGGGCAATTTCCGAGATTTCTGAATTTTAAAACTATTTTCTAACTTTTTAGCAATCAAAAACTACTGAAAATACTATAAAAATACATTATTACACTAATTATTTTCAGCTTTGGTCCGTCATTTGGCGGTGGGGGCGGAATGGGCGGCGGAATGGGTATGGGCGGCATGAACGATATGGGCGGAATGGGTGGAGGTTTTGGCGGTGAGTTGATCAGCAAGCATTTCAGCCTCAGAATTTCAGGCAACTACAACTCGCACGGAAAGTACGGTGGCGGGAATAGTTATGGCGGCGGTGGCAATAGCTACAGCCGTGGCGGAGGTTACGGAAAATAACTTCAAAGTATCGTCCCAAATTATGTGCCTATTCATATTACGAGTCGCGAGTAACTATAAAAAGTTTATCAAAACAGCCCGTGAGATCACAAACATTAAAAAGGGTAGAAAACGACAGACAGTCGTATTATAGACGCACATTATTTTGGAGGGTGGCATTTGGAGGACCAGAGTAGTGATGGATAATATACAAGTGAAGATGGACCAGAGATGGACTGGCAAGATGATAATTTTAGAGGCAGTGAGCAACCGCGAAGCTAGACAGAAAGACGGGGAGCGGATTACAAAAAAGTCGGGACCCTGATATCAGCCCTCGATGAAGGCTTTTGAATGGTCGATGAGGTAATTTTCCAAAATGCCCGTGGCGGCGCGAAGGCCAGAGAGGTAGGCGCCGTGCATTGTTTGTGGGAAGAAGCGATGCGTCGCCTAAAAACAAGGTTTTTTTTGGTCTCTGGCATTTTCGGGGGACTAACTCAATAAAAATTTTATAAAAAATATAAAATACCGATAATTCTAACAAAAATCCTCGATTTTTCCCTACAATAGGTGATAAAGCTGGGAGTTTACCAAGGGCAGTTACCACACACCCACTCTTAAAAATTGTTCTGAAAGATTTTAGATAGTTTTTTTAGTTCAATCATAGCTATTTTTTACAAAAAAAACGCTACAAAAATTCTTCCTTTTGGATTATGAGCCATTTCCAGACCAATACAAAAAGTTCGCCCCCCGGATAATGCAAATATAAAACAAATTTTCGACGAGCGTTTTGTACGTTGTAAGGAGGATTCTGCCTACCTCGCCGGCGAAAAATATACGATCGTATGCGGGTGCAGCGAGACTATCATAGTCCTCCGGCTTCGAATTGACGCCCATATAAGAGTAGGACATCCCAATATCTTCATCCTTCCCCCAGCGAGAGACCATATGGCTGATCGGCTTTGGAATTTGCTGAAAATAAGGTAACAGTTTCAGGATTCCGAAATGAACCTTTCCCGGGAATATTTTCTTCAGCGTGTCGATGAACATTTTGATGACTTCTTCGTCTTTCTTCTTGTCGATTAGAGCCAAAGATTGGCCACACACATACGACATTAGCACGAAGGATTTTGGAGGGCCGTCTTGCTGAAAAAACAACGCATTTAAAAGTTTAAAAACGGTCACTTTACGCACTATACAAACTATTATCAAAGACGTACCCGATTTGTAAAATCGTATATCGTGTGGAATAGCCCGCGCTTTTCCACCGATCCAACATGCGCAAAGTAATCGAAATTCTTAGACTTGCCCTTCGCATCCCGCCAGAAACATCTCGGAAACGCAACGGCAACCTAGAAAAATAAAATTAAAATTTGGTGACGTGTCGATACCTTTTCTATACGTCCGGCGCCGACCCTTTCAATCGCATCTAGTTTTCGCTTTGGCAGTGGAGGATCGAAAGTGATTGTGTTTTTCTTCAGGATGGCCAATGGCACGGTCACCAGCACCTAATAATGCGTAAATTTTGTGATAGTGAAAAATACCTTATCGGCTTGCAACTCGGTACCATCTTGCAGGATGACGGAGACGCCCCGGTTGTTGAGATTAATGTTGGAGACCTGAAAATCTCAATTTTTGTCGAATAATGAGCAAAGTTTACCTTTTTGTTGAGCAGGATATCTGTTCCCTCCGACAACGATTCGGCGACTTTTTGGGCACCGTCGACGAGCAGGGAGTGTTTTCCATCAAATTGGCCGAGTGCCTCGTTTTGATCCCAAGAGGATGCCGACACCTAAAGAATTTGGTTGACGATTGACGCAAAAAAAACACAGTTTGAATGAGCAAAAGTACCCACATTTTCCAATGGCGCACCGCAAGCATATTCGCTGTTGGCAACGTGCCAGTAGAAGATGCGCTTCTCCAGCGGACTCATCCGGATCAACGAGCTCTCATCCAAGTGGACGCGCTGCTTCTCCAGCAAGTCTAAATCGAAATTAGATCTGGAAATTCTAAAGTTTTTTTTGTTTGTTTGCTGTTATAATTCCTTGCTGCTGTAATCATAGAATTTATTTCACCTAAGTAACCGTATCAAGGGTGGAAAAGTGAGGGGCGGGGAAAGGATGGGGAAGAACAAAGTGGGATATCTTAAGCGAAGGCGATTCCTTCGAACTTGTGCGTCTCCGGGAGCAGTTGATCTTGTAGCAGGATGTGACCGTTGACATCAAAGACTGACGCGTACGAGGCAACCGGGATGCCGTCCTTTTCGGCGCTCTATAAATTCCTGAAAATACAGATGAATATCGCAAACCTTCAGCGCAATGATCACGTGATCTTTTGTCCCGGGTACAAATTGGAATGCGGAGAATCCGGTGCGCGGATCATTCGATTCACCAATAGTGACGACGTCGAAGTGAGTGAAATCTTCCGAAACGACAATCATCTTGTTTGTCCCTCGGATCTCGTCGGCTTCTTCGCTATATGTCTAAAACCAGCAGATTTTGGACGTTTAATTGGGAAAAGCAACAAAATGTACTGGACTGTTAGCGAGGGGGGAAGGGCTTTGAGTAGGGGGAAAACTAATTTCTTCCGCCTATACCTACTTGTTAAAAACATATAATGCATTCTTAAAGCGTTTTTAGTAGTTTTTGATTGCTAAAAACTTCAAAACATATTTAAAAATTTTGACGTTTTCGCCATTTTTCATTGATTTCAGATCGAAACCCAAAAATTTCAGATTTTTTAATCACTCTATGACTTTTTATATCTGAAAACCGTTTAAAATACTAAAAACATTATTTTATTTCTTGATAGGGCCGTACGGGATTATCTACAAAAATTTTATTTCCCTCTGCTAAAAACTCCCCGCTAACAGTCCAGTTCCCTAAAAAATACGAACCTCATTGGATGCTCTTCTCGGCAAGAAGAACCACTTGTTATGAACATCCGACCATTGAACGGCTTCGTGGATCATGTAGCCGGGGTATTCGATCCCGAGCGCGCGTCTCACCTAAAAAAAGGTGATTGGACCAAAAAAAAATATTAGCAAACCTTGACAAAAACGTCCTTCCAGTTAACGTGCTCTACGGCACCATGCCTATCGACAATCTTCACCCACATTGGGTTATCGTTCACATATTCACCAGCCGGTGTCGTCCACTCCTTGCCGAGGCCACCCACGTAGAGCTTCTGATCCTGTAATTACATGTAAAATTGCGGTTCTTTTGCATTATCGGGGGAAAGGGCAATCTCTTCTATACGTTCATCATGTAGCTGTCTTAATAATGTTCATAGTTTAATTTAACTGTATTTTAAGTGGCAAAAAAAACAAAAAAAAACGGGAAAAACTTTTTTGGTGAAATTTCTAAAATCGGTCATTTTTGACCGCAAAACGCTTGATGTTTTCAGCTTCAGAGTTTATAAACACTTCCACTATATAATTTCAGCGTGCCAGGTATTACTGCCTGCCCCATGGGCGCTTGAACACACCTTGACGGTCATCCATTCGCCTTTCAGCGTTTTCGCAGTGCGACCCGGGCCATCATTCAGCAGCAACCACGGCATCACCTAAAATCCAGATTCTAGAAAGAATTCTTCGAGCCCTACATCTTTTTTCGAGGTGCACAGCTCGTAGACGATCCCCGTTCGATCGTCGACCGTCAACAACTTCCCATCGAAAATTGCCAGATCGGAGAGTTCCATGGCTCGCCCGCCGCTAGCCAGCTGCGAATAGACCTTGAACGCTTCGGATTCCCAGGCCACCGATGCTTTGTGATCTTTTTTGTGGTACCTAAAAAGGTATTTACATCGCAAAATGGAAATGCCTTACTTCAAAAACCCTCGCCGGGCATTGCTGTGCCATTTCTTGCCGTTGGGTTCTTTGCTTTCAGTATCCAGATCCGTGACGACGACTAAAATCAATCAAATGTTTGAAAAAAGTTAAAAGATATACTCACCCATCTCGTACTCAGTCCATCCATCAGCAAGCTCGCGGCTCCGCAAAAGCTGTGTATTATTGTAACCGGAATCGACGCCGCGCCCTTTCCAGCAACCACATGTCACCAAATAATAGGTGATGATTGAGGTGACTATCGCGGTAAGGGCAAGGTCGTAATTTGAGAATTTACGCCCCTGCGTCGATTCCTTATGTTTAGTCTCGGAAGTCATTACCTTAAAAGAAAGAATTAGATAGATTCAATGATGCGGTTTAGAAGAGGAGGAAAACACTCAAGCGGCCCCGCAGCCCAGCAACGAATTGCCGGGCATTAGGTGCTGCCCCGAGTGATAAGAACACACAAATACACCGGCCAAATATAAACCACAAATTATCAGAGAGGATTGCGAAAATAGTCTGGGTAGCCGTGATGCAACAAATCAGACATCAATCATTACATCACTAGCATAAATTGAAGATTTGTAGAATTCACGTAAAAGTAAATTTAAAGAACGAGAATAACGAGAGCACCGATTTCAGGGGCATATTTGCAGAGGAGAGCCTGTGGTTTGCGTGCACAACTCATGCCCGGCATTCGGGCCAAGGTCACAAAGCACAAGTCAGGGAAAAGGGGCGCAACGAGTCATGGAGGGGATGAAAACGAAATGGAACCCTGTGTCGTGGAAGGTGTCTTGTTTTCTGTATTAGCTTTTAGAGCCGCGATTATCCCACAAAAATACCTAGTAACGAGTGGTCCTTCTTTTTCAGGGTACGCCAGTGCACCACGCCATCCATCGCCGCGCCGTACATGATGCTGGCGAGCTCGTCCGTCTGGAATTTTAGTTAGTACCGGCGTGCCCAAAAAAATCAGTCAGGACGCAGACACGTCCTGTTTTTATGAATTAGGTATCTATCCAAGCTCTCGGCAAGGCCAGGGATTCTCGACTTGGACGCCACGCAGGTAGCTTAATTGAGTTTTTACTAATAAAAGTGTAACTTTTGCAGAGAGCGTGCCAACAAGCGATAAAAAATTCGCGAATTTGGTTGCAAAATCGAGCAAATATATCTCCTCAGCTCGTCGAAAGCTTTCAATCCTTCACGACCAGTAAATGAACCAATTCTCACCTTATAATCGATGATATCTCCAGTGGTTGAATCAAACGTCGGACACTCGTCATTCAGCGCCCGGTAGCGAAAGCCTTTCTAAATAGGTATAATTTACAAAAAATGTAGTTTATTACCTGCTTGCAAATAAGCACAATCGGACTATTGACAACGCCAGTGACAATTTGCGCTCCTCGGCCGACAGTCGAACCAAGCCCATATTCATCCTGAAAAGCTATTTAAGGCGATCTAAGGATTGAGTTACATTCATCCTGCCGCCGATCCTATTCTTCGCCTCAAGCACGGTGACATTGACGCCGAACGATCGTAGTTGTCGAGCCGCGGTTAAACCGCTCAAGCCGGCGCCGACGATTAGGACCGATAGACGACGCTGTAAATATATGTTAAGTTTTTGTAAACAACATTGATCGACGAAAACCATCAACGAAAGTAAAAACGAACATTTAGCCTGGTTTCCGGTAGTCTTGGCAGCGAAAGTGCCCCAATGTTGATGATCCCGTGAGCATTCAGGAAGTCATAGACCAGGCGCAGGAGGCGAATGTACCAGATTCGAGATAGTCCACGGCAAAGCAGGTGCCGCTCGCATTCGGAGAAGGTCAAATATTTCTAAAAAGCTTTATCACTACGCAATTCCCGGCTTACAAATGGGTTCAACGTCCACAACGAGACGATCAGGTTCCGGACGGCCAAATAGTACACGGATTCTTTGTTGAATGCCGGGAACTGAAAAAAACACCTCGTAGAACGCGCAAAATACGATAACTATAGACAGCGGAAATTGCGGAAAAATGGTAGCGAACCTTCAATTTCTCATCGTATTCCATATCACCAGCACCAAATACTAAAGCAGCCGGGTCCTTATCGTCTTCATGAAATGGCCGCGCCCAATCAGAAATCTTTTCTAAATATATTGTAAACGAATAATTAAAAAAAAACCTACCCATATTTGCACTAAAATGGCTTTGCGCGGGACTCATTCCGATCAAATCATAGTAGTACGATTTGGAACTGATGAATGGCAGCGCTGGAGAGTTAATGAGCAGCGGCAGCGTGTTTGATCCTTTCATCCAATTGAACTCCCAAGCTTTTGCGGCCAACTGAAAATCGGGTTTCCAAATCCTGAATTCCTCTCACCGGGTCGATCACGTCTTGACAAGAATTTCGATTCGACAAGGTTCGACACGTAAAATGTTCGATTGCAGTCGGCTCAAGTGGCTCCTTGCTGGGCACCTAAAAACTGGCTAAAAATATACATCTGACACTCACGTTTCGGAATTTGTGACACTGGGTACATCGCAGCCAAAACGGCAACAATTTGTCTTGGACAAAAAACTTCGCGCCGGGGTTTTTGCGACAATGCTGCGAGAACTCTTCTTTCCATCCAAGGAATTCTTTCTCGAGGCTCCTAGATGAGATTATTTGTGGAAAAGGTTGGAAACGTACCCCTGCGTGATCTCAAATAGACAGGTCTTGCAAAAATGTTCGTCTTGATTCAAATCCCAAAAACGCCCGCTGTCCGTATCACTTCGGGTACATCTCGACGATAAATTTAACGCACATGTCAATTCTTGTTCGGCCTGAAACGTAAATATGCAAGGTCTGCTAATTGCGAATCTACCTTTCGTTTTCTTGACTTTGTCGCTTTTGGGTGCTGTTGAAAAGATGGGCCCGGATCGGTCAGATGACCATAGCCGCTGGGTTCATTCACATCCGACTCATAGCAGTCTGGAGGCTCTTGCTAAATTAAACATGTCAATATTGACGGAAAATCTTTAAGAATACCTTCACGGCTACGCCATCGGGGATTGTAGCATGTGGTTCGCTCTTGGTGCTGCTTTTCATCGACAGGGTCGATTTCTTGCTTTGCGGCGAAGCGCTGGCCAGATCTAGAACAGCAATGTTATTTTGTGATACATTGAGGACATGGATATTCTGGTAAGGCGTTTTGAATCGAATAATTTGTGTTTTTGCCTCAAACTACAAAATACCGTTTTCCGGTGACATCCGTTCAGTCGGGCTTCGCTCGGGAAGTAGGTTGGCTGGCAAACCATTCGAGCCATGGGAGCCATTAGAACTGCTCGCATTGCTGGACGATGGATAAGAAGGACTGTTGCAGCGCCCATTGATGATTAGCTGCTTTGCCGGATTGTAGGGGACGAAGGCATCTCTTAAAAGAAAGTTTAAAAAAAATTAGATCCTGTATTGTTTATAGTCTGTCTAAATCCTCGAATTTCAGAAAACTCAGCATTTCAAGAAGATTTCGCGGTTTCGACGGTAGCCACAACCAAACTGTTCTTTTTCTCACCTACTATCCTCGTCCTTGTCGTCTGGAGTCAGCTCCATCCGCACGAGGGCCGCCAGCTCATCCAGTCTGAAAATTTGGCAACTGATAAGCTGTTCCCGCAAAAGAATACATGCCGTTTGTAAGCGTTCTACCCCCAGTTTTTGCCCACCGACCTTTTTTTATATAAATTGGGAATTTGTATCAATCCCTAGTAGGAGGTCTGTGCTAATTTCGGTCCAATGAAGCGTTCTCGGGGGTAATACTCATTAGCCGCGACCAGACTGAACTTTCATGTAGGCTGCTCTGCCCCGTCCCGGGAATGCTACCCTAGCGGGTCGACTACGGTATGGTATCCACGCTCGTTGCCCCCGGTAACTTGCAGGGTTAAAACTGTAGCTGTGGGGTAGACACGATGGCTCTTTTTCATTATCGAGGGGCCAGGAGTTTCTTGCGGGCGGGGGGACTTTTTTATATAAGTTCAGGAAATGTCTAGCGACCTAATAGTGAGTGCTTTGATAGTTATTATTTTCAGTAAAATTTAACTAGGTATAAGTGGAAAAACAATCCAAAAAAGGTTAGAACAAATTGCGCAACGACATTTGAGCGACTGGGGCAAAAACGACGTTTGAGCAACCCCGTTTTCCCGCGTTTACTAAGAAATCATTGTTGCTCAAATGTCGTTTTCCCCGTGTTGCTCAAACGTCGTTGCGCAACTGTCATGGTCCCCCTCCCCCGCCCCCGCCAGATATTACAAAGGACCGACACGCTCAATTTGCATGGAACTTAGGTGATATTGGTATAGACGTCCTTGAAAAGGAACTCACTTTGCAGCCCTCCGCATTGGCGGTCGCTTGATGGGTGGTTCGCGCATTTTAGAAAGCTGTAATTGCTGTTGATAAAATAAAATCAATAATTTGGAAACAGCAATGAATAACAGTGTGAAAAGAGATTTTGCGGGAAAATATTTGGAAACGTCAAAGGTTTTGGCAACATGTGGGTTTGCGGAAGTGAGCCCTGGCATGATAAAGGGCTAACGCATTAAGTGAAATTTTGACCGAGAATTTGCAAAGAATCAAATTTCAACCCGAAAAGCTAACTATTCAGGCCTAGGCATTATGTGGCAAGGAAGCGTGACAGATTGCGCTATCAATATGCGTGCGGGAACGGACCGCCGATTCATCGATGCCCATCCGATTCGCTCGATTGCGGGGCGGAGGGGCGCTTCGGGAGCGTTTTAGCGGCACGGTTGTACGTTACGATCCCGTGCCGCTCGATTCTAGCAATCGCTCATTGCAGTGAGTGAGTGAGCAGTGCGAGGGTTTGGACTTGGTTAGCTGCCAGCATATGCGGAATCTGGCGACGTTTTTCTTGTTTGGCTAGATAATAATCACAGCCGAAGCGCATGCAAGGGTCGTTTGCACTAAAAACGGTTGGTTTTGATGGCCTTTGAAGCTTGCGAGATTGATATCGATGCCTCAATTTTTGAACAAATCCCATCCCTCAAAATAGTTACTGAACAACCACGGTCTTAGAAAAACTTGTCTGAAATGGTTGTTTCTATCCTTGGCCTCTGCTTTCAAAATGTAAAATTCGAGAGTGTTTTTCTCGAAGGCTGTTAATGTAAAAAAGTTCAGCCATTTTTCAGAGATGGGATATCTCCAGAATTTGATGCTCTATCGAATAAGCTATGTCAAATTGTGAAACTCTAGCACCTAAAAACGACCCTCGACAAGTAAAAATCACAGCTGATTTATTGCTAAAATCGAAGAGCAAAGTAAAATCGAGGAAGCTGTACCGGGAAAGGTAAGAGACAATAAAGTGTCAATTCTCGAGTGACGAGCGATTGTTGTCAGCTCTTGGTTGGCGAGCATGTGACCTTGTTGAGAGGGAACATTGGCAATGCTGGCAGACAACGCATAAATACAAATCAATGGTCCAGATGAGGGGGTGATCTGATCCATAGCCGGAGGACAATTAGTCCGCAATGAAGAAGAGATTGAGCACTGGTACTAATGACACATCAAAGCGTCCAGCGACTAATTCAGTATTCACAAGTATTCAGAGCCTTAAAAAGGGTGAAGAGCATGATCATGATCCAGTCAGAAGGAGACAAGGAAAAGGGTGGAGCCTTCGACGAAACTAACATGGAGACGTTTTTTAGTGTCATCGGGGCTTCGACTTGGGACCAGGCCTATATTGTGCAGAATTTTGCGCTGAGTACGATTATGTTAACCAAATTTGCGAATCCGCATTTTCCAAAAGTTATGGACGTGCTAAGGCCTAGAAACGCCAAAACGAGCGACTTTCAGTGACCTTGAATCGCTCATAACCTCGGAAAATCACGACCATCACGTAAACTTGCTAAACAGCTTCGAAATCAACGCAAAAATCTGACAACATAGACTTGGTCCCGGCCCGAAACCACGACGATACTAAAACATGTCTCCTTCGATCTATCGATCTGCAGCCCTCCGACCAATAATTGAAATATCCGTAAGTATAAAAGTACGTTAAAGAACGTTTTAAAATCCGGGAATCGTGCGGTGCATGGGGACAAACGGAAGTGGTGGGCGAGCGGACGATGAGGCGATCGATGCGTGGATGCAGGAGGCCCTTTTTGCCCCGTGGGGTCAGCCGGGCAGCTGTCCCGGCTTTGGGTGGGACACCCGGCTGCCATGAGACACACCTCATAGAATACATGCGAGACTGCACCATAATTGGAAGGGCCCTCGGGGGTATCCACAGTCAGTCGGATTAGTTTCGCCCCGGGTGGGTGGCCCCGGTGGTCTGCGCGGAACGGACCCCGCCGCCACGAGATAATTAGTAGAACTCCTGAACGTGTATGAAAAAGCTCGTGGTTCGGCGCATTGTAAGAAACCAAGTGCTTCTAAAAAATGGAAACAAAATTTCGAAACTTTCCTGCGAAACGGCCCTGCGAAAAAAGACCATTACAGTCAGAGTGGCGGGGATCTCGCTCCGGCTGATGTTCGTGTGAGTGTTATAGGCTATACTGTTTACTTGCCCCCAAAAAAAGGTAGTTTGATGGTTAATAAGTAATAAGCTAACCTAAATACAAAGCGATACCCGTTCTGAAGCCTACATTTAGTTTCTTTTTCTTTGTACCTTCATCTGCTATGGCTACAGTGGCTTGGGGTGTATGAATTTCAACTTTTCCGACCTTGATTTATTATTAACTCTATACGAAGGGTGAGACTTTGCATACAAAATCGGGATAGACACGGGCCGAGTCGAGCTTGTCGATGCCGGCCATCCATTTGCCACCACCACAGCCGAAATCGCAAGTGTCCGGCATGGCACGTAGCTAAAATTTGGGGCTTGACAAATGAAGACTTTTCCCCACGGAAGAACTTCAAAACGGACCAAAACAGTTGATGCGGCCATATTAGCGTTATGGTCGCAGAAACCGGTGTAGTCAACCTGGGTACCGTCCATCCAATATGCCAAAGAGGCGCCTGATAAACGAATGGTCTACGTTAGAATCCTGTTATTTTCTGGAATATTGTAGATTCGAAATTCCCAATTTATCTCCTCATCCGAAAGAGCTTAATTTTTTTTCCTAATTACTTTCAGCGAAATATTTTTTCTCGAATTTTTACAGGAGTCTAAATTATGCGATTTTGAGGATTTTCACTCTAAAATACCCTTTAACTCCTTGAAAATGCTAAGTAAGAAAATTTGGAAAGCAGAGTCGGAATCAGTGCAAAATTATCAAGTGCAAATAGGCTTGGTCCTGCTCAAAACCGCCACTCAAAAACGTCTCCTTGGGAGGACCTACCAGAGTAGACTCCTCCCGTCAACGTCGTCCCAGAAACGACTGGGAATTCCCCAGCACAATCCTCACTATAGACCAATGCTAAAGACGATTGATAGGTGGTAAGCGTGCTGGAACAACCTCGGATAAACTCGTTCTCAGCTGCACTGTGGATTGAGGTAGTGATCCTTATGGCGAATGCAGAATGCCTGCGCGTCGGAAAAAGTAAGGTCTTTACCGTGCTAAAAAGGATTTTGTTTGACAACGATCGGCATAAGTCAGATGTAAGTATGGTAAGACCTACATAATAACACATGGACGTATCATTGTTATAGACCCAGCCGTCAAGACATTGATCTAAATAACAATTGATCTGGCAGAGGTTTATGAAAATTACTCGGTGCAGTCAGTTCACACATATACGGGATCTGTTCGCCGCAATTCACACCGTACCAAAATCTATCGTTATTGTCCAGAGCCACACAATTTAATCCAGCCGCTGGTTCGGCGCTTCCAGCTAGAATCAATGTTTTGACGATAATCATAATGCTATGGTAAGCTGGATAATACGCACCCCAATTGCGATATGTACTTGGTGAACCATCAGACCAGTACCAATTCGTGTCATTGCGCTCCGGGAATCTTCGCAGACCGATCATCGCACGATTTTGAGCGAAATCTACGTCCGCAAGTGATCGCCTTTAGAGGATGCGCTACCTTTCATAACGTATGCAGCGATCTGGTTATTTTTGAAGATACTGTCGATGGAGACGAGATGACCTCCGTAGGTCTGACACGAACGCTCATCGATATCGTAGCCATGGCCTGAATATTTTGCCCTATTGGTTCGGAACGATATCACTAGCCGGTTCTTATTATCGGGGGAACAATTTTTTTAGGGACCGGTTCCTCAAACATAAACCGCGGAAGGTTTTCTAAATTGTTTTCCACTATCCATGAACGTAGAAACTTTACGGTTTCTTATTAAAGTCGATTTTTCGACTCAACTGGCCGATTTTGACCAAAAAAATCGACTTTTTCAAAAACATTTTATGACAGTCTGACCCTCGCTACGGGAGGTTCATGTTGGACCCCCCCACAATTTGAATTTGGAATTTGAATGCAAAATTTGGCTGAATTCCCGGTCGGGCGGTCGGTGGGCGAACGGACATTAGAAATTTAGATATAGTGTTTATTTAATTTTCCGTTTGTAATACAGATACATGTTACTGAAAAGACTACAAAAATACTTTCAGTTAGGTTACCGGACATTTCTAGATTAATGCCAAAAGTCCACGGTGCTAAAAGAACTGCTAAAAAGTGCGAAAGAACCTATAAACCTTCCCACTAACAAATTATAACGCTTACCGGACCCGACTTACCAACAATTTCTGGAGATCCATAGCACATCGCGAATTCGGGAGCATTGTCAAAGCCATCGGGACAACCACCCAATACCAACAGTGGCAGCGTGGCGAAGAGGAAGAACTTCATTTCCCAGGTGGACGTCTCGTTTCCAGGCTTGATCATTGGCCACAAAGCAACCCTTTATATGTTGCCCCCGAAAAAACCGGGAGCGACTACGATAAGCGCCTAATGACCGTTTAGACGTGATAAGTACCACCGAGTCGTGCACCTTTACGACTTTTTATCACCAGAAATTAATGTAACGGCCTGGAGGCAGGGGAAGAGTCGCTTCCACGGCTGAAAAAAGAGCTGGGGGTCGTCTGACGTATCGTTATTTGTCGCAAAGTGGCTCATTTATTAACAAAATTTATTCGATTTCAGATATCTCCGCATCGGACCGGGTCGTAGCCGTAATTTGTGCACGTCCAATAGGGTGTCCGTACTCCCTAAAGCGGATATTTTTATGATTAGTTTTTAATGCGTGTACTTTGCAGAATGGGGCATTAATGGTAGCTCCGTGGGCGAACGCCGTCCGGCATTCGCAACTTTTCGTGGCATACTTTGTGGCCTCGGCCGAGCAGTAGGGCCCCGAATCGTGTATCGTATTTCCTGACTAATTCAGTTTGGTCCATAAAATTGAGAATGAACGATACCTCATCGTATAAACAAAATCTCATGAGTTCGCGGTCAGCCACCGGTGAATTAGAATTGCTTTTGCAGCCGAGGAAGCCCGTATTTGGCGTGCAACTGGAAATAATTTACAGATGCGGGTGCCTAGGTTAGGCTTCGGATTAGGCTTAGGCTTAGGCTCATGTGTAGGCTTACGTGTAGTTACAGAGCAGCGAGATAAAGCTGGTGCAGCCTAAGCCTAAGGCTATGCTATTAAAGTGAAGCCCCTTCCACCTAAAAAATTTCAAAAAATTACACGTCTTCAATTCCATCCGGCACCCTTCCAAAAGGGGGCCCAGTCACAATCGGGCTACAGATGCAAGCTGAAACGGCGAGTGAGGTGATAAGGATTTCGTACCCGGCAAGGGATGTTGTGTGGTCATTGCTGTACTCGCTGTACTGTTCAACAAAAGTCTTTCGGTGATCAAAGGTTCGGGCGTCTTCATAAAGTTTTCTGTTGTGGAGGGCATAAATTCATGAGGTTCGATCGTAACCGTAGTCGCGGCCATGGTTGTAGTTTGTACTATTCTTTCTGTTAAACTTGTAGTTCTGGGACGGGGGATACGAACCTAAATAGGATGTATTGAAAAACATCCGAAGAACTACCGTAGTACTTTCCTCGATTATTTTATTCATGTTCGTGACTTTAGAGATCGCTAAATAGGTAAAGGATTTTTTTGAAAAGTTGAAAGTTTTGCACTGGACTGTTAGCGGGGGTAATTTTTCCTAAACTTGTACGGCCTTTTAACAAAATTATAGCATTTGATAGCAGTTTGAATAGATAGAAATGATATTGGAAAAATGCCCCCCCCCCTGCTAACAGTCCAGTACCAAAATTTTTACCTACGGCCTCACGTGGAATTGTTTTTAAACAGGCAGCGGCGAATAATGGAAAGAATAGGATTCGAAGTTCAAGGTACATCTGCAGGAAGTAACGGTCACAACCGCATAACTAATGCCTGGAGGTCGCTTCCAGACACCCCTTCAATTAGCGCCCTCCCCCTGGCCTAACAGTTTTCAGTTTCTCGCACGATTTTCAAGGTGGCCGAGGGGATTTCCCGATTTCCCCCAGTCTGTCGTGTTGTGCTTTGGACGAAACCGTACGTTTATTCATTCCCTAAGTGGGAGAAAGAGGAGAAGCCAACGGATGGGTAAATGAAAGTGCTACGGGTGGATGGGCATGGAATAGAATGTCAAGAAGATTCCATTCATAAGGGTCAGAAAAAGGTTTGATGATAAGGTTTAGATAAAGTTAGGGGTCAGCTATATAAAGTTAAAACAATTTAGATACAAACTTCAGTGAATCATGGATGATATGTACATCTGTTGTTCAAAAAATTACCGGTGAACGGCTCGATAGGCGAGATAGTCCTAAACGATGGTATTAAAGAAATCGTAGGGTACGCCAAAAGCTTATAAGGAAATTAATGATACCTGATAACTCATGGTCAGCTTGCTCGATTGGAATCGGACAACTTTTAGGGCACGACGGATATCCTCGCTGATCCGGCCCCGATAGCCGCCTTTTTTAATGAGATTGTCGACGGTTTCAACATGGCCCCAGCCTATAGATTTAAACAGACTTTAAAATAACTATAATAGATATGATGTAACTTGGAATGCTAGTTTCGTACCGCATTCTGGCGCGACTTCAGGCAGAAACACAGCCGAGTAGTCGTGTCCATCGATGTGGTAGTGGATTCTGATACCATGGACACCTACCTGTAAATGTTGAATTTGACTACTTTACAAAGTTAAATAGACTTAATAATAGATACGATCTAAGACAAATTTTAATAATTATACGTTAGAAACCAGAGTCTTATGCTTTGACATACCTCCCAATCCAAATAATCTCTAGCATCCTCAAAATCGACCAACAACGACACCTAAATCACGATTTTTTTTTATCCGCTCTATCCCCTGTTACCCCACAATGCAGCTGCTCCAATTCCGAGAAGTGTATCGGATCAAGCGAGAATCATTAAACGCGCTCGTCAGCGCATATTCCCGGATACCTTTCGGCAGGCTCAGGTTAGAAAAGGTGCCTGAAATGATTTTTCGTCTTTTTTTGCGAGAATTTTCTCACCTATGCATCCCCGCAATCGTTTGTCACTGCCCTTCTTCCAGGTGACAAAAAGCGGACTAAAAAAAAGTAAAGAAACACTCGGAACTTACTATTTTGCGGCCGGCGAAATTGACACGGGGCACTGGGCCGTTTGATTTGTCAATTTCCCGATGAGAACGTCGAAACAAAATGCAACCATGTCCCTCGTCGCACATATTTGACCCTAAAAATGAAGGTAAAACAATTTTCGGAAGCAGCTCTTGTCCGTGGTTTTTCTCTAAAATCCTTTAAAGATGAACAAACCCCCAACTGTGACTCTGGCGGGTTCGGAGCCATACTATTCCTAGAAGAGAATCGAAAGAATTCAGCCCACGGAATCCTGGAATTTTGCGAAGGGCAGTCCGGGGGATCAATGTTAGACCCAGGGCACGAGGTGGTGGGGTAATTTATGCCCAGGCATACACCGGGAACATCCGCAAAGAGGGGCGTCGCGTACTCACCGCCTCACTTTGCGCAAAAAATCAGCGTTTTTCGAGAAAGTTGTTGCTTCTAAGTTGGCGCGTAAAATTGCAAGTATCCAGAGTAAAGAGAGCAAGACGGAGAGCCAAAGCGAGAGCGAGGAGAGAGAGAGAGAGAGAGGAGAGAGAGAGAGAGAGAGAGAGAGAGAGAGGCATACAACTTTAGGAAAAGCAACTTCGATCTGGTAGGTTGTGAAAGAGCCAAAAAATCTAAAAATTCTCGTTTCGAAATTTCCGGAAAGATCTATTTTCGAAAAAAGCGTCAAAAATATAGTTTAGGAATTTTAAGTGAATAAACCTAAAAAATGTTTTCCCTGACGTCTGGTCTGGCCTAGTCACTACGATAATTCGGTGTGAGGACATAACAATCCTTGGGGAGTTGTGGGTACGGAATGGCTCGGACGGGTGCATCATGCTTTTGAGGACAAGGCACACGTCAAATTAAATTAAATGTAAATTTAACTTCTTGTCCACATTCTCGCACCAACGTGAACCTCCTAGGAGCTGAAACTACATTGCAAATACTACAAGTTTTTGCAGTCCCAAAAAGTAATCTCTAAAGCAAAACAAAAATCCAGGTAAGTTTCGCAATTACAGGAAACAAATTATAGGAAAAAAAACAAGAATTACAGGAAATAGATTTGTAGTCTCCGATGACCTCCGAATAGGATACGCCAAGAACCAGGCCTCTTCCAGAACTGCCAATAAAAACAGCTTTGACTCCCCGAAACAAACAACTGCCCACCAGGGATTTGTGTGACACAATGTTCGCCCAAAATAAAAATAAGCGCAATGGCATGGGAAACCAACCCCCGATCAGCACTGTACTCCCTTCACTACTCCCTCAAAATTCCCAAAGGTATTCCATTTTTTGGGTGCATGCCTAATGCGCTATTTTCATGAAGAATGATTGCTAGTGCTCCTCACTCATTTCCAATCCTTTTCTCTGCAGCGTTCCGTTTGTATGGGGCAGCTCTATTCACGGGTGAATGCTACATTTTCCCACTATGGTGATGCTTCGTATGTTAATCGATCTTATTGGACGCCCTCCATGGAGTCGTCGGTATAAAACGAGCCTTATGTTTGATGTAATTAATTTTAGATTTGCGGTGTGCCGTGCACGATATTCTTGGCGATAATTTGCATAATTTTTACGAAGAATCGAGGATTACGGCAAAAATATCAGGTAAGTCGCTTTTTAATTTGGGTCTTTTGGAAGATTACCATTGATCGCTAGCTAATGAGGTTATCGATGCACAAGTATCGTTAGACAAATGCTCCCTTGTTGGAATAGCTTTGCTATCAGACTGTTCACTTCATGACGTTGAAATTTCCTAATGTTGCTTTGAAATTAAATTGCAACCGGAAAGCTTCGGCTTTTCCAGGAAACAACTTCCGAAAATACTGCAATAAAACTCACCATAAAACTTGGAACTATTTAATTTCGACGCTCTGAAAATCGCAACATGCAACATGGCCCGTTTAGCATACGATTCCGAAACTTTTCTAGAACACGATCTCCTTCATGACGTACGGGTGCTTCATCCTCGGATCCCCAATCGCGTGGTACAATTTTATGATCTACACGGGAATGAACGTCACGGGCGGCAATTTTCGATTCACCGCCTTTTCGTGCACTTTCTGGAAAATCCTCGGGCTCACCACCTGGTATTGCTCATTTTTGGTCCCAGCGGTGAGTGCCATCTCGGGTTTTTTTACGGAGAAGCCGACAAACAGATGATTTGCAGAGCTATACTCTAGGCAGATGATTGGATTTTGATCGCCGAAAATTACCTTGCAGAGCAAAGTATAACAAGGAGAAGATATGCGCACCAAAAACGCTATCAAATGCATACTAAAGGCTCAATTTGCAGGTTGTCGCCCTAAATCGGTGGATAACTATCGTCCGAACTACGCAAACGACTTGGCAATTTTCATGCAAAATTTTAGCGCTTATCTATATGCCATTGGTAATCCAAGGTCAAAAAGAGAGATAATGCTTTTTTAGTTCCTCGTCGATCTGGCAAACTTCTTCATCGGCACCCCGATCTATAATAATACTTGCAATGTTGCTCTATTCCACTGTGTCACCGGTACCACAAGTATGTCAGGATTTTCGAAATCGACGCTTATTCTGCTATTAGTTTATAACGCCTACGTGCTCACAATTTGTACTGTCGGCGTCATTTGTAATTTTCTCACCTACCACCATATCCAGGAACTGCATAAAAGCAGTAGGTTACTAGCGCGTTTGGCACCCAATTTCACAACCTTTTTAGAGGTGATGAGAACCGAGGATCGCCAGCTTCTCTATTCGATTACGGTGCAAGCTTTTGCGCCATTTTTTGCTGCCCTATTTTTCTGTTCAAATAACCTGGGATCGATCACGGGGTGTATGGCAAATTGCTGTATAAGGCTCTATTATTGAAATTGCAGGGTATTCATTTCCTGATTGGGTTAGTCGACCGATGAATAAGTACGCGTTGATTGCGTCGACGTTGGTGGTGCCGTTAATTTCGATCTTAGTGGTAGGGCATCAAGAATGGGGAATTGTACTTTGATTTCAGGTGGCGCGGGTACGAAAAGCTTCTCGGCAGCCTAGTGTCAAGCTTTGGCTACGAAATAGCGCCAGCCGTCAGATGACCTCCGAAGCATCCTCCAACGACGACAACCGGCCGAAACTCTTTACTAAAAGCCCGTTCACGCCAGTACAGTAAACCCTACGAAAGTATACTCATTACACCAACATCAAAGTGCAAAAACACAACAAATTCATGATTTTTGCAGTCTTTTGCTGGGGTTTTTGGACTCCCTCGAGACGTCAAAGATGCGGTACTGATTTGCTCCGGGGGAACTTTTTGTGATACTTTGGCGAGGAGTTTTCGCTGGTAGCGTCGACGTTAATTGTGCCCTTGGTGTTGTATTCGTAAGTATTGCATAATTCAATCTTACGGTAGATTTAGGATTTTTCTTAGACTGAAAAATTGACTTGAAAAGAGACGAATTCAATTTGCAGGTGCATCGAGTGTGACTGGCCATCGGCTACGATTTCCTTGGATTAATCGGCGCCAAGACAACTGCCACTGAAATGTCGAAGATTAAGCTCTCCGAAAGACTGGATAAGTCTGCAAAAAACCTCCGTGGCCACCGGATCCCTGAGATTACGGTATAATCGGCCCCTCAGTATTCGCGGTGTTTCGATAGCAACTTAAACGTAAATACTTTATTTCGTGCCAGCCTAGATTTTTTCTATCAATAGCGGATGAGTTTATGCATTGTTTTTAGCTGGTCTCGAGCTTGAAAACTTTATAATTTTTAATAAAAGATTTAATTTTAGTAGAAAATTTGATTTTTTATTTCTACTTTATTATTTATACTCTACTTTACTTTTTTACTTATATTTGAGTTAGAACTATAGAAGAACAGAGGACAATATATAAAATTTCTGTTATTCCTTTGATGGGTGAAACCGGATCCATAGGAAAAAAGTTACTCCCCTTCGAATACCCAAGAATCGCATAACCGAAATACAAAAAAAAGCATCTAAACTTACTTTTCTGTATTTGAATAATAGATGTAATCCAATAAAACTTTTTTTTATTTGTTGAGAACACAAACGATTCTACAGAGTTGTAACCAGGACATAGCTGTCCCCAAATTCCCGAAAGATAGTGAAGTATTCAACAACCTACGCCGAAATCCCGCCCCCGCTAACGAGGCAGCACTTCTATTTATTACTGATTCTAAAACGGTTTATGCTGCTATGAAGCCTATTTTCCAAAATTTTTCGCCTACGCCGCGGGCTTTTCATGAACGCATCATTGTATGTAAAAATTTGCACCTGCCATGTCTTTTTTGCGGCCTTTTCAAACGAATTTGGAGCGTAATGAACTGGGTTTGCTAAATTTTTTTGCCTGCTGCGCTGCTAGATTTTTGGATGCCAAAAAGACGGTTCGATGCACACGAAATCTCTACTCCCGTACGAGACTGCTTACAGTCCTGTAGGCCAATTTTGAGCCGAGCTACGAAATTTAGTCTTTTGAAAGAGAAGAGACACGGGTACGGGGTCAGGGGAATCCTGACCGATCCAAGGATACCTTTGAATCCTTGCATTAAAGCCCAACTCCTCAGGTTGTAGTGACGATTCGTAGATATTAGGTTATTACATAGTCTCAAGCTATGCTAAAGTCCCTTCATCCGAGGCGTGGGTTTTGCCAGCATTGTTCTCAACGGATTGTACCCACCAAAAAACGCCGCGAGGCGCACACGCTCTAATAAGCATCTCTTCGGGTGGGTCCCCTAAACTCAATGCCAGTTCCAACAATTCCACCCCGGCAAGATTACCATCTTTTTTTTGACGAAGCACATTGCTGCATCAAAATTTTGACAAAAAATTAGCTAATTCCTGGGTGTTTTCTAAAATTGCTGGCCACTGCAGTTTTTGGATTTTAGATTAGAAATGGAATACTTTGGGGGCGACTCATATATTCAGCCAACCTATTGGAAGCACGCTGCGACGTCCATGGTAATGAAGAAGTGTTAAGCAGGGTTATAGCGTATTAGCCGGTGGTAGCCGGTAGCCCGGGAGTCCCATCTCAAGCCAGAGGGTCTCACATCTTCGGTATTGTTGATATTTTTTCAAAATCGCTAAAATGCTATTTGATAGAACATCAAAAAATATCTAAAATTTTTCATCACGCCTCGAAATCAGGTAAAATACAAAAGTTATGGCAAAAACAAGCAAAATTAGGATAACATGTCAAACGCTAATGTAATTTATTAACTTAACTCTTTGTTTTTTCGCATTTCCCGATCAGGGGATAATAAGTTGCCTAAAAAATTTTTAGGACCTTCCGCTTGGCGTAAAGTTATTACCATCCAAAAAAGCGATTTTTTTGGCGCAACCCAAAGTAGTACCTTTTTAGTACGTCGGTATGCCTGGTGTTATCATCGGAGGGATATTGTGCATGATATTCCTGTTCGAGCCCGGTTTGAGAAAAGAATATCAGGTATTAACGGTTATCTGTCACTACTAGTTAGGCATTCTGCTTTCTTTAGAATAGCGTGACATTCACCGTATTTTGCTGTTTCTGCCTGGGGTCCCCGATAGCCCTCTATAATGCGATGGTCTTCATCGGAATGGCGATCACCGGGGGAAATTTTCATTTTTCGGTGTTATCCTGCTCACTGTTGAAAATGTTCGGGTTGTCGACGTGGTATTGCTCATTTTTGGTGCCCAATGTGAGTTTAGGTAACTAAAAGGGATACGTTTTTAGTGTCGCTGGGGTTTCAAGCTGAAACCAAGTCTATCTTGTGCAGAATTTGGCGCTGATTCCGGATATGCGTCCTAAAACTTCGGAATCGCGATTTTCTAAAAGTTCTGACCGTCTAACGCCTAAAATTCGTCACTCGTTATGGTTTTCCCAGCTTAAAAATAAAGCATAATTTTGCAAAATTGCTGATCTTCAAATTTAGTCACCATATTTGGAATCACCGCAAAATTCTGAACATGATAGGCTTGGTTCGAACGTGAAACCCTTACGGAACGAAAAGACGACTCCTTTTTGGCGTTTTAACTTGTTCTAATATCTCTCAAATTCTTACAGGTAGTCGCCTTCAATCGGTATCTCGAAATAAACCGTGGTTACCGGGTCTCTTGGCGCAAATCCGTTTTTTCTTGTTTATAGCTTTTTGCCCTTTGGTAATTAAAAAATCTCTCACAAAAATCAGCGTTTCGTTGCAGCTATCCCTGGACATTCTGAATTTTCTGATCGGCGTTCCCACGGCAAACGATACGTGTTCCGTGTTGATATTGGCCGATATGCTGTGGTCGGTAAGTTCAATAAAAGCGGTACCCTTGAGAATGAATAATTGCGTGCAGTTCTACAATGGGTATGTGTGGACGATATGCTTTGTTGGGGTGGTGCTTCATGTTATCGTATATCTAAACACAAGACGGAGAAACTGGCGAAGCGGTATTTTTATGTGATGATATCGTTTAATGGATGTATAAAAAGGAGAGCGCCGGCTACTCATCACTTTGAGCATACAAACTTCAATTCCACTCCTCGCGACCACCTTTTTCAGTATTGCGCATTTTGGGGCATTGACACATTGTGAGTTTCTCGACATTTCAAGTTACGATTAAGGGCTTAGGCTTAAGCATAGGCAATTACTTTCTATACCTTGTGACCATTTTACTAGCTTGAATGCATCCGGAACCAAATTTTCCAGGGTTCGAGACGCCGACATACTTCAGCGTCCCAGCCAATTTATTGGCGCTCCTCTCCTCGACCCTCCTTGTCCCACTAGTCGCTGTTTTTTTCGTAAGTCTCCCATATTTTTTGTGAAATTGCGAATTTGAAAAGCCGAGCCGTTTCACAAGCAAAAAAGTGTAGCTTGGGGGATAGGGGAATTTTTTCGATTTGTGGGAATTTCTGGCTCGTAGGCAGCCGGCACCCTGGGGGGGCCTTCTTACGGTTTCGTCAAGTAATCGGGGGTCAAAAAGGTATATTTAAGGCGGGTTTACGCGAGTATAAGGGCATTAAGAGAATGCATACCAAAATTCAGCCAGCAATTTAAAGGTAACGAAGGCTCGAAACGCCGTGCTTCGCCACACAGTTCGCCTGTTGTGCATAAATACACACAAGGGAAGTGGCGGCATGTGGACGACGACGGTGAATCTGAAGTTGATGGCTAGGAAGAGGAGCATGTCACTTGGGCGGATGAATCACGCAATTCGGGAGGAACATGTGGATGCGGCGATCCCGCTGGATCGGATACCTGACGCGCAGGTTGTTTCCGCCTGGCCGAAAACCCCCGCGGAGGTTCAGCAACCGCCTGATGTTGCGCCATAAAATGTTTCGTGCAAGGTTAGCGAGTGATTTTACTTTCCAGTGATTTTCCTGATTGCCGAATCTGCTTGCGCAAAATTTAAAAAATAATCCAATATTCCCGGGTGGTCATTTTTTAATGTAAATAATAAGGCGATGACAACGAATCCCCCTTCGGTTCTCAGGTCAATTTTGCAACTCTTCAGTTGAAATAAATATCTTTATTATTGCACCACATTATTAAAGAAATACACCCGTGGAAGTTTGGGCGGAATTGTCGCGGCAGCGATAGAGAGGAGCAAATTTCGGGTCAAGTTTTGGAAAAAGTGAGGCCGGGTCCGTTAATTAAACAACTCCTTAGCATAAAACGGTAAGATCAACTCCTTTGACGTCTTTTTCACATCCGATCCTTGCAGCCCGACGAACTTCGCTTTTCTAAAATCAATGTTTAGGGAAACAATGGAGAAGATCGCTTACGATAAGCTGAGGGGTCCCTCGTCCGGGGGCAGAATTTGCGTTTTGGCTCCCCCGCATCTTGTAGCGCACTAAAAACTGTCTAATTTCCTCTTGCTGTCAACCCACTTCTCGGTATATTCAAATTCGCATGGATTATCGCGCCCGGGTCGAGCAACAAGTCGTGGCCATGCAGAACCGGGTTCGTCAAATTTACGCTCACCTGAAAACGGGTTATTTTCATTTGCTCAAAATTCATCTTGTCGAAAATTTAGAATTCTTATTGGTCGAAATTTGTCGAAACATGTCGAAATTGGAAACCAATTTCGAGTGCATTTGCGACGTCTAAAATATTCTGTTAAACCTAATAAAACGATGCTGAATACAAATTTCCGGTGAGACGGAATTTCACAGCTAGGCGGCCCAAAAAAAACTGTTATTCCACTCCAGCGGGGTGAAAACCATGAGAAAATTCTCAGCGCCGCAGGTATGTAACTAGTTAGAGGCGCGATAGATAAGGGTGAAGTTCAAGCGGTTCAACAAATGATGCGGAAAAAGATTTTCGATTTTCGGCCAAACAAAAAATTCAAAATTGAGCCAGACCAAAAATCTAACCAACCTCTTTGCCATTGATGAGTTCCCGCCGTTCCTCTACCACTTTGGACCCATTTCGGTGCATGTAAATCGTTGGGATATCGGCGTCGAGTTGATTTGATTTCTCATAGTTTTCCCGATTCGACGGATCGATCTGGCCGTCGTTGATCATGGTCAAGTAGTCTTTGCTCAATGGAATAGCAACGGGAAGGCTCTATACAACATTTAATTAGTATTTCTTTCCGAAATACCTTTTCCCCACGGGCTCTTTTTTCAACACTTCCATCGAAAAATCCAGATTCGTCGGATTCATGTGATTCTGATTCGGGGCGATATTCGTAGTAGCTTGGGCCTGCAAATCGATGGGTGTGATGTGAGATTATTAGCCTACCATAATCCCAGCAACGTCCCATCCACTCGTGAATCTCGATATATGCTCGTCCCGCTGACAATATACCTTTAAATCGCCAGAATTTTTTATTGAAACCGGCTCACCGATCTCGTCCACTCGGATCCCTCGTCACTGTGAACTCGGCCTCCTTTTCATAAATCGGGGCCGTCAATCCCAAATTGTTGTCTTCACGATCAAAGGCCTAAAATCATCAGTTTTGGGATGGAAATTACTAGACAAAAACCTTGTCCAATAAAGCAGTGCCCTCGAATTCGTAGGGGTTTCGTCGTATCCCCTCATATGGACTGGCCGGCGGCGGTTGTAATCTGGAAATTGACCTAAGTTGCGGGGTGAGGGCGCGGATTTTGGCATTTTTACAATCAATGATCGCACAGAAAAAAATGCCTTCCTACCCCTTTAGAAACCCAGATCATCTACCCTGAAACTATAGCCTACAGCGGTTCATCGGCCGGCGAAACTGGGCTATGCCCCAGCACCTCTAACCGATGGTATTCAGAGGCTGGTGGGGCGGCATTTGTAGTATCGTCGCTAAATTGCAAGCAATTGCTATTATTGAGATCTCTTTAACTACCTATTAATTCCGTACTGATACTGATGACTGGTCGTAGATATTGTTGTGGATTCAAACCCCTCCGCGGTCGTTGGCTCGGCGATCAGCGCGGAATCGCCCTTAAAATGATGATTTTGGAAAAGAAAATGTAACTGACGTATCGGCCCATGCCCATCACGGCCTCACTGTCGCTTGGAGGGGCTGGCGGGCTGCTGTCTAGCCCCTGAATTGTTGTCGGCAGCTCCGAAGATATCGTCGTCGTTTCGGCAGCTAGAATAATTTGAAAAAAGACTTTCGCAGCTTACCGGCAAATTCCAACATGTTGACCACAGATTCGGTGACCGAGAATGGCATATCCTCGTTGTCGTCCGGGTACTGCAACGATAATTCATGGTACAATGGCTTAATAGTTTAGACGTTAGAGTTAATGTAATGCAGGCCAATAGACACCAAAGCATTCCCAAGCAAAAACCCTACCTGATCATCAAGGGAATGGCTCAATTTGTCTTCAGTGCTGAAATCTTCTTTGGCGGTGTCCGGAAAGGCGGGATCGGCAAGGCCACGACCGGTTGGCTGAGAATTTTACACTGTTATACAGGCCTCTGCTACTCACCGATTTCCTAATATCCACCCCTGTCTTTCTGAACACGCGCAGCTCCTTGCTCGTCGGCTAAAGTCAGGGATACAAAGGGATTCTCGGATTTTTACCGCTTTCCCAATGTCAAGCTCAATTTCCGGATCCCCAGCCGTGGAGACCTCCACCGAGCTGTTCATCTTCTGATATAATCGATCGAAATTGTCATCTGTGACGACGTATTTTGGGCGTTTTAGAGAGGCGGGGAAAAGCTTAAAAAGACATTTTGGGCCATTGTTGCTTCCATTGGCGGTCCTACCATTGGCTTCTTGTAATCATTGATTTTGGTGAAAATCGGCCTTTCGGTGGGCACGCTAAAACCGGGTCGAACTTTTAGCTACAATTCACAAGAACCAACCTCTCGATTTGAAACATGGGGAGACTCATCAACAATTTGTTGCGGCGAATCTTTTGATTCAAAGTCTCGCCGGAAAGTTGAGATTTCGAGGACCAGGCTGAAAGCGAGGTTCTAGGAAAGGGTTTCGCCTACGAGATGGTATCGTCACATCTTTGTACCGATGCTGAACGCTCCCATCAACTGAATTTTCGACAATTTCTCGTTTCAGCAGACCTAAATGGGTGGTTAGAACTATTGGACTGGCGATACTTCGTGTTTTGGTTAATGGCACTGTTCCACCGTAGCCAAATAGTAAGAGGAGGTACAGGATCGTCATCTTCGGCGCAACATTAAAGGTGGGCGTCTGAAAGGGTGATGTAGAAGTTCAGAACTTTAGCCGAATGAACAAGAAAACAAAAACGTAAAAATAAACGGTTCTTACGCATTATCGGCGACGGGGCGTCGCGAAGTCTGGCAAGGACCAGTAATTTGATTTTCTAACAAAATATAATATGTTTCAAAAAGAGAAACGATCTCAAACCTTAAAAAAATTTGGATGGGGCGACATTTTCGCCAAAAATCGGTCACTTATCGTCAAAAAGAATCGAGCTTTTTGTATATTTTTATACAGACTGTGTCTTTTTCTACGTTTAGGCATAGCAAAACATCGTTTAGAAACACTTCCGATGTTTATACTAGGAAACTGGGATCCTAAGAAAAAAGTTGGTCATCCCGATAATGCAAAAGAACCGAATAAAATGGAAATCAGAGTCAATGCTGAAGGCAATCCTCTCTGTCATAATATTAATTTTTTTTTCTAACAGGGTTTCCCAGCTACCGTAGTCAGAAATTGCCGTTCGGCAAGCCCGGGGGCGTCAGACTGTCTGCCGGTTCCTTCCGATGTTCCACGGATCGGCCCGAAATTCCGCGTGGCTACTCGAAACGGGTCCCCCGTTGGGGGTCACATCGTGGTGCCGTTTTCAATAGCCCGTTCTTACCCCGCCCAACAGCTACCAAGGGGGTATTCGAAGGGAAATGAGGCGGATAAACGGAACGAAAGTCGACCGGACCCCTCTGGACTACACGTGCGCCCCACCGCTTCCTGGATGCGGATCAGCCTCCCCTCAGATACCGTCTCCCCGGTTTGAGCCCCAATGTTACGTGAACGTCCTTTTTTTGGGAACAGCTTTAGCCAACTGGTTTTCAAGGAGGGTTTGAATGGAAATTTGAGCGGTTGAGGAATTTCGGGGGAGTCAGGGCAAAGGGCAGTAGCCTGTAAAAACCTGGCAGAAAATACACTAAAGGTATCAAGAAGGCTAATGCCGATTACGATATACAAACTTTGTCGCGAGCCGTCGATTAACAACAATTTTCTGGAAGGTGGTGTTGTTCACTGCGCAATAATGAGAGAAATTTTCCTAAGCAAACCGGTTTTCAGCAGCAAAAACCTCAACTTCTGCAAAATTTCGAGTACTGAAATTTCGACATTATAAATTTCAAAATTATGAAAGAAAATCTAGAGAAACTAGCCTTAAATCTATAAATTTCGTTCGTTACAAATGCAAATCTCTGAAAATGCTGGGTAGCGATAAGCGCTGACTCGCTCAAAAAAGGCAAGCATCCAATGGTTGAATGCGGAAAATTAAACCTCAAAAATTCTAGAAAAGCACCCAGGAAGGTCAAATTGCCAATGCCGCAAAAAAAGTGGCGGCTTCTCCCATGCGGGGGTCACTTTGACAAACCGGACAGTAGCCGCCGACCCTAACTTGGATGGGGCCGGTCCCAAACCGCCCAACCAAGCAACAATCCGACCTCCCTCTTCCCCCCAGCCGTAGTACACCCTTTTCCTCTTTACGGCCACAAATGACGACGCTGCTCACCCCATCCCGTTTGCGCCGGGAAAAAACGAGCGGTGAGAACGGGCATTTCGATGGTGACCAATGGAAACGTTTAGAGGTCCGGAAACAGAGGGACAGCTGATCGACAAAAACTCGTCTTCACGATCCTTGGCAAACTTCCATAAATCCCCACAAAACCTGCCAAAAATCGTAAAAACGATGGGGAAAAGGGGCGAATCCTTGGAAAAGCCAGAGAGACGCTGTGCATAGCTCCTGGGGCTACCTGTGAAGCCATTTATGCAAATCCCAACCCGCCACGGGGGATTTAGGGCATCCCGGAGAGCGTCCGGTTCAACACCCTCGAAAGAAAAACCACGATCCACGGCATCATCCAGCCATGACAAAACCCCACATCGCCACCCCCCAGCCAAACCGATCCATGATAGTTGCAAAATTGGGGAAGATGTGGAAATGAAATAGGGGCGTGTGACACTTGTGGCAATTCTGCGGTCCCTTTAAATAAATAATTCCGGTTCGTTTTTCGATATGGAAATCTCTGATTACATTTGAATTTTCCTCCACTTTCCTACTGATCGTAACCACGAAACTTTTTCCAGGACACTTGGGATTGCAATTACTAAAACCGGTCCGTTTTGTAGCCACCGCGCCCAGAAGGATTCCAAAAAACCCAAAGCCGTCTCAAAATTCGTACGGCAAGCTTTTTACCGCGTTACTTGCCTCGGACTACAGAGAAAAATCCGCGGTTTAGAAATTGTCAAGGATTGAAGAGATAGCCATCGGGTAGACAGGCCTCCCGCAAACAGCAGATGCTTTCTAGCAATGACTCACAGATTTCACTAACCAAATCGTGTCTATCGTAATCAAGTAGAGCTACAGTTCAAAAAGTAAAACGAAACCTTTCAACGCCCATTTTTCGGCAACCCCCGCCCTGATTTACATTTTAGACGCAGCCGAAATCGGGAGCGGAAATTCGACTCAACCGCGTTGCCACGTAACTGACGAGTCGTTTCTTCCCGGAAAGTTAGTGCGGATTAATGGAAATTTGAATGTTTGTTTTCAGTTTTGTTAGACTTTTACTCAGCCGCCGTTTTGGTATGTTATTGATGCCAAAAAATAATTTAATGTAGGAAGATCCAGACGTCGTCCGCCGGAGTACTCCCCGCTCACCTCAATGATCCAAAATTTGCGCTCGAAGCCGCTCATCCCGAAGTTTTTTTTGGTTCACCCATCGTCCAGCTAATCCCTATCACATGACCCCCAGGGACTGATGATCCCCATCTGTTGCGACGATGCTTAATGCCGTTTTTGCTCTCCCTGATTTTTCGGCGGCTTTACAAATCCCCGGAGATCGAGAAATAAATTTCGCGAGGCACCGCCGGGGGTGCTTTTTGTACCCAGTAAAAATGTTGCGATGTAGTGGGGTGAGGCAGGAGAGTGGAAGGAGTCAAAAGAGTACAGTGCCCCACGGCGGGCCAAGCCGCCCTGCCCCTTTTTGGGCCATTCTCCGACACATCTTTGTACAGCTGATACCCGGCTTATTTCCGGTCACGCGTCCGGCATTTGTTTTATAAATATTTTTTGGTTGGGCGTTTTTTACTTTTAAGGTGTAATGTATACATGCACCTTTTGATGCCTGGGCTCAGGTTTAAACTACGCATATCTTTCTTTTTATGATCTGTGGCCAATCTACTAGCTAGCCGCTCAAGATACCCCTTTGTTAGAAGTATGGTTTTCATTTTGTGTGTAGAATCCAATAACCATCCCCTCAACGGTCCACTGTTTTTATCGGATCTTTCGCCGGACACCTGCGCCGTTGTGCATAAAAAAGCAAGCGAGCCGCGGCGCTGTATTAAAAACAATTCCACTCGCACTGACAATCCCAAAGGATTCTTTTTGCGTTTCGGGCACGGCTATAATTTTTACTTTGATTTTGGCTGCTATCTACGATAGCAACAATTCCCCAGGGGCAAGAATCAATGTATGAAAGTTCCGAACAAGGGAAAATTCAGTTTTGCCCATAGCGCCAGAATTTGTTGATATTGATTTCCCTTGGTCAAATAATGTTTCGAAATTTCGAATTTTTTCTAATTTTTGCCGAGATTTCGCCATTATGATTTTCACATTTGAAAGTAACCTTACCCTGCAACCGTAAATCCTAAAATTCTACATCATCGCTTGTTACCTCTAATTTGCCAGTTTGCATAAATGATTTTAGAGTCACCGATATACCCCGCACACATCCCTGCCAATTAATTCTGATGGACCCCACCGAACAGCAGGTGCATTTTTTCGTTTCCCCGCGACCAATCGGCGTCGTTTCAATATTATTCACGATAATATCACTTACTATTCATTAGAAACAACGTTGATTAGATAAAGATGGACGGCCACGAGTACTGCCCACCCCTGAAGCGTCGCGGCAGCGTCACCACCGTAACTTCGCCCCTTGAAACATTAAGTTTACGTGTTTCAGGAAGTGGACAGCTCGTCGGATGAGACAGAAGAACGAAAGGTGGGCATCAAATACCAAAAAGTTTTCGCTTAAGAAATCAAGTAAAAGTCGATTTCAGAGATTGTTCGCCGAAGTGGACGAGTTGCGGCGCCAGAATAAGCAACTGGAGGGGAAAACGATCGTTAGTGTTTTGTTATAGATTGAGTTTTCCAGAAACAACAAGCTTGCTTGTTCATTTAAAACTTGATGCAATTCTTGACAATTTCAGAGGCAGCAGGAGCTAATCCTGAATTTCTACCGGAATGACAGCCATGTTCAGCTCGAAGTAATTCGGACCAACGAATCGGTAGAGCCTCACGGACCAGATTAAACCCATTTTAGGCCATTCAGAGAAATCGTGAACAGGATGCCCAGTACCAACGGCTTACGCAACAATTAAAAAAAGCAAATGTGGGTTTGGTTTGATGGATGGAGAAAATTATACGGCGTGGCTTTGGTTCCGCCTACAAAATTCGCAAAAAGCTTATTATCTTCAGGAGAGGGCTGACGAGAGTCTCCGGAATTACACTGCCATGAAGCAGGTGGGTTATTAACTCGGTGCAAATCCTTAAAGGGGCCGGTAAGGCATAACGTATGCTTGGGTTTTAGGCTTAGGTTCAGGCTTACTTAGGCTTAGGCTTGGGCTTAGTTTAGGCATAGGCTCGATTAGGCTTAGGCTTACTCTGCTTAGGCTTCAGCTCGGTTAAGCTGGCTTAGGCCTCAATTAGGCTTAGGTTGAGCTTGGGCTAGCCTCACATAAAATTTTCAGGACCGCGACCACCATTCAGAGCAGGCGGCCAACTGGCAAAAAATTGCCATGGAAGCCCAGAACCAGCTTGCTGTAAGTTTTTGTGTTGCGCTAAGAGGCGCTCCATGAATTTTGTCCCAATTTTACCTGGCTTTTAGCATCTACGGTGCTCGAGACGCCTGTCCAACGAGAAGCCGCAATAAAACGAGGGTTCGAGTCGAAGGCCAGAAAAATTTTTTCCCTCTCGATTTGGCGCATGATTTTTGTCCTTAACTACCCGATGTCGTTTGAATTTTTCCCACATGACTTGCCTCTGTTGTCGCGTTTGCCTTCTATGCATTGATTTTCCTGTAAGCACCAAGTTACACTGTAAAGCACTTTAACGGACCCTCAAAATAGCTAGTAAAATCCGCCATCCCTCTCCCCCCATGATCCTCAGGTTTCGATGCGCAATAAAAGTGCTATAACTTTAGAAATTTTGCAACCAACCCGAATTTTTTAATGATTCGAAGAGCATATTCCGGATAAATACTTGTTTACCGGACGGCAAGTTCGACAATCGAGACACCCGAATTCCGAGACCGTGAAAAATAACGTACGGAAGAACGTTTAGATTCAAATTTTGGCTGAAGTATACTACTGTAGGTCAAATTCCGCCCAGCACCCGGGTGGTAGCCATTTGGCATTACGCGATGATATCCCAGTTGACCCGGGTCGGGCTGGCTGCCGCGCGACGAGCCCGAAAATCGATACGAGGCAACCCGGTCCGGCCCGAGACTCTCTTTCCCTCTTTTTCTGCATCCACACACACACCCTCTATTAGCCCACCATACGGGCCGGTCCATCGATTCAAATCTGCACTCCGTAGCTTGAAAACCTCTTGCGACCTTTTATATAATTCACAGTGGCTTGATTCTCACTGCCGTTTTACTTTTTAAATGAGAATATCGGCTACATGGCGTCCCAACAAAAAAGCTGGCCTTTGGCAACTTCTCGTCCGATCGAGTTGAAATTTTGAAAAGAGGCGTGCCGGGACGTTTAAAGTGTTCATAGAAATTTTCGCTCTGCTAGATACAGTAGTTTTTGAGTTATTGCAATAGTTATTGCAGTCTTTTACGTTATCAGCCGAAATGTCACCGGAATTGGGCCTCGGAATGAATGGTGAAAATGAAGCCACTCATTTTTTATCGGAAAGGATTTCGGCTTTGCAAAATTCGGTTCCAAAATGTTGGAAAAACAGTATTTGTGCACTAGCTCAGAAATTACTAGCTAGCAGGCTAAAAATTTCCTTGAAGCATTTACAATTCCTTTGTGCGACTCTCCTCAAAATTTCAAGTCGATCGGGCTTAAAATGGCTACCAGCGTAACCTTTCTATTTGGCACCCTCTTTGACCGCCATCCAATTCGTCGGAAATACTTCATTCCTAGATACCCAGAATGTCGCGCCGCACCCGCGCCGACGTGTGGGAATTCTTTTCCAAGGTCGACCAATTGGCCACTTGCCAGCTCTGTGGGGCACAATTTCGATATGTTAATGGGACGACAAGCTCAATCCGACGGCATCTTTTCAAAAAACATGCTGACATCGCGGATAAAATCGGAATATCAGGCAGAAAAGATGTAAGGGTAAGTTGAGCTTCAGCCAGTCTTCTGAGTCGTTTTTCAGCTCTCTTTTAAGATTTTTCAGGATCATAACAGGGAGAACATTCCGCTCACATGCCAATTGCCATCAACATCCACATCGATGTTGAACATCAGCGTGAATCCCGGCCTAGCATATCCAGATGTTGGGAAGGAGATCAAAGATGAAATAGGCTTAGCGGAGGATGTCCATGATTACTTCTTAGATGATGGAAATACGAACACCGAGGCGCTTCTTTGTAAGTTCTTTTTGGCTACGGTTTCCTTTACCCCTCCCAGCTTGAGGGTATCAAAATTTTGGAACTCTCAAAAGTTAATTTCCGACAATTGCAATATTTTTACAAAATTTACACAACTGTTAAGATAAAATTTTCAGATGCCACAGGCACATCAGATAATAGCCCGACTGAACCGTCACCTTCGCTAGAGGATCGAGAACCCGAGCAGGTAGTTTTTCTACATTTAATATTTCCGATCTAAACATTTCTGAGAAACGTTCTTGATTTCAGAAACTCGACGAGCCATCGCCATTACAAGGACAACTGGAGCAAGCAACGTGGGAACTCAAGATGTCGCGCCTCGAGCTCAAAAACGCGAACGTCGAGCTGGAGAAGATGCAGCGGCTGTACATGAACAAATCGATTGAACTAGACTTAATGCGGGAAGAGGTAACGAACCTCACAATCCTCCAATTAAAGTGTTTAGTACGAAAAGATGAAGGGAAAATTGGCGATACTCGAGCAGCATGGCGGCATCCCATAAGCATCAAGTGACGGGTCTTTTATAATAAATATAATTGCACATTTGAGCGTGTTGATCTAATTGCACTAATTATTTTCCTTCCAATTTCGACCTCATTTCAACCCCTCGCCGCCACGTACAGCAGCACCGACCTTGCGGACAGTCCGCTTTTTGAGCACCGGACAGGCGGTCGACTTCAACGAGCAACCAAACCCTTTCTTCTGTCCACGAGATTACACGCGCCGTGTTGGGTGTTCTCTGCTCAAACACACCCCAACTGACCGCTCAGCTCCAGTTTTTAGTCAGTTGAACGGAACTTTACGGAACGGACGTTCAATGGTTCGATCGAAATGTTCTTACTGTAAAATGTCATCTTCATCTGGACCGGAAATTCCATTCGGGACTTACAATTAGCCTATCTTGTGCAGAATTTTTCGCTAATTCCGAATCTGGTTTCGGAATTTCCAGTAGAGTCGGATTTTAAAAGTTTAAAGCGCTTTTTTGCCACAAACTGGCTCGAAATTGTCTATTCTCTAAAATATAGCCTCTAAAATATTCATATTTTTATAGATGGCCACTGTTCTGGAAGCTCGACGAGCCCTGCTGGTATTAAAAGGAGCCAGTCAGAATTGGTAACTTTCATCGGTTCGTCAGAAATTTTTTCACAGCTAGATATTTCCGGCGATGTGATTAAGAGGAGCAAGAGCGAAACCATTGGAGCTTTTGTGACATCTGCAAGATCTTCGTCGTATTCGAGCAATATTCTGATGAACAGAGCGTATCGGACGTCGGAACGGCTGGTAAGCTCAAGTATTGTTCCTATCGATGTTCTAGGGAACGCCTGCAAGCCGTTCCACACCTACTAATGGGCTAGAAGACCTGTCTGGTGCCAGTGATGAGGTACCGTTTGTGGAGGTAGTAATTGACGATAGTGACCCTTACCAGCAATTAAAATAATTACAAAAATAGTGCTAAAAATTGGTTTTTGGGCACGCTGTTGCAATGATCGTAGACACCTCGAGCACCCCTGAATAAACAAAAAAAACTTTGCAGGAATTTATGGGCGAATTTTTCGAACAAGCCATCGCGTCGGGGATTTCGACCAAAACGCGTACCCCATTTCAAAGGATGCCGGTGCGGTATCAAGGTAGAGACTTCGCTTTTGTCAATACATGGAATCCCCCCTAGAATCTTGCACTGTTTTTGATGGCATCCGATGCGTGGCCTACACCCAAACGATACAACCCACCGAAAATGAGGACTCAAAGCTGGCCGAAGCCCTGAAGCGAATCGCCGCACTCGAGGCCGAAAATGAGAAGGTCTGTTCAGCTTCACGGCAATAATCAACCAAAGCGTTTCAGCTATATTCAACCCTGGGGCGGTGCAGAGTTTTGGAAGAGCAGTTGATGGAATGCGTGAGTTTTAAAGGGACCGTGACTGACGATAAGTCTGTTTTTCTGATTTCTGATTACCGAATCGGTTTACCAAATTCGCGAAATCGCGATTTTTTGAAAGTTATGAATAATGGCCTAAGATCGAAAAACGCCCAAAACCATCCACTTTCTATGGTTTTCCCGAGGTAAAACTTCACTTTAACTTTACCCTCCCCCGCCGGAAGTTGCTAAATGTTTATTTCACATTAGTTTGGGCTGCCATTTCGACTCGTAGTCTATTTGTTGATGCTCTACCGAATGGCGGAGCGAAAATCCCGACAAAATAGCGGAAATGCCGACAAATTTCGGGACCCACGGGCTGAGGGGAAGTAGAGGGTTTCTTCCCTTTCCTGACTTAAATCCTTCATGAAGTTCCAAAAATCGCTTTTTAGCAAATTTGGTAAACATATCAGGTATCACCGCAAAATTTTATGCAAGAAGGCGGGGCCCCAAATTGAAAACTAAAAAAATGTTTTCTTGTTAGCATGATTTTTTGAAGGGATCTGAATTTAATCTATAAGATGCGACTTTTTGCACATGACTTCAGCTGGTGGCTTTTCTTTCTTCAGCCTTCCTCGAAAGTGGTCGCCTAGATAAAAGAAGCAGAGGGGAAGAAGGCAGGCGGAGAGCACACAAAGAACGATCAACACCCAGACTGCCAGCCAATGTGAGCCGCATTCTTGTAGGGTGGCCACTTTCAGTAGCCATTCTTAATTTTCCAATCTTCTCATTCGTAAGCACATGTCGTCTCGGTTTATTTTAATAAATTCAATGTATTTTATATTTATTGTGACTTGTCATTTTAATAAATTACTTGTATGAATGATGGTATACCCGTTGCATACTATGAATTTATAAGGTGCAATTTTGCACGAAAAACGATTTTTCCTTTTTGTAAACAAGCGCGCCATGTGGTCCGGGTGGTGCTTCGATTTTTCCCTTTCCTTCTTACGCGTCTTGCACGTACATGCACCAACCGTAAATAAAAATAGATATTTGCCGTATGGAGCGATTACCCGCTGAAATATTGCTGAAAATTCTCAATGAATTGGCGCCACGGGATGTACTGGGTGTGGTGCGCATCGTGTCACGGAAATTCTATGCTATTGTGTCGAAAAATCGAGACAAATTCAAATTCCCGAAGATAGCCGCTTGCTTCGTGGGACTGGTGAGGTTTTCAATAGTAAACGGGATATTTGCAAAATGCTAATTGATTTTTAGAAGCGCTTTGACCCGGAGACCTTCATTGTCTATCGGACGAAGGGAAAGCAGAAAGAATTATTGAATTTCGACATTGCTTGCGAGGACCAGCGAATAATTAATGCCGAGATCGACGTGTTGATAATTCAATATCAATTGCCGGTTTGTTCTTCGCATCTTTTGCTCAGGAATTGTAAGAAAAACCAGTATTTGGATTCAGGCAACGCCAAACCTCATCAAATTCCTATCAAAAATCTACGTAAAAACCCTGCTCTACGCTTGGGGAGACCCGAAAATTGTGTAAGCTACATACCTTGCTCTGTCAAAATTCCATTGTTACAGAAGCTTTCGCGATGATTGCAAGGAATTTTCGACACTATTGAGGGGGTGGCTAACGAGGTACATAACGAAATAAGCCTACACGTTTGATTGCCATGTTTAGAAAACTTTACCCGCCCCGCTACCATGGTGTTCTATCGGCCGGTGTTCATGGCGTGCAAATATTGTCTCTACCTTCTACGCTAGCCATCGATTTCGACAAAACGTCGTCGAATAGTATACGGATACGAAAAATTTCCACCGAAGAATGCATTGAGGTGTTGCAGGTTGGTAGTCGTTTCTTGATTTTGTCGAGATTTTGCCGGCGCCATTCGATATAGCGTCAAAAAATATACTAAGGGTTTTATTTAGAACCCAAAATATTGTAATACCGAAAAGTTATAGCAAAAGCAAAAACTGCCAAATGTGAGGTAAAAAGCTAGTTTTCGATATTTTCGCTATTTTCTAAATTTTAAAGATTCCACTCGGTGGAGCATAAAGGAATTTAATAAGGGTTTTAATAAGCGAGTTAAATGTTAAAAACAAGGTGATATAAAATAGTTACAGCAAGAGTCAGATTTAAATGCGACCTCCCTAGTTGTTGACATATTCCATATTTTACAAAATTTTCTCAACACCACGTTAGAGCGCAAAAAAATAATACTGTGAGTTTTAATTTCAGCCAAAATAATGAAAAATAAAATAGTTATGACAAAAAAGCAAAATCCGGATAATAATTCAAACACTAATTTAACTGTATGAATTTTAATACTTATTAAAATTATCTTGCACCTTAACGATAGTCAAAGAGCGGGCGTGCGCGTTCTCTTCGCATCCCCTGTCCAATACGGGGGCCCCTGTCAAGGCTGGTGGTGTCTGTGAGCACTCCGTCTGCTTGCTGCTCTTTCCCGACAATTCCCCCATCTGGCCCACCCACAGCCCAGATACCCCTTTCCACTGTTCCCCAAATACCTCTGGTTCGTGTGCATTTGACCGAGAAAATCTTTCGCCTTTTACTAAAGATTTCCGTGCACACGAACAATTATGAGTATACTCTAATTTTTGGAGCCCCCTCGCTAGAGCGGGGCAAAAATCGGATAAAGGGTTGAAGCCATCAGGTGCTTTTAATTACATAGAGTTGGCTTGTGAAGACAGTATCCAGGCTAGGGTTGGGTTTTGGCGCAACCGGTTTCCGATCGATCGCTTTGCATATCCTAAACGATTAAATCGTTGGACGAAAACCGGTTTCCGGCATCGAACCGATTTAAATCGGTTCACGAGGCAAAACCGGTTTTTGTCAGGCTCGGAAATCGGTTCGGGTAAAAAACCGGTTTTTCACGATTCGGTCCCGGAAGTGAAACCGGTCTTTATGCAAATAATATCGATTCTAATCAACCCAGACAGCATGATGGCTACTTGATTGTTTGGGCTTTACCAGTGGTTTACGATTGTCTTTTCGGTCACCTTTCTAGATAGGCAAGATATTTTCCCGCTTTCACGCGCGGACCCGGCTGTTACTGATATCCTTAGATTGTACTCGATCATTTTGAAGTGCTCCAGGCTCGCACCAGCGTTTAATATGACGTTCTAATCGTTTGTCTCTGAGACCATACATTGCTAACAACCTAAGACAGAACTCGATTCCCGTAAAATTTATGAAATTTGAGGCTTTACATTACCGCAATTTGAATAATAAGTGTGCTGGGAATTTGCATAAAGACCGGTTTCACTTCCGGGACCGAATCGTGAAAAACCGGTTTTTTAGCGCGAACCGATTTCCGAGCCTGACGAAAACCGGTTTTGCCTCGTGAACCGATTTAAATCGGTTCGATGCCGGAAACCGTTTTCGTCCAACGATTTAATCGTTTAGGATATGCAAAGCGATCGATCGGAAACCGGTTGCGCCAAAACCCAACCCTAATCCAGGCGTGTTATGGTGCGTAAACAGGTGCTGGAGGGACCGAGCTGCGTCAATTTCACCGGCACCATCATTGTGGACATCCCAAAAGCTCAGATGGAGGAAATAAGGTGGGAAATTAAACATAAGACTCCCGATGAAAAGTTCAATGACAACAATTACAGGAATCGGCTTGCTCAGAATCAGAACTGGAAGCGCACCAACAGCACAGTTTATTCGCGGAAGACTTGCTACTTAGAGATTGAGGTAAGCGTCGCTAAAGCTAATTTTACAAATACACATTTTTCAGGCAAGACTCGCTGCGGATCCGGGCCTGCAAATAGTTATTTCAAGGCTCGGCGATTTTCAGCCAAATGCTTGCCCGGCCGAAATCCTAAACGTCGTCTCTGACTACCTAATCTATTCCCCTAGCCGTTACTTTGCCACCATGTTTTTCATGTAGATTTAACGAACGTTACGTGATTGCGTTTGTGTATAGAAATGGATTTTATTGCGTATGAAATTGCATAAGGTTTGGCGCTCAAAACCAAAAGCTCATGCAGGATAGGTCGCGCGCCCGGTTTTTCAGCTCCAAGGTGCCGAGGTTGTAGGGCTGAAATGGTAGAGTGTTCAGTACTGGACGGTTAGCAGGAGGACGTTAATTTTTGTTCCCCTTGCTTACTAAAAATTCATAGAAAAATTTGGGCATTTGGCTTAAAAAGATTTTGATTGGATTTTGATTAAAAAGTCAAAAATTTTCGAAAATTGTTAGAATCGTTCAGTATGAAGTTTCCCGCGAATTTCTAACCTTGTGCTGATGATTTACTTAAGAGCTACTTACTTACTTACTCAAGATGTACTTGGTGGTTAAATCGAAAACGTGGAAAGGAGCTACAAGACAACAACTTACCTCAGCTTTTGCATCTCTTCCCCTGCCAATATGCTTGGTCGGAATAGGGAATTCCACTTTCAAGTAGCAGATATAATAGTATTTCTAGAGAAAATATTTGATAACGATACGTTACGCTACGGTAAGATTGCAGCGATGCAGAATAGTCAGCACAGGGTTCAGCCAGGTCAACTGGTTGGTCGTCGCCTCGACGTCAAAGTTCCGGATTCTTCGGTGATGACTTCGGCAAGTTGATCGTTGGGGGTGACTTGATTTGTTTCAAAATTGACTTTGCTGAACTTGTAGACCTACCAAAGTCCTCGTCATAAAGACGCACTTTTGCTCCCTCATAGGGTTCCCCATTGCAGGTCAACTTCCCAGTTGCCCTCACATGTTCATCTTCATATTCGTGTCGCTGTGCCAGAGATATCGACAAGATTAGAAAAATGAGAGCTGGTCGTTTCATTGCAAAATATTAGCTCAAATCTTTTCAATGGATTTGAACGTTGAATGCGTTGTTTGTGATGAGCAATTCCGCCAAAACACGACGCCTCATCGATGGCTCAATTTTTCCATTGGTGCAATTTGACAGCTCACATAAAATCCCGAATATCTGGTGAATTTCGAAAAAGCACAAAGTTTATTACAACATAATTGCACAACCAAATCACATCGACTTCTAATAAATGAAAACGCGGCAGAATACCAGTGTACGAGGGGGGCAAAAGAGCTTTTACTGCTTGCCTAGCGTTAATTCAAGCAATCACGTTCCTTCTTCAGCATGGACAACTCGATTGTTTGCACATCGTAGGGCTGAAATAAGTGTTTTTCGATGTTTCATTATTATAATTTGGCTACCATATTTGAACAGCTGCTAACAATTCTTACCTTTTGTGCTCGTGGTCCGGTCGAAATATAGGTGTATGGGATTGGGAACGTCGCCTTGTAATAGCAGAGTGGAATCTAGAGTTACCGATATATAGTTTGTATCCACTACCGTACCGTCTTATCGCATCGATGATAGATATTTAGTTGGACATTTAGCCGGGTCCTCTCCGAACCGATTCCCTCAATATCGAAAGATCCGTCGGTGTTTGAGCGGACCTCAGCCAGCTTGTCGTCGATTGTGACTGTAAGCGGTCTCGTAGTTTAATAGAGGGGTGCATTGAAAATATCTTTAAAATTTCAACATTTCAAGTTCAAAGGTTCAAATGGTTCTTTCACACCAACTTTTCCTAGCGTTCCATAGATAAGTAGTAACGTAATAGCAAATTCTAGTATTGTGTTAGTTCGGTTTCCGCGACAAAAATGATCAAAAATACTCGAAAAAAATTTAAGGCAAGTTGTAGTCGAAAATTGTTTTTTTTATTTTGTTAATCAAAATTTTGTAAAGTTCTTGGGTTTAGGACTATAAAAGGAATATAAAAACAATGTAGACGCATTTCCTCTCTTTATTTAGAAATATTGGATCCCTAGAAGAAAGTGATTTTATATTTTCCAGCCGCGAAAGTTTTAAACGTTTAAACTCACAAGTGTCATGATCGTACAACTTAATCTTGGCATTTCCGTAGGGCTTCCCTTTACACGTCAACTTTCCGAGCACCCGAACCGATTGATAGCCGCCGACCACAGATCCAACCAACAAACACAGCACCAATACGCTTCGCATCATCTGAAATTTATTTTGTTTATAAAATATCATTCAATCCAAGAATAAAGAGCACCGGAATGGAAAACATGGCATGAGGTTTGATAAGTTGGCGTGTGGAGCAAATAGAATAAAAGGTAAGAGCACTTTCAAGGGGTTGAGTATCGACACGGAAACCTGCGGAAAGTCAATAGCTTTTGGGGGGAAAAAGATTATTCCTGTAAAAGACAGTCAGATGAATTATTTCTTGTTGAAACAGTCGCGGTTCTTCTCCAGCATGGACAGTTCGAGGGTTTGGATGTTGTAGGGCTAAAGAGCGTTTTTATAAATAGTTACGCCAGGTAAATACGTACGTTCTGAGCTCGCGGTCCCGAGTTGATGTAAGAGTATGGGATCGGGAATGAGTATTTGTAGTAGCAAAGCGGAATCTGGAACGAATGGATCACTAATAAGAAGCGAGTCTTTTTAACGTACCGTTTTGTCGCATCGATGGTAGATGTTCAGTTTAACGTTCAACCGAGTGCGCTCATTTCCGACGCCCTCGATGTCAAAGGTACCGTCCGAGTTCGATTGGACTTCGGCCAATTTATCATCGAGAGTGACTAAAAATGGCGGGTGTAAAGATTTCCTTAGCTAAATTTTGACATTATGTTTTTCGACAATTCAAATTAACCCCCATCCCTCCTTTCGCGCCAACCCACATGTATCATGGTCGTACAGCTTGATCTTGGCTCCTCCGTACGGCTGCCCCTTGCACGTCAGCGTGCCGTACACCCGCACCGACTGGTAGCTGGCCATAGTTACGGTAGCCAGGGCGAGGAACACCACACAGCGCAGCATATTATCTGAAAAAAATTTTATTGTTGAATGCGGGGTCGGTGATTATAGAAGAGGCTTATGGAGAAGAATCCGAATGATAGAGCGTGAGTTGAGGAGGCACTTGATAAGATAGGAACCGGCATTTAGACAAGGAACTCGGGTGTGGAAGGTGAAAAATATAGCGATCACGGGCAAGCAAAGAAATTATAGAAGCAGAACAACAAATCGTAAGCCGAATATTGTCAAGATCTTTTCCGTTTAGTTGATACAGTCACGGTGCTTCTCCAACAGGGACAGTTCGATGGTTTGCGCGTTGTAGACCTGGAAATTGGAGCCGTGGATAGTATGAATTGGTCAGCAGTGGGGCCGGTTTTTCCACATAAATACCCCGCGTTTCCCCTGACGATTATGAAAATCAGGGTCAAAAGTGCGGGTGAGTCATCGGGTATCGCGTGCTTTTGGGGGGAGGGGGTATGGTTACAACGTTTGTTTGACTGTTCCGTTGTTTGAATTGATATCATACTTGGGAAAGTTGAGAGATTCGGGAAGGGAAAAGCATGACCTCATAGGGCATAGTTTATTATTGTTTACGTTAGAGTTTCGTACCTCCTTTTTGCGGGAATAATAATACTGAGAATGCCGCGGCGTTGATTGATCCCGCCCCCTTGGTACTGGTCTGTTAGCAGGAGGGATTTTTGTTTTTCGGCCCATTAAGAATAAATAGTATATCTTTTAAGTTTCTAGTAGTTTTTGATTGCTGCAAAGTACCAAAATATTTTTAATATTTTGAAAATGCAAAATGAGGCCGTTTTGGTAATTTTTCTTACATTTTTACGAAAAAGTCAAGGATTCTAGAAAATTTTTATAAGAAATTTTCTGCTCGTCCTACCTTGTTGGCATAGGTTCCGGTGTTGACAAAATCGTAGGGGACAGCAAATGAGAACTTGTAATCGCAAAGCGGAATCTGTAAACGAAACAACATGAGCTGCCGACTACAGTAACGCACCGTCATGCCGCACTTGTGGTAGATGTTGAACTTGGCGTTCAGGCGGCTCACCTCGCTGCCCGTACCCGCAATCTGCAATTACAGAGACATTTTGTGTTATAGCTTTCTAAATGATTTTCTTTTGGGACCTACTCGGAAATAGCCCTCGTGGTCAGTCTTCGTCTCGGCCAGTTTGTGATCAAGGGTGACTGAAATGATAGATGTAGTCATTCTTCGCCTGTAATCAGTAGATAGACAAAATTCTTTGGAATCATGTCCAAAAAACCCTTACAAGTGTCGTGATCGTAGAGCTTGACTTTGACTCCGGCTGCGGGTCTCCCTTCACATGTCAGTCGCCCCTCAATGGCCACCGTCTGCTTATTAGCAGTTGCGTACGCCAAAAAGACGGCGAAAATCACGGCGAAGGTACTGCGGGACATCTGAACTGTAGGAGATAAGGTATCATTGACAGCTCTAGGAAAATAGCAGAACTTTAACTGAGCGATGGACCTTTCTTCAATGATAGGGGAGGAAAACAGGTTTCAGAATTGATGGGTTGGGTTTGAAAAGACAGCTCACCCGTAATGTTGTTATTTAAACGCCTATCAATCAACCAAAATAATCAAAATTCCACTACCAAATAACAGTCAAAACAGGGGATCATATGACTGTCCTGCCGGCTCGAGAATCGAGCAAATTGGCCACCAGGCCCGACGACAGTTTATCAAAAACTGTGTGGCCGTTTTTCGTGGCGAGACGGCAAGGGGGGAAAACGAGGAAAACGGGCCCGAACCGTAGATGTAAACAGGCGTCGGCTGTCGCCCAGAGGGCCGATAAACGGAATGAGGAGGACTATGGCCTCTGGGCCTTTTGACCCATCAGCAGCAATTCAAAAATCGTAAACTGACCAGAAGCGGAAGTGAGAGAAAATGGTTCCGTGTCGCTTTTCGACCTGATAATGCATACCGTAACCCTTAACGATGGATCAAACATAATTAATTGGTTTTTTATTTGCTGCTGGGTAAAAATTTCAAGCCCATCCTCCTGACCTGGACCATTGCATTCCTCTGCACGATCCCTATCGGCCTCCCTGGCTGTTTGTCTGTCTGTTCACCTCCAGAGGTACCCGCGAATTATTACGCCGATCATGATACCTGAAATCAGTTTATTAGTATGATTATTGTACTCCGGATTAATTGCATGAAATGGAATGGAATGGCAGGTCAGCACCAAGGGATGTAAATGACATGGCAAGATGGGCTCTATCAATTGCTGAAAATTGCACAAAAAGTAGAAGGTTGGAGAGACGTTTAGTTGAGGCAATCGCGATGCTTCTCAAGCAGGGATAGCTCGATCGTTTGGGCGTTGTACACCTGAAAAAGAGTATTTCGGCGAGTATAGTAAAGAGTATTTAAATAAGTGTGCGTATTTCAGCATTGTAAAATCTTCTAAATTAAAAACGGCGGATTTACCTTGTTGGCGAAGGTGCCAGAGTTGACGAAGGATGATGGGACGGCGAATGAATACTTGTAGTAGCAGACGGGCAGCTGAATTTTGTCATTTTTACGGAGTTTTCTAGCCATAGTTGCGCAAATCCCCGAATTTTTCCGTCATTAAAAACCTACAGTCTTTCCGCAACGATGGTAGATGTTGAACTTGGCATTCAGACGGCTGACCTCACGCCCAGTGCCGACGAGCTACATGAATCATTTTAGATCCCTTGCTAAACGACTCACCTTGAAATAGCCCTGTCCGTCCGACTGGGTTTCAGCGAGTTTGTCGTCGATGGTGACTGCAAAAAGGGTTTGCAAACCTTCAGGAGAATAACTTACAAGTGTCATGATCGTAGAGCTTGACCTTGGCCCCGGAATACGGCTTTCCATTGCACATCAGACGACCCTCGATGGCTACCGTTTGCTTGTTGGCTGCGGCGATGGCGACGATGCCGACGAGAAGCACTACGAGCAGCGAATCCATTCTGAAAAAATTGTTAATAGCTGACGGGCACTGTGCCGAGGGTATAAAATAGAGTCTTGAATGTAGTTGAAGCATAAAGAAGGCGCACAGTACGTCAATAAAGTACTAACCAGATGATAAGATAAGATAGGCATCGTCATTTGGAAGGTTGAGAAAATATTATCTGATATCGAGTACGAGATAAATTAAGGGCTAGACGTTACTGTACCACCCCCATCGCCCCAAGCCCGGGGACCCAAAATTTGTCGGCATTTCCGCTATTCTGTCGGGATTTTTGCTCCGCCATTAGATAGAGCATCAAAAAATATACTAGGAATTTTAATTGCAATTTCAAGTATTGTAAAACAAAAAATTTATAGCGAATATTTCCGGCTGTTAGGGGAGGGGGGGAAAGGAAAGTTTTACCAAATTAAGGTTATATTAGAGGCGATCTGAGCGTAGAAAAACTAACCTGCACTATGCCACCAAAAAAAGCTCACCAAAAAAAGTGAGCGAAAACAAGGGCCACAGATGGGGCGGTTGGACCAAATATTTTGGTGGATCGGGGACTCGCCGACCGGGGGGATTTATATCTTCGGGGTAGAGGGGCCCCGGGTGGAAAGAGGACAAAGAATAGACTGAGAGGAGGTGGGACACATGACTCAACCCAAAATACACACCGACAAACAGACCACGCCGGAAAATAACAAGGAAATAATGAGGGGTTTCGATGAGTCATACGGGTCACCGTAGTGCTGATCAAGTTGTGAGAAAGCTTGCCGTTGAAATGGTGTTTTGAAAGGTATAATCGTCGATTGCTCGTGAATTTTGTCGCTCGTTTATCAATCGGTAATTATCTAACGGAGGCAGATATCGACAGCTCGAGCAAAGTTTCCATTTTTTCTAAATTCGCCTGGGTCTTTAGGATTCGCCTGGAGACCATTTTTTCTTAGCGATCCCGGTTGGCCTAGTAATCAAATATGAAGTGTTTTACATGGTTTTTAGTAAGTTCTAGCTAGATTAAAGTAGAAAAACTTTCAAAAAAAATTAGTAAGGTGTTTGACAAATATAAACATTAGGTCATTTTGGTCTCGAAAAAAACAGATTTTAATGAATTTTAATGACATGAATTTAAAAACGAAACTTTCGATTCAGATTTGGCACTTTTTATTCCTAGGAATAGCCAAAAAAAATGTAAAAACGCATCCGCTATCCATAGAAACATTTTGGGCTTGCACCAAAGAAAGGTGATACCCCCAACGAATCCTAAAGAACCTTCACCTGCTAGTGAAAATTTAATTTTTCTTGCGACGTAACATCAAAAATCCTATAAAACCAAGACCGTACGGTACGCATTGAGCGGAAGTGAATCTAGTGGTGGCGAATGGCTCGATCAGTGAGCCCATAGGATGCTGGATGATAGATATGTTGTGCCCCTCCCCCCAAGTGGCCATGTTTTGGGACAGACTAATGGCCGAGATCTCAAAACATCCAGAGCCAGCCCCGGGGTCGAAATCGTTTTTGCTGGGAGGTATTTATGCTTCGGAAGGTCTGCTGGCCCAGAAATTCAGATAAAATCCTGCTGAAAGGAATAAAATACAAGGATTTCGGGCGCATTTTTCGCAAGATGATTATCGTGAATTCTAAATGCTCCGCTATTCCTTAAATTGTGCGAGGTAACAAGCCCATAATAGTACTGTAGTTTTGTTTTATGAGAAAGGCATTTCCGTTGCGTCGGCCTGTTTAGAAATGACAAAGGCCCAAAACCCTGGATGTTTATAGAGAAAACTGGGGACTTTCCTGTATACACAAACCGTTAGGGTTATCCGGGCGGAGAAATAGGCGCATCAACATACCCCCATTATAGGGCGCCCCATATTTATGATGAGGGTCAGACGATCGCGCCGCTCTACAACTGTGGACCAATTCCGAGTCGGAAGGACCGGAAAACCGTTTGATCCCCGTACCGAATGGAATCTACCATACGGATCCTGGAATAACATATCCAAAAAAAAATTGGTAAAGGTTGCTTAACGGGGGGGGGGCTTTTAAAACACCATCGAGTACAGCGTCGAAAATGATACTAATATATTGGGTCTCAGCCCAAAAAACCTAGTAAAACTTTTAATAATAAAATTTTAGTTTGTTAAAGTAATAATTTTTAAATTATGGTTTCCGGGCAGTAATTGAATAGCGTAGGGGTATTTTTTGATGCTCTCACCACTGGCGTGCCCAAAATGCCGACAAAAACGTCCAGGATTCTGAAAAACGCCGTCCGTCGGCCATAAAACCCTAGATTTTTGGTTTTTTAACCACTAATTTTGATTATGTTTAAAGGGATAACGACGGCATAAGGAATCGGTGACGCGAGGGAAAGAAAATGTCTCTGCGTCTCGCCCTTGCGCGCGTCCTCTGCCCTGTTGGCTACGTGCCAAAAAGTCGATCAGGGTGTTCGACCAATGCCGTCGGTATCCCTTTAACGCTGCTGCCCTTATTTTTCAAAAATTACGGTATGCAGCGTTGTCCGCTACACTAAAAATCGATAAGCCCCAGCGAGAAACCATCAAGTTCGACAATTTAAATTCTGTGTGATGCGCCAAAGATCCTTCTCCGTAACTTTTAATCTTCATGGTCGCAGAAAAGAAACTCGAAGAAGACGCGCGCAAGAAAGCATGACACATCGCAAAGTCCCAGCGGGCGATAACAGCGCTGGGCAACGCAGAAAGACCAAAGGTTCAAGGCTTTGTGGTGAATCCAGCTCGTTGTCCTAAGTCAGCGTCCTATGCATGTACTTTTTAGCAGAAGTCGCCACCACGGGCAAGAAAACCCAGTTTAGCGCGCCAGCTCATTTCAACGGCTGGCCGCGACCTTCCAAGCCTCTTCAAAGCAAATCCAAGTCAAAGTCTGTGTTCGTCTTGGGACATGACCCTGGTCAAGTTGTGACGCACCGCACCACCTGTCGGGGAAGCTGCAGTTTACTCCAAGCGGTGTTTAGTTGACGAAGACAACTCAAATTGTGTAGCCTGGCGTACGCTACTTACCCTGCAGAACGTCTATCACGGGGCGCATATTGGGATAGTCTAACAATTTACAAATCAAAGGTACATATTTATCTCGGTGCCACGACACTTGTGGCACGTTTGCTGCCCAAAGCTGTGGTTATTCACACTACTTAAGCTATTAACCTGTTAACCGACAGACTAGTTTTCTGAACGGTTTTGCTAGCTTGGCCCCTGGCCTTTTAGTCGCTTCGGATCGGGTGCGAGCTCGTACAGGGTTTCGAAATCGGGGCGCGAGGCGGGCGTAGCGGTCATGGGCCACGATTTCGAAAGACGGGAGCGGCAGCCCACCCGAAGCGACGGCCCTGCCTTGCCTGAAGATGCTTGAGACCCTTACCAATTATCTTTTTAAGTTTAAATTGGAAAACCGGGCTTAATAGGACGGGCCGCAAATATCGCCTGCGCAAGTGTCGGGCGCAAGTGACGGGCCGCATGTTTCGCACAGATGAGGCCGGAACCCATTTATCTCCCGGGTAGTTAGTAATACCAGCGTGAGCGATGCGCATACGTTACGACGGGCTAGACCCACCGTTATTTGCCCGCAAGGCCGTATGCGTCCTGGTAAGTGATTGTGTCTCGTGCCTAGTGCTACCCTTCATGCATGTGTGTGTCACCACTGAAAGGGGACTGCGCTGGGGGATCCATAGCGCGGCGGGAACGCGGTTGCAACGACACTGAAGTCGGGCGCCTTGTCTGTGCCCTCTCTAGTGCGCGGCGTCTCTACCACCCCTCGACCCGACTCTCTCCCTCGCTGGAACCACTCGGAACCACACCCCGCGTCCCTCAAAACCTCCCACAACTACACCAAGCGCGTTCCTTCGAATCTCACAAAAGTTTACTATTGCATTGTCCAAATAATGATGTTTCTCGACTCGCTCGCACGTCTCGACTGCAAAAGCATGCCCGTCAAGCCACGGGAATCAGCGTGTATAGCGATAACAGGCTAACACGCTCTCGGTCTTTTGGAACCTATCTTCGAAACCAGTTTAAATTTTCACGCGATTTTTCGAAGTCGCGCCCTACGATAAAATGACGCATTTTGAGCCCCTTGTTTCAAAGACGTAGTCGGCAGTCAAGGGGTTTCATTCTGCAAGAACACGTTGGCCATCGTTAGCTCAACTCGGCCTCCAAAGCGAAAAGCGCTGCTCAAAAGCGCTCGTTGGAGGCCAAAAATACGCTTGCGAACAAAGCATTACGCCACTATACACCATGCACCTATCAACACATGTTAGTGAACGCCGCGCTCCGGCGCCATGACGCCACGTCGTGTGCGCAACCTTTCGGAGATTTTTCCTGGAAAAAACTTTCGGGGGCAATGCCGAATATTCCGTTTGCAAAAGTTTCCAGAAAACCTAAATAAAACAAGGACTCAATAGCTTCCGCAGGGGGAAATGTGACGTGCGTTCGCTGCCGGGATGCCGCTGTCTGGCATTCGCCTCCTGTACACCGCGGATCGGCCTTGATTTCGCCAGGGCGTGTCGGCGATATGGCGGCGAATGCCAAACGGCGGTCGCCACGACTTTGCTATCGGCCGCCCTTACGGGCAGCGGTTTCTCCGCCCGCAATGGGAGCGACGTGTACAATCAGGCCAAACGCTCAGCTTTTTTGGGATTCGTGAGGCCATGACTTTGCCGCCGGGATAACAGCGGCGACCCGGACGCAAAGTCACGGCATCAAGGCGGCGGGTGGCCAGCACATTTACCCCGTTTTCTGCAGCGGCCAAGTCCTCGCCAAGATCATGCTTTCAAAAGTCTCGCTCTGCCCGCAATCCCCGACCCGAACTTTCGTACCCATTATTCTTTTCCAAATAACTGGGATGTCAGCTTGTTGTATGTAGATAATTATCATACACACGGGACCTCATTCTTTTGGGGAATTTTTCTCGGATTTCCGATTTCACAATTTGCCGATTTCACATCACCGACTTTTTTAGTATGGCGGACGCTTTGCGGAAGCTTTTGAAGCGCCATGAACCCGTCGCACCATCGCTCTCAAACGGTTCCGACGAGAATCTTTCGCCCGTCAAGAAGCTGGCTGCCAGCCCCTGCGGTTCTTCAGATTCGCCAATACCGATGTACTTCCAGCTTCCGGTGCGCTTGAATTGATTATCCTTTTATTTAATTTTAGAAACATGTAGTCACCGATGAGTTCTTCGTTCCAATTGAGAAGATAGTCCTCACGGAAGTCAGCTCACTGTTCGGACCGGCAGATGGCGATCAATTGCGTTGCAAAACCGAGGTCAGCAGATGGCTCCGATTAACTTTTTGTGTCCTGCACATTAATGAATGAAAACTATTCATTGATATGGAGTGGGCACACAACTTCACCCTTTCATCGAGCTATTGAAATGGTCTGCTTCCAGCCTCTCGACTCGAATCATGGCACCCCGCTACCCGATCCTATCGGCGGTGAAGAAGAGGAGAAGCTGCACAGATGCGAGGTATCGTCCAAGTTTCTCACTACTTTCCTATATTTCCAGATTTGCGACGACAAGGTCGATGTCGGCTCTTATGACGGTGAACTGGCGTCAAAGCTGGTGGAACATGCCACGATTCATGCGGATAAGCCGTTCGAGGTAGCTTTTTTGTCGGCTTTCATTATTTGTCTTCAGCAACGCTGTTCGGAATGTTCGTTCAAAGATGCGCATCGCATGGAGGTTGTCTGCCATATCACAACGGCCCACGACCGTGGCCTGTCTTTGTCAATTATGTGAGTTTGCATGAATTTGTGCTTTCTTTCGGAATATAATGGTGAACGGATATGATTTCCAGCCCCGATGATCGGCGAGAGGAACTGCAACAATTGACCAGGCAGTGCTTTCCGCAACACGAAGAAACTGTCAATTCCGCGGTGCTTGAAACGGTTGCTTCGATGTTTTCGAGCAGGCCAAGGACTTCAACGCAAGCGACCAACAAGGCCCGGAGAAGCGCGCCGGGAATTCAGAGTCGTCACGTTTCCAAGAATTACCAATCGGAAAAGTGCCGGGTTAGTCAGATTTTAATTAAGACTTTGAGGAGTGATAGGGAAGGTTGTTTTATATTAAGATTTTCGAAAATCCACGAACACTTTTTGTTTCAGAAATGCAGCATGCTGCACCAAGATGTGACGCCGAGCGGATTGTCGAGCCACGTTTGGTCTCACGCCAAATTTCCCCGCTACATTTGCAAAAGTAAGCATAGACTGGATTCGCTAATACTTGCCTAGTTTGCGGTTGGCACACCTACACACGAAGCCATCTTGCTAAGCACTTGGACTCAACGCATCCCAAAGAGCCACACGTGATTGAGGATTCGATGTAGGCGTTCGGAAATATATTTTACTAGCGGTTATGGTGTTTGTAGTTTTTGTTAAGTATTTCGTCTTTTCAGTGACGCCAAGATGATTGAGGATATTATGGCGGAAGCGACAGTCTGCTATCCGAAGAATGCCAAGATGTTGAAAAAATGGATGGCCGAGAAGCTGCAGCCTCTTGTGGGTGGCGGCACGGTATGGCTGACCATTATGGGGGCTAGTAACTTCGTATTTAGGCGGAAAATGCTGCAATGCCTCAGGCTGCTTCGCGGAAGCGTCAACATCCGCAGTCTTCCACTGCTAATGGTGCCCTGGCTTATCCCATAACGGATGTGCCGACACCGAAAGTGCCAGCCAGTCAGGCAGTCGCCAACCAATGCTTGGTAAGTGAGAATTTACAGCAATTTCATTAATTTCTCATTTAGTTGTGTGGATCATCATCGTCGCTAATACAATCCGTCTACCAAAATGCCCGAAAATTGGTGAATCATGCGCGGACTCACCTCTCTGCCAGGCCCTTTTGTTGTTCGGGTGCGACACATTTTTTGACGTTTATTTGTTGGTTTTAGAATGCGGCCATGAGTCGAAGATCAAGAACACCGTTTCCGCTCACATCAAGGCTATGCACGCCGGAAATGGCGATGTGGCGGATAAAAGGTGAGCATCAGTCGTCTTTTTAAAAATAGTTTTTTTAGCACGCCCGAATTCATCGCTCAATTGAAAGAGTGCTGCCGTCGCCTCTATCCCCTTCAAGTAGATGTTTGCGAGCACCACTTGGATATCACGCACACCAACCTAAAGTCTGACGGCCTGACGCTAGCTGCTGAAGCAGTGCCACGTATCAAAGATTGGACTTGTAAGGTGAGGGTATTACCTCCGGCGGATAAAACGACCGACATTTAGATATGCAATCACCAGCTGCGCATCGAGGCCCCAAGCAGAGTGATGAAAGACCTTGTCGAACACTCGATGGAACACATCACATGGCACAAGGCCTATAAATGCTCTGGTATCATACACACGTAGATTACCGACGGATTTTTTCAGTATGCCTATTTACCTGCCACACCGAGGACAAGATGTCGGGCCACATTCGAGGCGTGCACCATGGAAATGGACATCAGCTCAAGTCATTGTTGGTTTTTGAGCTATGAAGATTCGCGGGCAAATCTGTTTTTTTTCCAATTTAGGTTTCTTTTTAGCACACCGGCGTATTGCGCGGAATTGCGCCTGCAGACGCTCAATGGGTTCGCCATCACACCGGCGCTCGTCGATGCTCAGTTGGAGAAGCTGCAGGACATCAAGGATGGTCTGTGCACGTCCGCCGCGCAACCCCGCGCGGCCACGCTCAACAAGGCTGCCACGGGCTCGACGAATTCAACGAGTGGCACAAGTGGGATGGATGGGCCGCGCGTGTGCAAGGTGAATTTTATTCATAACGCAATGCGGAAAATTGGGTGTGCCAAAACCATTGCGCCAATTATCAGTACGTTATGATCTTATGACTCTGAAATTTTATGCACTCAATTCAAAGCTTTCGACTGCAACTGAGAAATTGCAACTAAAATCCGATTAAATTTCCGGTCTAGTTGGATCCCAGTGCAATGGATTTCGGCGTAGTGAAACTTTGCGTTATTGGCCGTGCTGAATTTTCATGCTTAGGATTTTGTTTTGCTCCTTGGGGACCTTGAAAATTGGCGTTCGGATTTGGCCTTTTTGCGTTGTCATTTACAGAATAATTTCGTTCATTTCAGGAGTGCGGCTTCAAATCGAACGTTGGCAACGACAAGCTGATGTCGAGAAGCATCGTCAATCACACGCTCACCCACATAACCTACTGCCCATTTAGATGCGCCGGTTTGTGCTTTTGAACCGTCATCATTAACCTTTTTTAGTCTGCGCCTACCCGGCCAAGAACCGTTCTTCATTCTATCGGCGTGTCAACGTGGACCACAAATGTGGGGACAACATAGTTCTCGAGACGTAATTACTCTCTGATTTTCGTAAATCAGGTTCAGCACCGCCGAGTTTTACGATGAGCTGATGTCGAAGTGTATGAACAACTTTTCACTGTCGAAGGATGTGCTGAGGGGATGGCTGAATCGCTTCGAGCCGCGCAATTCGACCGACTGGAATTTGCCACTGAATAATCAGCAGCTCAATTATTACATCGATGACGACACTGATCCTCAGGTATGCTTTATTATGATAGCTTTATGTTATTACGTAATTTTCAGCAGCCCAGCACCTCTGCACTCTGGCCATCTTCATCCGGCGCGAATGATACCAGCCATGAACCAGTAATACATTCGTAGTTTCTGTAATCCCCCTTCCAGGTGCCGTTCTCGGATCTGTTCCATGTGTTCAACGACCTTCCCGCGAATGCTACTACCGAACATAAGCTCGTCAAGCAGGAGCCAGTCACTAGCGGTTTGGGAAAATGTTGTGCTTCAATTTTTTTCAGAAGCCGGCAGCAACGCCGCCACCGCCGCTCCTTTCCGCGGGCCCGGCAGCCAGCAGTGCTCCAACGATGTGGCGATCTTACGAAACCAGTTGGCTCAGGTATCGTTTACAAGGGTTTTGAGTGGGATTGATTTCTAACCGGATTTATTGTTTTTTTTCAGAGCCAGGCTCGCGCGGCGGCAGAGATTGCAGAGCTGAAGGCCATGCTCGAGGTGAAGGAGCAAGAAAATCGGATGCTGCGCACCGAATTGGTGAGTTTTGGTTTTTCTGCATTGCATTTTCAATAGTTTTGCTAATTCTTTTCATTTAGGCGGAGGCTAACAGCACTCAGACGCGTATCGAGTTGCAGCGAAAGGAGGAGGAGCTGGAGGAGTTGCGTCAAAAACAACGAGCGGTAGGTTTTTGTTTTTATTCCTTTTTGATGTGTGTCGTCTATGCTCCTCAATACCATTCCAATGCCCCTTTTTTCAGGTGTATCTACACGTGGGCGAGTTGAGCACCGAGTGCAAGATGCTCAAGGACGAGGTGGCCATTTTGAAGAACAAGAACAAGCCCCCGATAGTAACCATTGATCTCGATTAAACGGTCCCTGTTAGCCTGCTTTATGTTCATGTTTCCGCTCTCCCCTTTCTGCACCGTTTACACTTTGTCTTTAAAAATTGCGCACGGGTAACCTGCCGTAGCTTTACTTTGTTATCCTATTGCAGGAATAAATCCGTTTTGAAAAAAATATGACAGAACATTGTGGGATAGACCGTGTTTCAATAGAGTTCAGCATATTTCAGGATTGCCGCTCAAAAGGCGCTCTCGCCTTCTTTATTCTCATCAATACAAAAATACAGCACGTGTACAATAATGAGCTTTTGGCGAAGCGCTTCGAGTAGATGCACGAAGACGATGCAGCAATGCTCGATCGGCCTCTAAATTCATGGTTTCCGGCTGTACCTTTTTGATCACAATACCCGAAACGGTCGAGCGTTTCTCAGTGTTTTTTGTAGCGCCACACACGACATTTCTTCGCCGGGTTCATCGGAGAGTCGAGCTGAAAAGAACTCGGTGTAAAAAGGCTTGGCATGACTACCGGGCATTTGTAGGTCATCGCAAATTCCTGCGAGTTTTTCATCATCTGTAAAGGGCACTTGCGAGCGGTCAATCTATAACAATACCTCATTGAGACGCGTTCTCATTGGCGGGTGCTCGTTGGTGAGCAGCGAGATCAGCCGGGCATCGCTTTCTTCGCCGCAAAAGAACTAAAAAGATCTCTTATTGGCCGGCTAGTGTATTTTCCAAGGTTTTGTCATAGATTTGACTGCCACCCACCAAACTGGCGCCGACGAAGAAGAGCTGATCAGGCGTGTATTGCTGCAAGCCGGGCAGTTGAGGGCTTTGGTCGCCGTAGAGGCGCTTGCGCTCGTTCCGGTATCCCTAACAGTTGATTTTCAGAAAAATCAATGCCGCAATACCCGAAAAGCCGTGCGGAGGCCCATGTTGTCAGAGATGGCCTCGCCATTGGTCAGCTCGCCGGATTGCTGAATGGAATGAAAACCTGGATGAAACTACATGGTACCCCAAAAATTCTATCCGATCGGGCCCGGATTTTTACCAGGTGAGATGGCAATTACTAAAAAAAACGACAAGTAGAAACGTTCATCGTCATTAAAAAACAGTTTTCAGCACACACTTTTTTATAATATTTTTTGAAAAAATCGTTGGACATACTGTAGAATCCCACCGAAAAGGTCCCATTGATAGAATTGAGCGGGAGCGTGGCGTTTCCGTATTGTTCCTCGATGCACGTCAACTGGGCACCGAATTGTTGCCGGTCTTCGGCGCCGATCAGGTATTGGTGCGGTCCAGCCGACTCGATGGCTGAATTGGACATTGTGATTTCGGGGTTCTTTGCCACTGACAATCCGCATCAAATGTGTGCGTCAGCTCGTGTCCAATGATGAATCCCATGGCCCCGTAGAGCAGTTCCAGAGCCGCGTCGTGATGGTACAGCGGTTTTGCCAGGATTCCCCACATGATTTCTGAAAATGGAAGTTTTTATCTCCGGGAAGGGGCGCACGAATGTAGCTGCCGGCGTTGAACGCGTTGACGACGGCCTGCGTATCCCGGAACGCATTCTAAAAGTTCGGCTTTGTGTGGACGAATGTTTGTTTTTCCACCTAAACAAGCCTGCTAATAATCTGTTCGAAATTTTTATAGTTTAGTTTCTTCTTTGGTTTCTATACTCCATTAGGTTTTTTAAGTAGTTTTTTGGCACATTTTTGACGAAAAAGCCAAACATTTTCGAAATTTTTTAAAACTGGAAGTGTTTTTATGTCGAAAAACTGTGTAAAGTGCTATAAAACGGTTTGTATTTCGTTCTACGGTCGCTATAGTCGAGAACCAAATGTTCTATCGATGGAAAACCGTCCAGCGACGCTACCTTGGCAAGTGATGGCGATGGGCGGAACGTTTTTACGGCTTTCTTGTAATCGAACCAATTGGAAACGTTGGCAGGTGTGTACTGAAATGGTCAGTTAATACAAGCGACGCAGTTAGAGCCAATTTTTATCTTAAAAATCTCTTATTAAATCAACCTCCTTGTAGAAATCGTTGACATTGCCCGTGGTCCAGGTCTCGAACGTGTCGCCCACGTGCATCGTCATGTTTTTCACCTGCAATTCGATAAATCGATCTATCGAGATACATATCGATTTTATTAAGGAATCCTATCAAAGAAGTCCGATTAAAAATACCTTTTCAATAACATTTTCCTGTGTTCCACCGTCAGCCCAAGGATTTTCCTTGACGATCTCGACGAAAGCCTCGCGGACTTTTAGCCCCAGCTCGTAAAAACTTTGATTTAAACGCTTAAAAAGAGCACCACTCCACGACAATACTCTTCAGATCCACGCGATCGTAGACAATGTTCAGCGACATCGAATCCACCCATCGAGGATGATATTCGATCACCTAAAAATCGGGCTAGACGAGCAACATGGCCATCGTACCTTCTTGATGCACTCCTTCTCAACGTCCTGACCAGTGGTTTTTGATTCCTATAATTTAAAGTAAAGCAAAAATAGCATATTTTATAAATATGCTTCAAAAATTGGAATACCTGCCAAAGAGCGTGATATGAATTGCCGAGCTCGCCAAATCGGGAGATGAACAGCTCGATGACGAGCGCCTCGAGCACTTCTTCTGGCTGATCGTAGACGATTCGGGTCAGCTGGAAAAGCATTAATATAAATAGAAAGGCACCAAGCAAGTTTCGATCTATGTAGGAAATACCTTTTCAAAATACGATGCGCGTTGGACTATGACCGAGAAGTTGGTGCCGAAATGCTGGAGATGGGCATCGAGTTGTGTTTTGAGGTGTAACTAAAAGAACCCGATTCTAATTCCGAGATCATTTGACTTACATTCGGGAATCGCGCCGACAATTCTCCAATGTCGTTGAAGAAGCGTTGCTCGTTGTCGCCGGGACGAGCCTGAAAACTATTTTTCCCTAGATATTTTCTTAGGTTATCCTATAAAACTTCAACACCCTACAGCTTCAAGCTTGGTGAGCAGGTTCATGTAGCCGTTGAGGCCCTTTTCGAGTCGGTATTCAGGCAATGTCGACCCGAAGTCGGCGGCCAATTGCAGAGATAGCTGCAAAATCAGAATTTCGCCTCTACATTTGATATGCAACCTTCTTGACCAAGCTCCGTCGTTTTGGCACGTGCTCGGGGAAGAGTTGGGCGATTGGGGCGAGCACGATTCCAAGGAGTTCGCCGTCGAAATAGCGCATCGGCTGGAAGAAGGGGAACACATCACCGCCCGTCAGCCGAATGATTTCTTCGTAGGATGGTCGTGATGAGGCGGTGAATGGGGGCCCGCCCAGCTGCGTCACAAGCTTGCTGAATTGTCTGGAAGATTGGAAACTAGCTGTAAATAAGGTTCCGACTGGACGCCTCCATGTTGAGTCTCGATGCACATGTTGTAGACCTTGTGCACGATACGATCCGCGTGGGTGGCCGAGACATTGTGGGGGACGGCGACGAGGAATTCTAAAGGCTTGAATAAGTAGTAGGATAGAAAATATAACGATAATTCAGCTAAAAGCTATCTAAGCACTTGAAAATTGTTTGAAATGGTGAAAATTTTGGTCAAAAATCGGTCATTTTTGCTACTGAAGTCTTACCCACCTTGTATCTTTGTGTGCAGAAGCGCTTCGAGGCCCAACGGCGTACCGGTCATCATATCGCCCGGCTTCAACGGATTGTCCTGCAGGCAGGTAACCTAGGTTGAAGGCACAAATTCCTGCATACCTGAACCCATTTCCCGCATGCAAAGTCGAAGAAGTCGTTGCACGGGTTGCTCGAAGGGAGGATGATGCTTTTCTAAAAACAAAAATATGTATTAAACCAATCACATTCATCGGTTCTAGGTTGTTAGGGGGGGGGGGGGGGGGGGGGTGGTTACAGAGGAGTTATGTAGCTTATAACGACCTAGCAAATTTTTTATGCGTGGTAATGTTATGCCGTAAATTTTTGCTGTTTGGTAGTTTTCATTATGCAAAAAGTTTTTAAATGCTAAAATTGGCGTTTAAAACTTAAAGATAGCATGATAACTATAAAACCATATCACCGAAGATTCTTTTAAATAGACCAAAAAACGTACGAATGTCTGAGCAGCCGTCTGGCATCCTTTGGTGTTGCAGACGGGCGGACTGGCACCAATCTTCTGCTGCCGTCGCAGATCCAGATCGTCGTCTTCGGCGTTTCGAAGTCGATCCTCATCGAAGTCGAGGGTGGCGTGGGGCGATTCATGGGATGGACGATTTGCTTCTATCCCGATGTGCTCCTGATCGTGTGGGTCAACTGAAGAACCGGATATGTTTCATATTGATTTAACCGTTTCTAAGAGAAGTCATAGTTTCAAAAAAACAGCTACTTCCAAGCCTGTGAAGACACGTCCAGTATACGATGGCCGAGAAGCTGCAGATCAGCAAGATCAACAGCTTGTTGCCGTGCTGCTGCCCTAATTAACATTTTCTAGAAAGCCAGATAAAAACTCACCAGCACGATAGACGTCCATTTTTATCACTGGTATTGATTTTCTTCGTCAAGCAGCGAACGGAATTCGCTACCGTATGCAAATCTAGCTTTCAAATCGCTGAGGCTAAAGTTCTGTTCTTTATCATTTTGGATTCGGAAGGTTAAAGGGAATCGACTTCGAATCGACGAGACCTAAGCTTTAACTTCTTCCCCTTTAATTGAATTTTGAGAAAATCAGCTGTGACTAAAAAAATCCGGTACCACAACTTTTTATTTGCGTTTTAAGGGCGTGGTGACTGCTAGAAATCTCGGAATTAATTAGCATAAATTCACCATACTGAAATGGGCTTTGAAAATATCAGATTGAATGGAGCACAATGTAGCCAGACTTTGGTTTGAAGAGCCTGAAGCTATTTGCAACATTTAGTCGCCGATTCATCGCTTTGCTGATGTTTATGCTTCCGCTGTTCCGTCTTTCATGCTTCCCCTTTTCTGACTTATAGGTCGCGTCGCCGAATTGTATTGTTTCCCGAAAATTTCCTGCCACCTCTAGCCTGCAGGTGCTTACCGACTTTTTCTTGCTCATCCTCCTTAAAAATAAACATTTAAGTTTTGCCAATTTTACTGGGATTTTGACGGAGTTAGACGTCGAAATCTTTCTCAAGTCTGAACCAGAGTGCTTCTCCACAAACTAAAGATATCATAGGGCTCGAAATTATCTTTGGAATTCGTGAAAAATAAACGGGGTTTTTTTAAAAATGATTCTTCAATTCCCCCACTCCAACCACAGGTGAATCCAAAATATTGCAGCGAGACATTTGGGACCAAATAGCCTTCTTCCCCGTCGTTTACGAAAACATGCGAGCAGGTGAGTCTATGAGCCGGCTTTCCCTAAAATTCTCACGATTCCTTTGCAACAATTCTGAATGGCTACCACCCTCGAAAGTGCCAATTCCTGGGCAAACATACGATATTGGTATAAGCAATTCGCGCTGTTCTTCGTCCCGTTGGTGTATTTCACAACGGCATACGTAATTGGGACACAGTCTACCAGTGCGATGCGGCCTTTATTGCCTTATTTATTTGTTATGCATGTAAGAAAGCTAGCCTTCGCTTCTCTACTAACCCGGAGACGTTTTTGAGTGTCGTCCGGATTTTGTCTGGGACCAAGCCTATCATGTGAAGAATTTTGCGCTGATTCCGAATATGGATGCCGTTTTTGCGAAATAGCCGATTCTTCAAAGTTATGAGCTATTTAAGGCGGAAAATCCATAAATCAGCCACTGTTGATGGACACAAAAACATTCGGACTTGGTTTTGGAAAAAGCTGCTAGTGCACCTTAATCGGAAAAAATCGCGATAAAATAAGATAAATAGGTTATTCCGCAAAAACGGCAACCATATTCGGAATCAGCGCAAAATTCTGCTCAGGGTAGGCTTTGTCCGATTCTAAAAGCGCGGAAGACATTCAAAAAACGTAAGCTTGTAAGATAATTTTAAATTGCAGACGTTCCTTTTCTTGTTCGACTTCACCATTCTATTATGCAACACGGTGCCTCTTTTTCCGGTGCTTGCCGTTAATTATCGGCCGATATTCGCGATACCTATCCTTAAAGATTTCTATTATGTGGGTACCTTACCCTTACCCGTCCCGGATAATTGCTTCGATTTCAGCCCCTGCATTGTTATTTCCTATTCACGGGTTTCCTCGGAATGGGTTGCGTTTTGCGTAGACGTATGATGGCCGTGTCACGTTTTATCAAGTCGATTCCCCAAAATGTTGTTTTATTCTGGGAGGTTGGGCTAGTTTTTCGATTCACTGTGGCGTCAGATCTTTCTTTTCGCCGTCTTTGACTTGTCCATATTCTTCTCTGCCTATTTCGGGAAAGTAAATGGAGAAGCGGCGATTGAATATTTTGCTGCAAAGGCTAGACTTTCAGCTAGCTTTAGGAGAAGTCATCATTTTAGTTTCCGGAGCGCAAATACCTAATGACCGACCCTGGAATTACAACGTATTATTGCCCGGCGTTGAATCCAATTTTTTCGATCTATGTTTGGCCGCTTGGTTAATCAAAAAAAATGTATTCAGATTGGATTACTCTTGGCGTTTTCTTGTTTTCTGGCCGCAGAACTCGGATTATCAATCTTTATCTTCATTCACAACATCGAGAAACAGGGCGCTTTATCGTCGCGTAGTCGCTCAAAGCAGCAAGTCAATGCTTATTTGTGCGTCATTTTGCAGGTGCAAATTTTTGCCGGGATTGGTGTGTCGAAAATCTATTTTTCGTTTATAAAATCTTCATCTCTAAACTTAAAACACCTAAGGTTAAATTCCACGTAGTTTTTCCAAGCTGTTATTTGCAGTTTATCGTTCCCACAGGAGCGGCATGCCTTTGTATATTCGTGGGGATTTTTGCCGTTTTTGAGGTGGATATACCTTACGACTGTGAGTTCATAACCCTGTAATTGGGCTTATGCAGTCCTGATGCTGCCACCCTTTTGATTCTAGTTCTGAATCCGCTGGTCCCGATTGGCTTCTCCTCGAGTACTTATTGGGTCTCGAGTACGGGCATCGGCTTTAATAGCCGTTATAAACGGTTCTTCGTGATGACACTACTCCCCAAGGCGTTACGTCCAAAGGACAAAAGCGGTAAGCCCATCGCAATCGTTGAATTTTTTGCAGGGAATGGCACGACAGCAGTCCGGGTTGTCTCACTGGTCTCTCGCACGCTTTCAGAGGCCTGATTTCAGGTGCTCGAACAGGAATAAATTGTTTTGATAAAAAATTTCTTGGAAAAGCCATCGGATAGAGGGTCAAAAAATGATACAACAAGCTTTAATTTTTAAAAAGCCGAAAAGGAAAAAAGGAAAAAGGAAAAAACATTATTACGGCCGTCCGCCTCCCCCGTTAAGCAACCTTTACCGCAAATTTCTTAAGATCTTCTGGTATCCCAGGTTTTCACAATTCTCAGAGTTTTTTTCACCTTATCCATGATTCGTATCCTAGGAATATATCTATAGTATCCTCGTGCTCTCCGGTTTTAATTTGGCATTTGATTATACTCTATTAGTGTTCTCCGACGTGCGAACATTGGTGTGAGAATAGATCAACTATAAAAACTTGAATTCCTATTTTCCCATCAATGCCTATAATTTCCGTCCTAATTCGTATCATTCCTAATCACAGCCGTCGTACCATCTGCCGGTGACCTCCTGAAAAATTAACGCAAAATCAATTGGAGCAAACCTCTCACCTGGCCTCTTCGCAAACGCTTATTCTTTCCTGATCCTGATTTTTTTATAAGTTCGATTTTTCGCTTTTTTTTGCTGCCACTGGATTCAGCTTTGGAATATATACTAATGGATATGATTTTTGTTAATAATAATGTAATTTAAAACCATGGCAAAAATCGACAAATCCGGAATACATATTTAACACTACTTTAATTAAGATTTAAAGTATTTATTTTTCGAACTTCTGGGGGATACTATCCGGGATCTAGGGTCGTGTAAAAATTTTTTTGGGGCTTCTTCCAGGTAGAGGATAAATTAATCGTTCGAATTTTTCTAATCCTTGATTTTTCTGGTTTTTAATCGCAGCCTTGTAGCCCATCGCACAACGAAATTTCAGAGAATGACCGGATCTTGCAGTCAGAAACGCCGATGTCTCAATTGCCGGAGCTGGCCGAAACATTGGAAAAGGATACGGTATCGGAGAGTTGCAAGGTTGGTCTTTTGCTTTTTAAAGAGACTGGGAAGTCAAAATTCACGTGCCCCAGGTATAGAACCGACTGGTCGAAAAAGCTGAAAAGTAGCAAGAAATTGATTACGTTGCGTGAAACCCAAAAAATTAACATATTTAAGAAAAACAGAAAATGTTTCGAGCAAAAGCGTGTTTTCAGTCTTGCAGTCATCCATGTCATAAATGAATATAGCTAAAATAAATTAAAATCTTTATACTTTAGGTTTGTCAGGAAGAGATGGCGAGTTCAACGCTCTCCGCTCTATATGAGCACGCGTGGATGCATTATGGACGACGGCGCTATCTTTGCAATGGTTCGTAACACTTTTTTGAAAAAAAGCCTATTTTCAGTCTGCGACTTCAGTGCTGACGTACCAGAGAGCGTGGTTCAACACCTGCTGGCTCATCAGGATACAGCTGGAGCGCATCCGAAGGTGCTGGGTTGGCGGTGAGTTGTTAAAAGCTGCTAAGAAATTCGAGTTTTCGGTATCTCTCACTCTCTCTCACCTCTCTCACCCTCTCTCTCCTCTCTCTTCTCTACACTCTCTGTCACTCTCTATCTCTCTCATTATCCCTCACTCTCTTTCTCTCTCTCTCTCTGTTTCATCAGTGTACTATTTGCCTTTTTAGTGATCCGGAAACGTTTTGGTCAACCCTGAAACTGGTCGACCAGTGTTTCCCAAACAACAGCGCATTGCTGAGTGAATGGCTTGCCCTGCAAAAACAAATGGTAGTTAGCTGTTCGGAAATTGAACTGGTGTTTAGATTGCCGAGAAAACGACCTCACCAACCCTTCCGCGTTTGAGCCAATTTCGCGTTGCCGACATCATAGCTGGCGGGGGCGCCGGGGCCTCAGGAGCTGACGCCGGAAATACGGAAAACAGCGAAAACATCGATCCAGTTACAGCGGATGAAAATATGCCAAATGATGCGCCAAACCCCGAGGCAGAGCCGTCAAAGAAGGAGGAGCAACGATTTTGCGGCATTTTTGGCGGAAGCCGAAAGCGAAAGAGCTCAACGCATGGCAGTGATGCAAAGAACAAGGCGGCGCTGAATAAGTGTATGGTACGTTTTTTTTGTTGGCTCTGCTCTGTTGGTTTTTTTTTTGTTGTATTGAAACACAGAATTTTTATGTAGGCGCCAGAATCCCTAGCTAAAATATAATCCCTAATTTTTAGGAATGTGGAGTGACACTTCGCGGTCATAAGTGTCGGCACATCTCCTTGATTCGTCTGATCGATCACGTACGCGGCCATCTTGACGCCAGGGGATTTGAGTGTAACGGTCCGTTTTGAGATTCGCGTTAGCATCCTCGACCGCGGACAATAATAAGGCTGCAGACTACTCCGAAAAGCTTAAACCGCCACTTTGTTTCAGTTTGCGGATTCCGGCACAAACACGGAGGTGGTATTGGCAACCACCTGCGCACCGTTCACAATTCGTCGGGGATGAACTTTCAAGATAAGAGGTGGGCCTCATACTGAATATTAAAAAGCTCCCTTCCCTTATAAAAACTGAAATTATCTGCAACCCATTGATCAATGACAAAATATAGCAAAAAATGAAAAAATAAGTTTTACCGTAACGTTTTGCAGATTTCGACATCGCAATATTCATCAAAAATGAAAGAAATTCCTTTCTAATTAAAAAATTACAAATTTTGCAATTGTTCACAAAAAATCGTTTAAATCGGGGTTTCAAGTCACTTGCTATTATCAAAGTCGACGAGACTGTTTAGACCATTGTTCATAGCTTATACTTTAGCACACCGGAAGAACAGGATGTTCTTCGTGCCGCGCTCTGCAAAAATTTCCCACTGCAATTTGAAGAGCTGAAGGAATGGATCGTTCCTCCGCCTTCCCAAGGATCTAAACATTGGAAACGGAAGTCGGTGGCGAGTCCTGACGCTACAGAAGATCTCGCTGAGCAGCCGACGCAGATTCACACGTCTACTAAGAAGAACGATGGTGGCACAACCGCCGAGCGCAACAAGTGCACGGTAAGCATATTTATGTAAAGTTCGGTTCTTTGGCATTATCGAGGGGGGTAAGAGGTTGGCGCGTTCTCGGGGAAGGAGGATCCAACTTTTTTGTCTAAGGATCCAGTTTTTCAAAGCTAAATAGATAAAGTGTTTTAAGAGTTCTTAAATGGAAAAGCTTTATAAAATTTTCATTAAAAAACACAAAATATATCGATTTTCGACCAACAATGGCTCATTTTGGAACAAAATCTCAACCAAAAACTGTGGCTACGTTTTTCTTATTTTGGCACTTTCAATATACTTAAATTTTCCTAACAATAAAAACATTATTAAAATACGTACTACTTATTTACTGGGGAATTTAGGACTAATCGGAAAAAAGGAGAATTTTAGGTTTGCGGCGTGCAATTGACAGACGCTGGCGCGCCGAGCGTCCGAGCGCAGAAGCTCTGGGGGCATGTTCGACACCACTTTGACTTCAAACCATATGGCTGTACAGGTCGGGATTTCTTCAGAAGGGGTGCATATCTCTGGTTTTATAGTTTGTGGAGTTCGCACAAAGAGGAAAGAAAGCACCCGATTGCACATGCGAAGGTGGCATCCCGAAAGCGAGCCGGTCGTTGATTCCGCAATGTAAGCAGGATTTTATCGCACTTTTTGCTTTTGATTTGGGCCCTATGCAAATTTGGGGGAGGGGCATTGTATTGGCGTTAAAAGTCCACGAGCAGCTCTTAACTACCCGGTTATGCCGTGCCTATGCTAAATTAGCCATAACTGCTTAAGCCCATGAGTTTTAGCCAGCCAAGCTTGGGCCTCGTTTGAATTTTAATTTTTTTAATTGGATTTCTGGAAGCGAGCTGGGCTGAGGTAGACTGGCTTTTGGAGAAGTTTAGCGTTTAAAATCATGCCTTGAAGCCGCATATATTTAGAATACAAAATGGCCCCCACCCAAAGTGCATTAGTACCGCGAATCGTTGACCGCGAACGCTTTATATTGCAGCACCGAGGCACAGAAGGAGGAACTACATGAATTCGCCCGCCGCGCGTTCCCGTTGCAAATCCAAGAATTGGAAACATTTTACGATGACGATGCTCCCGCGGGAAAGCGGCGACGGATGGATCAGACAGCTCATGCGAGCCTCGAAAATGCACGATTGGATGAAGGGCAACCAGAAGCAGAAGAGATCGCAAAGGAATCGGAAGATGATAGCGGAACGGAGGGCTTGGAAACAGAATACACACCAAAGGCGACCAAGGGCTCGACACGGAAAAGGGGAAAGAGTGTCCCAGCATCGGGGCTCACTTGCAAGGTAAAGAGTCCTTTATAGTTTTGAAATACTGATGTTTAGGACTGTGGTGTGAAAGTTTCGCAAACAGGCGCTGATTGGCGTTCCGTATGGAAGCACATCCGAGAACATTTCGATTACGAGCCGTATGTCTGCTGCGGTAGGAAAATACCTTCGAACCATTTTCACTGTTTTTAGAATGTGGATATCGGAGCAGCACGCGGGTATTGATGTATTATCACCACAACAAGTTTAACCATCCCGTCGTCGATTACAAAGGGGTAATTTCGTTTCTGAATTTTGATCTTGATGACCTGGACTTCTGGACTAATCCCGATCCTAAACGCGGGCGCAGCTAGGCCTAATGCAAGCCCACAGAAACGAAGCGAAATGACTTTCCCAAAATTCATCAAAAAAATTAACAATTTCCCCAATTTAAATAGCACCATTTGATGTCCGTGGTCGTTTAGGACGAAAGACCAGCACGACAAACTGCTTGCTTTTGCCCAGCGGGCGTTTCCGGCCAAATTCGGCGTGTTGAAGACGGTGCTCGAGGCGGAGATTGCTCGATTTGCCGCGATATCATCCGCCCCCTCAGAACAGTCCTCAAACAATCACAAAACACCAGCCGGCGACAAGAATCGAGGTGGAAAGCCGGCTGCACGGATTCATGATACACGCGGTGAATCGGCCAAGAATGCTTCGAAAAAGGTAGGTTAAGTGCTTCAAAATAATAAGCTTTAGTTACCGCCCATATCACTGCAATCAAAACTAGTTCTTTCAGATGCTAATATTCGGAATTCTGTAGGTTTCGATGTTCTCGTTTTACTAGGAAAAATATGCTACGAGTCGGATTTAAGGCTAAAAATAACGTAATCTATAATACTGGTATCAAATACTGGTATAAGAGGCCATCCATACCCCCCCCCCGTTAATGAACCAGCACCGTCGAAGCTTTGATGAGTAGATTAAACCTCACAGCAACATTTTAGAAACGAGCGACAACTGATCTTTCCACCCCCTCCATTAGCACCGTCTTCAAGAAAACAATTGTCGTTAAGGTATGGTGCCTATTTCCGGTTTCCATTAAGCACTCTACTTCCCAGGAGGAACCCAGATCGGAACCCCGGAAAATCGTCAGACCAGACTCGGCTCGTGTAGTCAAAACGGAACCTAATGGTATTAGCATCGTTTTGGCGAAAATAGATTTTTCCTAGATGATGGCGGCCATCGGAGAGGGACGGTCAAAGACACTCGGATGACCGAGGTATTTATTAACTCTTTTATTATACCAATTTTGGTTCAGCTTCAGCAGGCTGCTGAGCTCCAGCGCCTCCGGAAAGTGCTTGAAGAAAAGGATACAGAACTGGCGATGCTTCGAGTGGCAATGGTATTTTTGACCCAAGGAAATGATTAGGTTTATCTGTTTTCAGACCGACCCGAAATTGGTCAAGCTGAGAAGGGAGCTCGAATTGAGGGAGGTGGAGCTGAGCGAGTTGAAAGAGACACAAGTCAAGGTATTTACAAAGGCATAGCTTACCCTCCACCAGCCGAGGGCCCAAAAAATGTCGAAATTTTTGCTTTTATTTCGGGATTGTCTTGAGGCTATCGAAAAAGCACTAAAAATCTCTCCTAACGGTTTCAACGACAGCTCAAAATAAGCTATTATCAAAAAGTTACAGCAAAAACAAAATAAACTTTGGAAATAGGATTGGAAAGCTACAAGATGAGTTGGCCATTTTACAACGAATTTCTCTAACGTCATTCGATAGAGGCTCAAAAATAAACGATGAATTCTAATTTTAGCCCAAATCATTTAAAATATAGGCATGGCAAAAAAACAGCAAATTTCAGTTAAACACTGATTTAATTATGCTAAATTAAACTCGTATAATTATTCCTTTTCAGGTCTATTCGCAACTCGGCCGCATCACTTCTGAGAATAGTCTGCTCAGCGACGAAGTTGAAGCACTGAAAAACCGCCGCTAACGCATCTCGTATTTTTTGAGCCTTGTCTCGGTTTTCACGGAATAAAGCTACTCACTGTCTGTGTACTTGCATCTCTTCTGTTTTTATTAATTAAAAATTACTGTATAGATGCGGTTTTTCTAAATGAAACTAAATATCTTGGCATAATTTTTGCCGTTTTGGCCGATGAAGTTTTCAAGATAGCAGAATAGTTGTTAAAACTACAAAATTTGATTCACCCCCCGTTAAGCAACCTTTACCTCAAACTAGTAAACTGAGCTAATTTTCCTCGCTAGCTCGCTAGATCGCGCAACTCTGCCTCTTGTAGTCGTAGGCGTTTGCATATGGCTTGGGCTGCAGCATTTCACGTCGTCATCGAATGCTACCCACCCAGCGGGACCGGACGGCCGCGGTGGCATCACATGTTTTCTTGATCGTGATCCTCCTCAACCTCATTTCCTCCTCTAGCTGCTCAAGCCATTCATCAGGCGGCTTTTACGCTTTGAAAATCGGATTGCTGAAAAAAATCAGTGGTTATAAATGAAAGCCAAGATTTGGACCTACAGCGAAGCTAAAAGATGCAACGGAGGTCCGGGTAGCGTACTTTCTCGGCCGGATTTTGTCATTAATGCTTTATATGTATACCCACGATAGTGTAACAAGCAAAATCAAATTTTTGGAGAAAAAAGCCAATAGACCGCGTGCCTAAATAAAGAATGTGCTAATTTTCTTTTTTGGGTAGTCGAGGTTTCTGAAGCGCTTTTCAAGGGCTGCCAGAAAAAAGTGACTATTTACTTTTTTTCATGCTGAAAATGATCGAAAAGGTGGAATAATCTGGTTAGTCAACCTTTGAGATCCTTGCAAAAACACTTTTCAAATTGCATCCATTTGCTTTAGCCGAGTCTATCGATCCAAGATTTTTTAGCTGTACTCTTTGGGCCGAAATGAATTCTCGACGGCCGATGCCTGAACGTTCTATGGAGATTGAGAAAAATAAATGTGTGGTGAGCTAAAATTTCGACATTTCCCGTAACAAAGCGGGGATTTTAAAGGTGGTTTCAGGACAAGACTTTGCGTTACTCCTCCCCGTTGCTCTGAAAGGCCCAAAATTGTCGATATTTTCGTCATTTTTGGGGTCATTTAACACATTGTTAGATAGAGCCTCGCAAAATAAAATAAGCGTTTGATTCCAGCTTAAAATAAGGGAATAAAAAATAGTTATGGAAAGCACAAAAAAAGCTGTGTGATTTTAGATTTGCGGAGTGCACCATGTCTGTTACCCAACCCCCGTTGCCACCGCCCGGAAATTGCTCGACCATCTACGTACCCATTTAGCGGCCCAGCCATTTTCTTGTACAGGTAAGTAAGCGAATATTAATTCTAACCGGCCGTCATTTCAAGGCAGTGATGCTGAAATCGCTTCCGGCCAAAGTAGCACTACAAAATTCAGAATGCCCCTACACGGCCAAGACGGCGACCGTTGTTGCCGCGCATACGGCAGGAAACATCATCAGCGTTCTGAGCTTTGCGTCGACAATACGTAAGTTTTTTCGTAACTTGACGAACCGTGCGTGTAAAAGTATGTACCATATCAAGTTTTTGCTTTTCAGGACACCAGAACTTCTTGAAAGCTTAAAAGGAATAGCCGGAAAGGCTTATCCGCTTCAAGTGAAAGATCTGACATCATATATCGATGAGCTCATCAATTCAAAGAAACAGCTTTTTGTCAACCCGTTCGCCGATTTCCTCCAGCCACTAGAAGACGAGGTCAAAGCGCCAATTGTGAGGTAAGTGTTAAAGACCTCACATCCTCATAATCACTGATTATGACATGCTAATAAGCAATCAAAAATAGTCGCAATTTTGATGAGCATAACAAAGCTTAAGACTCGTAAAAATCTACATTTAATAGAAAACGGCGGAATGTTCGGTACACATAGGATAGCGGGGGAAATAACGGGGGCACTCAAACTTTTATATGATAAAAGTATTTTTAAATATGCTTTTTTCGGGCTGTAAAAAAAACTCTTAGTAATTTTCGGTCCTCTATCGAACGGCATTTTCAAAATATCGAAAATATTCAAAACGCCGAAAATTTTTTCCCCCCCTGTTATCCTATGTGCTGCCCATAGTTTCCAAAAATAGTTTTTAGGCTATAAAACTTTTATAATACATTTTTTCGCGTTGTAAAAAAATCTCTTAGTATATTTTTTGATGTTCTATCGATTCGCGTTTTCAAAATCGAAAATCGCAAATTGGCTTTCCCCGTTATCTATGTGCCCATAGTTTTGGATCATTTTGTTTATTCGATAAAAAATTTCATTTACATTATTTCGGGCTGAAATTAATTTTCCTAGGGCAGTTTTCGACGCTTTACCGAATGACGTTTTCAAAATACCGAAAATTTCGAAAGTTTCGAAAATTTGACTTCCCCGTTATCCTATGTGCTGCCCATGGATTTTCCTCAATTTTTGTTTATTCAATAAAAAGTTTCCATTACATTATTTTGGGCTCAAATTAATTCTCTTAGTATATTTTCGACGCTCTATCGAATGGCACTCGCAAAATCCCTCAGTAATTGCAAATTTCATAATAATGAGTGCCCCCGTTATTTTTTCCCCCCCTGTTATCCTATGTGTACCGAATGTTCTACACCAAAATCAACGCTAAATATCAACAAAATTTCAGCCCAGAGCCGCAGGGAGTCGAAAAGGAGGCCCGTCAAGTTATCTAGAAAACGGCCGTCATCAGATGACGGAGAAAACACAGCACCCCCAATCCAACGCCGCAAAGGAAAACGGTAGATATCACCGGGTACAGACTTAAAAAGATTCTTTTAGGTAAGAGACGAGTGAGCCGATGCCAATATATTACAGTCGGATTGTGATGCTAGACGATGGAGACCCTTGTGATTTGAAGAATAAATCATACAAAATTCGAAAGACAAGAGCAAGATGATGACAATTTCGCACTAAAATCAGGAAAATAATTGCCTGCAAAAATCGCCAAAATCTGCTTGTTTTCATCATGGATTGGCTATTATAATTCCGAAACTAATGATGTCGACATTTCACAAAGACGAAATATGGGGGGTTGTTAGCAAGGGCTTTATATTTCGGCATTTTGCTATTTCGATTTTGGGATTTGGGAAATAACCCGTCGATGTACTGAATTGCGTTATCGGTCAACAGATAAAAAAATGTAACGGACAGATGTTTCATTCCATTTTCAAGCAGATGTTTATAAGGTACAACTAAATCAATCCCGCTGATTGATCGCGTAATTTTTACATTTCATTAATGCAAGGCGGATACCTTTATCGTCAATTTTCGTTAATGCGGTTCACGCCGAGCCTTTATCAATTGTTGCTGACCTTTCTTCTGAGTTTTTTTGCTCGAGAAAGTCTGCTTATTCAAGTTTATCTCTAACTGTCGGCGACGCCGTCAAACACTTTTCAAGCGTCGGCCGAAATGGAACAAAACTCTGGATGTCAGGTATGTATCACCATCAAATATTCACTTTCCCGATTTCAGCTTTGTCACCACTACTCTGGCATGGCTAGCTCGGAAGGGCTGACGGCTCATGTTTTGGAAAAACATCCCGGAAAAGCCGACAAGAAAGTGTACGAATGCTCCGGATGTCGATTCTTGGTACGGTCTAGTAAGGTTTGAAAAACGTTAGCTTTACCGTCAAAATTGTATGAAATATGACCGACACCAGCCAAAATTTTTGATTTTAATGCGGTGTCATGTTTTATCGATCGGTAACTACAAAAACTAATACTGGACAGACTCAATAAAAAAAAATTTGGCGCGCAGCGGTGATTTAAGCCTGGTTTCAGTCTGATCAAGAAGAAGTCGTCGACCGCCACATCGGGAAATGTCATGCAACAGATTTTCACGTGACTGTCATCACCGGTGGAAGGTGAGTAATGCATTGAATTTTTAATAAGGTTTGCTATGGTAATGTCGAAATTCTTACTGTCGAATTTTCATAAGGTCGAACTTCATGTTGCACATATTGTTCTTCGGACAATTTCCCGTAAGGTTTGCTGATGCAAAATGTCGGCATTATCAAACCTCGCGATCCTGAATTTTCACATTATGAAATCCCGAGATTATTGCTACGAAAGTAACCCTTCGATGACCTTTACAGTTATCGTACTGTTGCGGAAAAGTGGCTGCGCAAAGCCGATACAATCGACAATCAGGTTTGTTTAACAGTTCCGGTTTGAGAAAGCATTCCAGGAGAACATTCCGCACCGTACTTCAAAGCGAACGTCGTTCAGCCCCAAGCCTCAAAACAAAGAAAAATGGGAGCACGAGATGCCTGGTTGGTTGCTGAGTTCCCTTTTGCAACAAGGATTTTAGGACTGTGGGGCACGACTGCCAGTGAATGCGCCTCGAAACTTGGTGGCTCATCTTTGGAAACACTGCGAGATGAAGCGCTATCATTGTAGCCGTTCGTTTCCCCCGTTCTGCGTTGTAAATCGCGCTTTTCAGATTGCATTAGAAGTGACAACCACCGGGCAAATATGCGTCGACATCAAGAATCCCAACATCACGGACTCGACTACACGATCATCGACAAACGGTGGGGATTCTAGCAAGATACTTCAGCCCCAACCTATGCTAAGCTAACCTTAAGCCCAGCAAATATCTTGTTTATCTAGGCTTATCGGGCTCATAATCTTATTATAGACTAAGCCGATCCGAAGCTCAGCTTAGGCCAATTCTAAGTCCACCCCAATCCTAATCAAAGCCAATCAATCTCGCGTGCCTAGCTAGCAAATCCTAAGCTCAACCTAAGTAACCGAAACCAATCCGAAGCCTTAGCTAAGCCAAAACTAAGCGAAGCCAAGCGAAGTCAGAGTAAAGAATGACCAAAAACGATCCAAAACCGAAAAACGGTTTTTTTAGACCTGAAATGATGACGAGCAGCTTTCTCACCCTCATCGACGATTGTTTTCCCGATCGGAGCACCGAAATACAAGAATGGATGAGGATGAAACTCGTTCGTTTCTTTTTTTTCCCATCAAATCCTGAAATTTTCTAGGCTTCCAAAGACCAGAGCGACCCCGCTGAGAACCAGGAAATTCCTACAAGCCCATCACGAGCAAGGGCGGGTGGAAACGAGGAGAAGGTAGCCAGCGATGTGATGGAAGTTGATAGCCCTCGACGATCAACCACAAAATGTAACGATGCTGAAGACAAACCGATTATTGTCCCAAACAAATGCCAGGTATTGAATCGACCGATTAAAAAAACGATTTTTAACGTAATTCAGGACTGCGGTATTTGTATAACCGAGTCTCGAAACAAAGCCGTTAATGCACGCAACTTGCTGCGCCACGTCCATACACATTTTACGTTTTTGGCCGTGGAATGTACAGGTAGCATTTGGCAATTGAAAATTTTATTTAAATTGTTTTTCAGTATGCGGTCAATCATGCCAAAATCGAGCATCTGGCGGCAGTCACGCCAAATGGAAGCATCAATTAGATTCGACTGTTTTGAGGGAAAAGAGGTACTTTTGGTTGCAAACTTTTCCTGATAAAATAGACTTGACACAATTCGGAATTTGTCGGACACCAAAATTTTGTGAAGCCAGCTTTAACTTCGTAAGCTCGAATTTTATCGGAATTCCGAAAACGCCGTTTGTTAGAGGAGAGCCAATATCGAACACAGAGATAAAGCTCAAAATTATATAAGGTAGAGTTTACCAAAATCGATGGTGTGTTGGAGTTCATTACACAACTACTGACGCAGCCTAAATGCCCTTAAACTCTTCCACTATAGAGATTTACAGTGAGGAAGAGCGAAAAGAAGAGCTGAAGGCCGTCAGTCGAAGCAATTTCCCGCTGCAACACCTCGAAATCGCCGCCATCGTGCATGAGAACGATGGAGTTGACGGCGATCCGAAGCATTTCATCCCAAAGGTATCGAGCTTGCGCTAAACACCTACATTTCGCGTGTTTTTTGTGGACACATGCAAACGAAGAATGTTTTCAGACAAATATTTTGGATGAGACGCCTGTCTATGATGTCGAAGATTCGGATGAAGAGCCGGTTTTTTCTGATGCAGACATTGGCGACGATGGCTCTGATCTAGAGATTTATGAGATTCCACAATACACCCCTGTACAGCCAAAGGAACTAAAGCCAGAGGTCGAAATTCCATGCAGGACGATTCGGATACCCGAGGTATCGCTCAGTATATCTTCTTGAGACCCCCTTTTAGGAGCCTGTTCAAACATTAACTCCACAAGAGACAGGTCCGGCACGGCTTTTGAAGGAGGAACCGCTCGCCTCCCTTACGGTATCTTATTTTAAAATTTTCGTAATTTGCCACGTATTTTCAGCCGGCTGAAGAGATTGCGCAGTTGATGCGTGCTATTGAGCAACGAGAAGCGGAAATTGCTCAGTTCAAAATACGATCGGTAATAAATTTTTGGCATATTTTCTGAAAGGGGCTGTGAGGTGCTCTCCTAAGCCTGCGTTTAGCTTCATAAAAGCGAAACCTAAGCTTAGCTTGAGCTTTAAGCTAAGCCCAAAATTATCTCTTTTTGCCCTCCGATGGCAACTTAAAGCTGAACAAGCTAGGAGCTTAACGTAAGGTAAGCTTACTTATCTTTGGCTTAAGCCTAGGCGGAAGCTAAAAATTAAGTCGCTTAAAGGGATGCCGACGGCATAGACAATCGATTACGCGCGGAAAAGAAAATGTCTCTGCGCCTCCCCCGGGCGCGCTTCGCTCTGTTGGCTACTTGCCAATTTGTTGATGGGGGGGATCGACACATGCCGTCGGCAGCCCTTTAATTCGAGCGCCTCGGGACCTGTTACCGCCAATTCAGGACTGCCCCCTCCACTCAAGTGATTAGCACCGACGATATTTTTCAGATTCCGACGCTGCCGGAACTGGAAAAAACGTTGGCATTGAGGACTACGGAGATTCGACACGTAAAGCAGTACCAGGCCAAGGTATCGCAATATTCGACGTTGAATTCTAAAGTTTGTAAAATAGTATTTATTCGAAGATTATATATACCTTTTAAACTATATTTGTCTTGTTTTCAGCTGTACGCGCAGCTGGGCGAAGCGACCGCACAAAATCGTGTGTTGAAGGATGAGCTGGAAGAATTGAGGCTTGTCGAACGGAACACTGTGACCATTGACTGACAACTGTATACTCTGTGTTATTTTTGCCTTCTTTCATCATACACCAAAGTGTCGTCTAGGTTTTTGGATTCTGGAATAAATCTTTTGCATAACATGGCGGTGAAACTTGCTTGGTACACATAAGATAACGGGGGGATACTCAACATTTGTAATATTTTTAAATTATTTTGATATTCGCGAGCTCCATCTGAGAAACCATGAAAAGTATACTAAAAGAAAAAATGCAGATGGTTCCATATAGAAATCGAGTTCCATATAGAAATCTAAAGGTTATCCCAAAAAAACCCCTACCTAGCGGCCCGCAGTCGTCTCAGATTTTCACGATTTAGGTATCTATCGAAGGCTACCGAAAAGGCGAGCCCAGGACGCTACCCGCTTCTCAAATTTTTGAAATCGTTTACTAATATTTTTTGCGAAAAGTGCGGATGCTGTATGGATGAGGATGATGCTTTTCTGACCAGAGGTTCCAAAAATTACCATTTAAGGATTTTTTTTGCCTTTCCTGGCAGCCCAACGACAGTTTTTGAAAGCCATTTGCAAAAACACAGCTTGGATAGCTTAAATTGCGTTTTAGAGGAAAAGGCGTGACATTTTTGAGTGAAAAAGGTCAAAATCGAGCAAAAAAATTCCGGCAGTGCACAAATCGCTGAGACGTGCTGGACTCGCCTTTCCGATGGCTTTCGATAGATACCTAAAACGTAAAAATCGGACTCGACTGCGGATCACTAGGCGGGGTGGACACCGGATCTGAAGCAAACGAAATGCAACTTAGAAGTTTATTAGACAAAAACTTTGATAGAACTCAGGGTGTAAGAACCGATTTCAGCATTTTTGATATTTTCGGTGTTTTTTCGGCAGTCCCTGTTATTCTATGTGCACCGTTATAACTATCGAATTTTGATTCATCTGAATCCATCAGAGATTTGCATGAATTTGGGGCAAAAAAAACGTTTATTGCCCCTTTTGGTCGCCGAATTTTGGCAGGGCTTGTCTGCCAATCCTCAAATGGGCACAAATAACGCAGAATTCCCGCCATATGCCAATGATGCAGACGATGTGAAGCTGGTGCCGCTAAAGATCGCGGTAAGCGCTTCCGGATGCGATATCGCGAAAATCTTGATTTGACTAGTTTCATGTATTCGCTACTTACAATGGCCAATGAAAGCAAGCATTTCTAGGTGGCCGAGAACAAGTGGCATGAGAAGCTGGCCGTCGAGAATCCTGGACCGCTTCCCGTCTTGTACAAGGTGATGCCCATCGTCCTTGATGAACTTCTTCTGAGTTCAGCTGAAGGCGACGAACAACAAGCGTTGCCTGATTCACGATTGCGCCGGACTCATCAAGGCGAAGGATACTGTTGAGGTTGTTATTCAAAATTCGGCATCTTAGAATCTATAGAAATTTGTAATCTTGAGAGATACCTATTGGGTTGAATAAAGTCACGATACGTGTTTCAGATTATGCTGGAGAGTACGGATGAACAGTTGAAAACGGGAGATGGCCTGCTGCTCGTCTACACCCAGTACACAGCCGTCACTGGTAACCAGCCAGTCAACGCTTTTGTGGTAAGCTTTTTAAAGCCACTTTTTCACGTATTGAAAATAATAGATATATGAAAAACAACCGCGCTTTTTGCAGGCCTGGCAGCGTGCCAAGAAGCTCGACATCGTCACGAAGACCAAGTCAATCGCTCTTGTCAAGGCCGACAAATGAATTTTTCTCGATGAATAAAAAGCATGAATGTGTTGCCGTTTACGAGAATAAACTTGCACCGAAGTTTTTTCGTTATTTATTGGACACAAAAACCAAAATTTTATTATTATGTACCCTGAAATCCCCAATATACTTCCGGTATACTTTGGCGACGTACCAGTACAAATGACACTCTAATAACGTGCGTACGCGCCCTCTATCCGCAAAAGCCATGTGAGACAAAAGAAGCGGTTCTCAGGTCTTTCTGGGTCAATTACCTTCATTAAACCATTCCAAAATACTGGAACAAGTCGAAATGTTAATAAATATTCAATCAAAATTGCAAAATTACCTTTCCTGAACAGAGTTATTCGCAAGTAACCGAAAACGAAACACACCTATTTACGGTCATACGGAATTACGGACGCTCCGGATTTTCACCGGAACGATACTCGGGATTTTCGGATAATTTGTTTATTTCCTTTTCCCCATATTTATCGTTATTCCAGACGTCAGTTCTTAGCCGAATTGGCGCCCGGTTGGGGTCTTGACCCGGGAGGGGCGCGCATCGCGTATCGCGCCGCGTCTCTTTCCGCCCTTCCACTTCCCATGCGCCTTTCTCTCTTCTTTCTCCCACTCTTTCTGCAATCTCCCCCACCATTACCAGTCTCGAAACCCCGCCCACTTCTCTACCGCTCTCCTCGACTATTTTTTTGCAGTTCGTCATAGGATTCGGGATTTTTGGGTAAATGCTAAGAAAAATAGGATCCCGCAGTCTGTCACTTGCGTTTGATTGGAGCCAGGGAATTTTAAGCTTACTTATTCGCGCGCAAAGTTTACCTTGAAACGAGGACTTTAGGTAGAAGATAAGGTTTTGAACAAAATATGATATTTTAGGTCCAAAAATAAAGTTTTATGCACAAAAATCAAGAAAATTCCAAAACTTACAACATTTTTCTTACTTTTTTCCGTGGTTTTGCTTCTTTCCATATAGCTAAAATTTTCTGAAAAACAACATAAATCCGCCTTATTTTTGCTATCTATAGTCAGCCTCGACAGATAAGAAAAAAGTTGGGGTTTGATGAAATTTCCGTAAACCGCTTTTACCCACCCCCTCAGATTTATAAAATCACCAACTCCTATACATGCTAAACTTTCTAAATAAGTTTTAATAATAAGTTTGCTTTCAGGGTAGAGCGCGATCCAGCCGAACAAAATCGCCAAATGGAACAACTGCCACCCCCGCCGCAATTTCGCTTCAAGAAATTAAATGGGGAGATGATGCCGCCGTACCCGGTTCTGGTTGGTTTTTCCTATGTTTCAAATCTTGAGTGATCGATGTTTCAAACACTCATCAATTGGTACTATTCAAGTTGGGGCGGTTTTTTCGGGTCATTTTCGGTTTCTTATTAGTTTTTCTTTGTTTAGGCGGTTATTGGCTTAGTCTTGGCTTTTTGGTTTAGTTTGGGCTCAGGCTTAGCTTAGCCTTAGCTTAGGCGTAGCTACTGGGCGGGTGAAGTACCCTCGCGGCTGCTTTTCATAGCTTCATGGCTTTTGCCTTCGGCTTAGCTCCATTCAAGCTCGATTTAGCTGAGCTTTGCTTACGAGTAGATTATTGCGCTTGATTGGCGGCGAAAAACTGGCCAGGTAGCCCAAAAATGACCTAAAAAATTTTGCCCTCCCCCCAACTTGAATAGTACGCATCAATTTCTAACAACCTCTAGGCGGATGGCCCATCAACTTCATCTTCTTCTTCTTCTTCTTCTTCTGCCCCGAAAATGATGCGCCTGTTGCGGCCAGAGCAACCGATTCCTGATTCGACATGGCACAGGGAACGGAGTCAACTTCTTGGGCCGCAGTTTCGCTATCGATTTGTGGTCAGTTTTGATCATCTACCTCAGAGCCCGGTTCCAACTATTCCGGGAATCATTCCGGAAACATTTTGTATGGGAAATTGTTCCCGAAATAGGTTCTCGGAATGATTCCCGGAATAGTTGGAACCGGGCTCAGATACATGGGCAATATTGTTTGATAAAGACGCAGGATAGCAGATCGCAACTGATACAATAGCTAAATTAAGGTTGGGTTTTCCGGTTTCACGGAGAATTTGACGCATTTCGACTAGAAATGTTTAGCAGAAATGCATAGGGCACTGTTCTCTATCTGGCGAACTGATTGATACGAAAATACCGTTAAAATCGGAATTTTTTTGCCACTTTTATGTCCAAAAACAAAAATGATCACTTTTCGGCAAAAAACTCAAAATTCGCCCGCAAAAACATAGTCGAAACGCGTATCAGAATTAAAAACGGCTTTTTAGGTCTGACTTTTTAATTTTACAATTGCCACTCTAGTAGATGATTGTTTTTTATTGACAAAAGCTAGTAACGAGATCGAAAAAAAAGGTGAAAGAGACTATATTTTTTTAGAAACTTGCGCCGACGGCCGTTGGAATGACCAGAAAGCGACGCTTCCCGGGGGACATGATCGGAACGCCGGCGGTCCAAACCGCTCCAAGTCGATACGAATCCTATCGGCCGCCCTACCACGTTTCGTTCAACCGAATCTGCCCACCGCCACATCGCCGTATCGTTCCTCCATCACATCACCCGGCATCCAATACCGTTGCCCTCAATCGTCCCCCGCCACCGGAAGTGCCAAAGGTCCCTGCGCATCGTGCAGCGAACGAAGGGCCAGCTGCTAAAGCTGATGCAGAAAGAGCGGCCAGCAGCTCTTCTCCTCCCACATATCTCCAATATAAAACTATTTCCGTGCCTCCACCGTCGCTGCATAAATGTGCGGTAAGGCAGTCTTTCTTAATAGCATTTACTCCATTTTTTTGCAGCAATGTAGCCAGGAAGTCGTCGCGCAACCGGATCAGGTGTCTCATGCATTGGTCAACCATTCTCGACAGCACATGCGCCAACAACCATTCGCCTGTTCGGGTCGGTTTTATAGGCGTCTAAGGAACATCGACATCGACTAACGTTTCATGTTTCTTTCAGCCTGTGGTGTGTTGGCAAAGACGAGCACGATCATGCGCGCCCACAACATCCAGGCCCACAATGGCAATGCACAAGTGCAACATCTCTCGTAAGAACTTTCCAAAATCAGCCCCAATCCCGTTGTAGTGCCAGCCACTATTCGGAGACCTTGAAAGAAATGTGCATCAAGAATTTCCCGCTGGACGCCGATGCAATTATCAGGGATTTCTTCGCAGAGCCAACAGTCACTCGTTCTGCGGCTGAAGTGAAGGTTTGTAGAAATTCAAATATTCATCTTCCGTTTAGCAAATACAAAATGGGAAACAAACACGCCCGAAATCGCTGATCGACCTCACGCGGACAATAAAATGCGAGGTAAAACATTTCCGAGATAAAAAATTTTCTGTTTCTAGATTTGTTCTCGGCCCTTCGTCCGAGCTCTAAAACTTACCGAGACGCTGCAGAAGCTTATCAACCATGCAAACCTGCACCTCAAATCAAAGCCGTATGGGTGTTCTGGTAAGCAGTCGATTGTTTTGAAGTTACATAGGAACCAGGGTCTTGTTTTGGGATCGAACCCAGCGTATCTTGTGCAGAAATTCTTGCTGATTCCGAGTCTTGTTTGGTTTTTTATCAAATAGCCCGGTCAAAAAAGCTATAGCGATAAGTTATTTTTCAAAAATATGGAGCTGAATGACCATTATCTTGATCTTCTCCGTTGATTTTATAAAAATGAATATCGTCACGATATGTCTTTTTTTCGACGTCTAAAAATATGATATTAAAAGGGCCGTAACTTTTGGAATCGGGCTCTTGACAAAATTTGAAAGCAGATTCGGAGTATCGTATGCTACGTTCTATTTTCGAAAAGCCACCACAGGCCCAATTCTTATATACCTGGCAGATTACAATAACCTCATTCCCTTTTCAGACTGTTCATTTACGGCCAAGACGATGAAGTGCGTCAGACAACATCAACAAATTTGCCATGAGAACCATGGTACCGTCGTCAAGCATAGGTGTCGATTTCTTTACCTTGGCGATAAAATACTCCTGTAGTTCGCCGGAGTTTATCTACGAGTTGAAGTCGGTCACCAAGAACTGCTTCCCAGGATCAGGCGGAGGATTGTGAAATTGTGATCGATCGACAGGCGGCACAGGCCGAAAGTCTCGACGAACCGACTGAGATTGGCGCCCCATTTGGGGAGAATACGTGCAGGGTATTCTTTATTTACAATTTTCCTAAGGTCATTTTCAGAAATGCCTACGAACTTTGGCGACTCCGATAACGGCCCGTCGAGTGTCCAACATTCTCGACCACGTCGCCACCCACATCAACTATAAGCCATATCGTTGCTCTAGTAAGTGATATTGGCTGCCATCAACTGTTTCCCGTTTGTAGAATGTACGTGCTGCTGCCGCGAAAAAGCGTGGATGAAAAGGCATTTGCGACGTGAGCATCAGGGAGAGGGCTTCCTCATACACGCCTTGTAAGTTTCTATATGGGCGGGCGTTGCGTGTCGGCACCGGCAAGCGGAGTATTTTGTAAATACCATTCGATGGAGCGTCGCAAAATATACTCATCGAACTAATTACACCAAGAAATAACCTATTACAAACTTTTATCCGCGATTGTTCTCTAAAACCGCCGAAAGTTCAAAAGTTCAGCAGAAATTGCTCGCCGAAAGTTTCGATTATTTTTTTACGTTATTTGTTTTAGCACGGATGAATACTGCGTTAAATGGAGGAATATGACGCTGGCAAACTTCATCATCGACGCGGCATTGGTGGACAAGGCGATCAACCGCCTCCGCTCAAAACCCGGCACTTCGTCAATAGCTGATGAAGAACTGGGAACGGCATTGCAATGCAAGGTATTCAATTAAATAAAGTTCGTGACGACTTGATTTCAGCGCTGCAATCAACTGATCTATGCCGGGAAATCGCCGATCACGACTTCAGCTCGTATCATCAAACACACAATGTCTCATATGGAATTCAAGCCTTACCGTTGTTCCTGTATGTTTTTGTTTTATCTTGCCGAAGGCCGAATTTGGCCTTAGTTTGCCAATTTTCACGGATTTCGACCATAGAATTCAGGCAAAAATGAACAAGGATTGAAGCTATTCTTTGTACGCCATTTACGATAAGATCCCTGAAATCGGGATTTTTAGTGACTTTTAGCAGCAAAATTGTCGAAACCTGCTGACCCAAAAGTGAGCACTTTTCGGCAAGTATTCTATTTTCAGCTTGCAATTTCCAAACGCACGATCGGTTCGAGCTGAAGCGTCGCCGCGTCGATGAACATTGCTGTGGTGCGTCTATGGTTGATGAAAGGTTCTTTCTAACGGTTTTTTTTTGCTATCAGAAGATCGAAATTGCGTAATCTAGAGATTTTATAATGTCGAAAGGCAGATATGCCAATTTTTTGGATCGCATTTGAGAAGTTTTCGGGAGGTCTTTATGTAATATTCGAATTCTGCGATTTTGACATTATACTACTCGACATTACGATTTTGAACGATTTGAAAGTAATCCTTGTTGTTTTCAGCACATCCAACTTCTATGATGAGGTCCGCGAGAAGACTGCCGCCTTTTTTGCCGTGGATGAGAAGTTGGTGAACATCTACGGACAGAAGCTAAAGCCCGGCCGAAAAGTTCGCCAAGTCATCGACTTGGAAGCGGAGGAGGGCAATGGAGAAGATGAATCCTGTGAGGTTAGTATTTGATCTAGCGTTTCCGATCTTCCACTAAAAGAACCCTTTTTTGATCATGCTATTCCAGATCGTAGATGGCAATTACTTCACAGAGATTTCGGCCGCAATGATCAAGACAATTAGCGAAAGCGTGGGGCAGGCGATGGAAAATGGTTTTACTGTAAGTACAGGTTTTTTTAGTTATACGGACGTTTTATGATGTATCTCGTGTTATGTTTTAATCTGCAATTTTAGATACCCGAAAGCCCCGATGTCAAGCCGGAAAAGAGCGCATTGGAGGAAGAAATGGCAGACGATGACGAGGACCCGGAACTTCCAGGAGCAGCAGACGGATGAGGAAATGGATGAGCCTGACGACGTGGAAAATGAAGTACGTTTTGTTTGTAGATATGTGTCGAATCTTGCTTTTATAGGATGACGTCAAGCCAGACATTGCGCAGCTTTTGGCGCAGGCGTCGTCAAGCAACTCCAGCCCCCAGCCGCAAGCACATGTCAAGCAGGAACCTTTGGGTAGGATTTTGGAGCAAAACTGAAGCCAGTTGGCTCTCTTACTTACATAGTCTTTTTTCAGACGTCTCCCCCATCGACGATTCTCTGTATTTCGACCCGCAATCGGAAGAAAGCCTGATCGATGGCATTATGGTAACTATCAATTTACAATACCAATTTTTCAATTTTTTAGGACCACCGTCTGATCGAAGAATTGGAGCAGGTCAAGGCCGAATTGGAAGAAAAAGCGACTGCCAATAAGAAATTGATGGAAAAGCTGGTCAGCCTTGACGTTTTGCGTGGAATTCGGATTTTAGAACGAGGCTGAGAAACAGAATGAGGCGTTTCGAAGGGAACTCGTGTCGAAGGCAGCCATCATTAACGGGTTGAATGAGAAACGGGAGATGGTATGGCTTCACAGATATGGGTTTTATATACTTAAATTTTAGTTGCGGAAGGAGCTGGAGACAAAGACGGCCGACAACGTCGCAATGAATGAAAAACAACAAAAGGTAACCTACGTTTGTGAAAAACCAAAATTCTTGAGCCACTGATGAAATAACACTATTTTTCACACATTTTTTTCAGCTCTACGCTCATATTGGCGAGATGAGCACGGAGAACAAGATCTTGAAGGACGACATCGAGGAGCTGAAGAAACAGTTGCTTGCCGCCAAGAAATGACTCTGTTTCGTGTGTTTTTCTGCTTGTTTGTGCTGTTGTATGTCGTTTCGCGCACAATCTGGTCAATAAATTTTATCCGAGAAAGAAAGGAACGAGACGGCGGGGGGGGGCTCTGATGTTTGAGGCACGCGGTGTCCGGAATGCTCCACTCTTCGTCAGACAGACTCGTCTGAACTGAACTGTTCGGCATTTTGAAATCTTGAAATTTCAGACTTTTTGGAAGCGTCGAACTTTAAAAATTGTTCGAGTATTTGATGCTGAACATCGGATAAAATTATTATAACCTCCTACCTATTTTATGTATTGCTTTGAAGCTTCTAAGGTCTAAATAAGCAAAATTGCGTCCCCCCGCACAAACAGATGAGTACCCAGCTATCCTCGTTGATGTCGGAACTTTCAAATCAAGTATCTCCGGATGCTACTCACCTTTATTTACTCACATGTGCGGGGGGCACCGATTTTCCTTGCGTTCCCCAAATGCTTGCCCAATATTTGTCCTCGTTTGCCTCCTTAAAAATGGGCGGGTAGTCGTCGAAATGAGCAGAGGAAGGGATCCGGCCTTCCCCTCGATCATCTGGCATCTTTTGCCTTCCAAGGACTTTTAAACATTCTTCTTCCTTTTTCGTTTCAATTCATTTCCGGACTCAGGATGGGTCGACATAATTTCGGATACGCCACCCTCGATGTTAATCTGGGATCGAAAACTACAACGGACGAGGTAAGATTTGCCAATGGTAACTAGAACCTACTTGATGTCGTTGTTCAAAGAATGATTTCTGATGTCATCAAATTTGCGTACAATTTTTGCGCTGCCCAGGTGCTTGCTGTCGTGCGCAAGTCTACGTCGACGATCCAGCAAGCCTCGGGGGGACTCCACGCCCTGATCCAAGCCCTCGGCGACAGCAAGCTCAAGGCGTTCCAAGGGATCTGCGGAGCCGCCACCGTCATTAACGCCATCCTGGCACTTGCCGGTGCGCCGGACCCGGTGAAGGCCCACTTGCCGCCATCCAACAGCAAATCCGGACCGAGGTCGACCGGGTGATCGGCGTCATCAGGGAGTCGTTCGGGCAACTCGCCTACAAGATCGACTACAATTCCTTCCAGGTGTGCCTCACCCATTATACGGGAATGCAATCGGTTTATCGTGATAAAATTGGCGCATTATCAAGTGATTTATAGAGAATCAAAATAATCAAACATCTATCAGAAAAGTTGGATTTCGAGTCTTTTCAATGCGCTTGAAATATTTTCCATTCATCAATTATTTGAGGCCCCGTTTTTAAGCTAACAGCTTTGCCTCAGCTAAGTTTATGATCCGTTTTTATAAAGCGAAGCCGGGGCCGAGACTTCGCCTTTCCAAAGGCTTAGAGTTAAAAAAAATCGTGTGATTGTGAGTAGGGCTGCATTAACACCGGCTTTCATTTTGTAGATGTCGATCAGCGACCACATCAATTTGGGCCTATACAACCTGAAGCGGATGCTGACGTCGCGGAACGGGGATACGGAGAATGCCTTCCGCGCTTGGTGCCAATCGATGCCACCGGTCGAATTGGCGAATCGAATATTGAGCAGAATCACCGGGGATCAGTCAATTCTGCGCTCATTTATGGTCGCTTCTGACTACGATTTCCCGGCCTACCATGCTTTCGAGGTATTCTTTCAGCTCCTGCGAGCCGAGTTCGAGTAAACGTGCTGAGCCAACGTTTCTTTCTCTAATAAGAATATTATGTATTCTTATTGTTTTTAGCGGTATTAATGCATAGAGAGGTATTTATCCTTTAAGGCGAAGATCCTGCAGCAGGTCGGCTGCTTAGACATCCTCGTCTCCAACTATGCAGCTTTCCAGGTCCGTTTCCGTAGCGGAGGTTTCGGTTTCCACATACTTGGCTCTTTGAAAGGGGCAGAAAATGGAGTATTTAGAATGAAGGAGAGCAGCAAAGGGTGTTCAACGAACTTCTGGATGTGGAACGAAAGATCGGGCGCCAGATGGAGGCCGAGGCTCGGTTGATAGGCGGATATTGGCCCGACTCGGCACGGCGGGTTGTGCGACGGGAAATCGACGCCGGAGGAGGTAACGACGAGATCGCCAATCGGATTTATGATGAACTACGGTGGGTAGACGACATGGACACTTTTTCAGCTTTTTGGCTTAGAGCTTACAGCGTTAGACTAACTTTGGATTTTCAAACTGGGGATTATTCTCAAGGGATAAGGTATTTCGGAAATATCACATCTTGTTCTCGATAGCTTTAAAGTTTTGGAAATTGGTGCTTCGGAGCTGGGGTAGTGTCGATTTGCCTCAAAAAAATAGATAAAAAACTCGTAAATTTGCAGGCGCAAATTCTCGAACCAATGGGTGGTGGCGATCTACAACGGATGTTCGGGTTTCGACAACCATTGCATCTACCATAACCCGGATAGGGCCTTCTTCGAATGGCGCTACATGGCCACAACTACGTCGTCTTCCGCAGCGGGTGCGACCAAAAGTCGATGCGCGACTGCATCATTCGCCGTATCGGCGATGTCCCTCGGAATTGCGGGTCGCGAACCGGCTGGAATCAGGGGTCGTATCAGCAAGAGACTCCGTTGACCGCCGAACGTCTTGCCGGCTATGTGAACGAGAAGACGTTGACTGGGGGGATAGAGCCACAGATGGTGCTCGCCATCAAGTGGGGCAATGGTCTCCAGGTATGTTGGACCCCGACTTTCTAAGCACAGGATCAATGAGGTCTTGGCCTTTTCTTAAGTATAAATACGCCTTAAAAAGACACGAGTTGAGCGGTCTTGGAACAAAAAAAGTTAAGACGATTTTTGCAGGTAGTGTTCGACCCGGAGGCTGTCCATTTCGTACGCGACACCCCCACCCATCCCTGCTTCACCTACATGGTCGGCTTGGATTGATTGGCTCCACATTTTTTTCCTCGATTTCGGTAAATCTGTATATATAACGATAAAAATGGTACAGCTTAATAAATATCGGTATCTGCATCTACCACACTCCAATCCTCTGACTTTTTAAGGGTGAAATAATTCACACGTTATCAGGAGCCTCGGTACTGTACCATTTCTAAGCTACATTAATCGGGTCGTCATATTTTTTCGTCTTCTTCGTCTTTTCTAACATTTTCTTTCCCGCGCGTAATCGGTTGACTCATGTTGTCTCTATCCCTTGACGACAGCAACTCTTTGCCGTGAAGGAACAACTCGTGGTTTTTCGTGGTTTTTTTTGGGTGTTTTGAGTTATTGTATACCGGGTCGCGGAAATGCTGGTCAAAAAAATTTATTTGAGGTCTTAAATTGGCGTGTCGGGGCGCGTTTCGATCCATTTCTTGATGGCCGGGATTTGGTGGATGCGTTCCATGTGTGCCTTTGCCTGAAATTTGTTTGGACTTGTCAAATTTTTCCGGGTTCCCCACCCGGAAACGTTTGGCTTACCTCTGGATAGTCATGCAGATAGTTTGGGTCATAACGCAAGAATGTTTCGCAATGATCAGCAACTAGCAGATCAACCCATGAAACCTTGGAGCCGACCTGAAAACGTTACCTTTCGAAACCTGACCATTTTTCGAGCTGCCTTTCCCTTATACTTTGCCAAAAATCTTACGATGAAGCCGGTGCCGTACTGCTTCAGCATTTTGATAACAGCCGGGAAGAATGCGTCACGCCCCTTGGTGACGCTGTTCTTGTAAGCTTCATTCTGAAAGACTTTGTTCTGTCTTTGGCATAGAAACCAAACCAAATCTCCAGGGAGCAGCTTCAGCATTGTCATGTAGAAGGGGCGGCAAGAGTTGAAGAGGTCATCATAGTGAATGCCAATGCCGTCCAGCTCAGCGGCCTCCCACGCATTCGAGCCGTTCAGGCCTTAAAAGGCATCACTAAGGTAAATAGCTCTTTTTATATTTTTGCCAGCGACTAGCATTACTTTGCGGTCAATCTAGCTCAGGTCATTTTTAAAGGAGGGATATACCACTGTCTGTTCTTACCATGCAAACCGGCAATGTATTTGTTGATGGCATTGGCTTGGGAGAGCATTTTTCCATCGACTTCCAGCACTGGGATCTGCCCAAACGGCGTATCTGAACATTTTCTATGCTCTAGCACAACTGTTTTAGACTTACTGGGCTTCAGGTTCGGCCAGTCGGGAGTACCATGGGTCACGCGGACATCTTCAAAGTCGATACCCGCCAGGACGAGTGTCTGCCGAATTCCCTCAGCTGTAAGTGCAATTAAGTGTATTTCATCTTTAGGGCAGGTCTAGAAGAACAAAAACTGGTAGTAATTCGACATTGAAGTCGCATTTTTGGAAAACAACTTTCGAAGCCAGCGGTCTCTTGTATTGCTAGTGACCCACCCTTGCCGCGTCCCGCAAAATATGTCAACTTATAGTGCGGCATTTTGAGGCGAAAATTGCGGGGGGAATAGCGTGGGGCATAGTGAGAACACGCCGAGTATTTATACGATTTCACGGGGGGGCACCGATCAAAAAGCGCGATAAGAAATTGCTGCTCGGGTGCAACGGAGTAAGACGAGGCAATCCCGCGGTTTTCTCTGGGGAATCAGTATGGGTGGAGTGATTTGTGGGAAAATATTTCTTAGGGAACAGTGTGCAAGTCATCATAAAAACAGCAAAAATCGGGATTTTTCGAGAAAGGCGGAGAGACCATCAACTACATCACTGCGTCCATATGAAATCATTTCTAATGGCAATGACATATCCGTAGCTACAGGATGTGATAGTGTTTTATATGCGACGTTTAAAAGTCTTTCGGCTTCCGGCTCGGAATCCGATGCAAGGTCGAGGCCGATTTGCTTGTAAAAGCGTTTATTTCGTTAAATTTCCGCCAGGGAAAAATTTAAGCGTAAAGAAGCCTCATTCAGTTAATATTCTGGGGGTCGACTCTGACGGAAACCGTGTGAAAAACGCATTAAAAAGTTTATTTTTTGTATCTCGAAAACTATTGTAGCTGTAGCTATAACACAGAATAATGGTTATTTATGGTCTGATACACCTCTGGTCCAATACGGCCAAATGCTTCAGGGATGCTTTTTTTGGGACCCACTGCAGATTCCTAGGATGCAGTAACACTAACCTTAATGTTGCGATAACGGGTCCGCTTGGAGATGCTGTCGATGGTGATGCCCAACTGTGTCTGTTTTCAGGCACTAAAGGGTGATCCTCTGTCTACTTTGCCGCCATACTGATGGATCCTACGGGCGTAAGCCTCTGTGGATGATGGTCCCCCTGCCATCGGTACGCTTCGCCCGGTCGTGTGGCCGTATCGCTCAAGCTCTCTCGCTCTTTCGCCCTTTCGCTCTTTCTCTCTCGCTATCTCGCTCTCACTCTCTCTCTCTTCTCTCTCTCGCTCTCGCTCTTTCGCTCTTTCTCTCTCGCTATCCCGCTCTCTCTCTCTCTCTCTCTCTCTCTCTCACTCCCGCTCGTTCTCTCGTTCTTTTCTCGTTCTTTTCTCACCCTGTCTCTGAATATCATCCGCTTCGGAATGGCTTCCATCGACTTTAAATAGGATCAATTTCTGACAGAGGAAGGGCAAATCCACAAGGTGGAAATTCGAAAAACGCTCGCGGCTTCTCCCCCTCATCCGTTATCCTATGTGAATTTGCGCCATGGACCAAGTAAACATTTTTTTCTTGATAAACCCGGTTTGAAAAAGGCTACGCAGCTTTTCCCCCCGCCCCGTCTGGAACCTTTGAAAGTCGGCAATTTGCATTGCTCAACCGGAATTCCATGCTCAACCGGAATTCCATCAAGAAACAAATGAAAACGTCCCCTCTTCCCCTTTATATAGGCTTCCGCACTTCCGTCGTATGCTAATTGTTCCTAACAAAGAGGTTGAGAAATTTCACAAAACCCTGATTTTGGTAGCGAAAATGGCAACGTTTCAAAGGTTTTTCTGTGTGTGCAGTCGATTCTGGCTCCCTTCTTTACCTATTGTCGTTTCTTCCCCTTCCATTGCATGCAACTTATACACAACGACACCATTTTTTATATATAGTAGGATAACCAATCGATCCCTTGGGCATTACAACGAGAATCAATCCGCCGCCATCTATAATTCGATGGCGTCATCGTTAGTTGGGGGAATCGTCGTCGAATCCGCCGGACATTACACGCCGTAATCGGTAGCGCTTCGTATCCAATGGCCCAGGGGAGCTGAAATGGAATGTACAGGGTGTCCCAAAAAACACCGCTCCGTGTTTTGTCGCTTTGTCCCGCCCCAATCCTCCCAACATAAAAACAACGCCGATGTGCAGCGGAGCCAGCCCAATTAACCACAATCCGGAGTTATAGCCCCCTCGCTACAGTAGTTTGCGCCAACAACAACAACAATAACCTTTTTGTATTCGTTTTTCATAGGGCTTTTGATGGTATCGACCCTTCAAGATTAAGCGAAAGTGATGCGGCAAGCCTTTTTTACACTTGGCAATTTTTCCTGACCCTTTTTGGCAGACATGGCAAAACAGTCAAAACGGCCGGCGGTTCGGCCTTTACCATCAGCACCTACCAGTCCGCTACCAGTCCGGCGGCTTTTAATTTGCATACGATCAGGCCGCGGCGGCAATCCGCGGCTGATCTCCTCACCAACGAGCGGTAGAGAGAGTGAGCTAGAGACCTAGGAGCGCGAGCGAGCGACGGGCCGCGGCTTCAGGCTGGTATGGCAGCCGCCGTCGGTAATATACCTGATTGCTGATTAGTGATGTAGTAGAGATCGATTCAGAAGAAAGAAAACTTAAATATTGTTGAGAAATGATCAGTTGGATGCCAGTTGGGAAGCATTTACGCACAAACCGCATGACGGGCGGAGATCTTCATCCAGCGTGTGGATCTGGAAAT
>JBBGBA010000501.1:0-16131 GCA_038088335.1 Mesorhabditis sp. LJ9110
TTGTGACCGATCGCCCGACGGTGGTGCCCCGCGGGTGCGGGCGGAGACGTTGGGAGGGCCCAGAAGTCCTTGGTGACGACGGCCGGGCCGAATGACAGGCGCCTTGGGATTGTTTCGCACGACAAGCGCTTGACACGTCGTCGATCACGTGATGTCGGGTGCCGTGCTCGTCCAGCCAACCCGTGGCCTGGGAGGTGGTCATTGTCGGGCCGCTCCGGTCAGAGTTCCTGGGTTGCCCTGAAGTCGCGAGAAGACACGCTGGAAGACCAGCACGCACGAGCCCATGAGGCGGCGGAATCTGGGCATCAGCCAGTCGGGGCGGGCCCGGTCGCCAGAGACCCCAGGCGCGTGGAACCGAGGCCCGGGGGATCGGGTTGTCGGTGTAGACGTCGAGGAGCCAGCCGTGGCCGACGACGTTCCGCAACGTGCTCCACGGGTAGACGATCGGAGACGCCCACATCAGGATCATGATGCCGACCTCGAAATGAGTCCGCAGATAGACTTTCCCACGCCGAACAGGATGCCGAACGCCGTCGCGTAGATCACGATCAACAGGGAACGAGGAAGAAGATCCCCGTGGATGGGGAACCTGGAGGACCAGCGTCCAACGACGAGGATGGCGAACTGGACGAAGGAAACGCCGAGCCGACGCCCCAGCGGGAAGATCTCCCGCGGCAGGTAGATCTTCTTGATCAGCCCCCGAGTTGCCGACGATCGACGCGGGAGTGGAGACGATCTCGCGAACAGCGTGTAGGCCGTAGACCCGTGAAGCAGATCGCAAGTCGGGGTTCCTGCCGCGCCGAGGAAGCGGCCGATGACGACGTAGTAGATGACGAGCTGGGTCAGCGGACGCACCAGCGACCACAGGAAGCCGAGCGCGCTGTCCTTGTATTTCGCCTTCAGGTCGCGGCGGACGAGCAGTCCGAGCATTCGCGCGTCCAAGACCGCGGATCGCGGACCACTGCTTGCCTAGCGCGCCCGCCTGGGCGCCGTTCTGGACCATCGGAGCGTGCGCGAGCGCAGCGAAGCGGCCCGCACGAGGTCGGTGAGATTTTCGTGGCCTGAGCAGAGGCAAGCAACCCTGGGAGAGTCTAACCCCGGCTGATGGTGACGGCTCAGCGCCGGGAAGCCACCGTGCGAGTGTCGGCCGCGCGCACGACGACGGTGCGGAAGTCCATCCGGCGTCAGGGGGCACCCTCGCGCGCCTCGACCCGCGCGGACGTCGTCCAGCAGAGCGTCGATGTGCTGCTTGCCTTCGTCGACGTAGCGCAACAGCCCCCCGATGCGCGCCCGTCCTTCGCGGCCTGTTCGATGCCTTCGCGTTCGGCTCGGCGAACATCGGCCCGTAGGTGCGGGCTTGCGAACCGTGATTCGCGAGCGGCTGATCGGCGGACCGCCGCCGGGTGGATCGATCCGTCGTCCCGCGTCAGCGTGCCGTCGGGGCCGGGGCGAGCTCGGCCGCCGGGTGAGGATGGAGAAGGTTGAAGGCTGCCGAGCTTCCAGCGACGGTACCCCTGCCGGGGTTGGGGGCTCCTGCAGCTCGGGTTCGACCGTGGCGGGCCCGCCTTGGCGACCTTGCCCCCGAACTGCCCCCACGAACGCCAGGGAAGGCAGAACTCGAGCTCGAGGCCGCTGGGGACCTCGCCGTTCTGCGGGATGCTGACGAAGTGGTTGCCCGGGCGACCTCGACTTCCGCCGAGCCGACGTGCACCGCATCCGGCGTCGAGTGCGCGTGCAGACCGAGCCGTTAAGGCGCTCGATCGGCCGGTGTCGGGGAACGAGGCGCGGGAAGACCGGTTCCTGCCGCGGGTCGCCGGTCGTCGATGACCTGACCGGGAACGCGCCGAGCGACGTCGGCAGCCCCCGAACACCTCGTGCAGCGTCGTGCCGGAGGAGCGCGGCAGCCAGAACTGTCGGCGTCGGCGTTGATCACCCAGTCGGCTCCGTGCACGGTGTAGGCGTCGCGCGCCATCCCGGTCACGACGGCGAACTGCGCTTGCGCTGCACCGGGTCGTGCCGCAGGTCGATCCTTCCGTAGGCCCGAGGATCTCGGTCGTTCCATCGATGGATCCGTTGTCGGTGACGATCACCGTGTCGACGCCTTGCGCCAGCACATGGTCGATCATCGAACCGATGATGTCCGCTTCATCGCGAACCATCAAACGTCACAGCGAGTCTCACGGGTGTATTCGCCTTCACAGATCTTCGGGTCGGGGGTCGGTCCATTTTTATTTTACATACCGCAGCACCGGAAGCCTCCAAGGCGCACCTTGTAGACCGCCTGGCGACTTGTCGCGGAACGTAGAGGAATGCACCACATGAAGAAGAAGCGCGCCGGAGTTTTTCCGGGCGTCCTTGTCAATTTTCCCAGGTGGGGACGATCGAGTGCATCCGCGGCCCAGTCGCTGAACTGGCCGGCCCAGTTTCTCGGGGATCGTCGTCGTGGAGAACGGCTCGGGAGACGACAGCCTCCGAGCTGAAGGCCCTCGGAGACGGGGATCACGCTGATCGACTCCCGGGGCGAACCTCGGGGTTTACCGGCGATGCAACTCGGCGTCGCGGAGTCGCCGGCGAGTCGGGCGCGTTCTCAACAACGACGCGAAACCGCACCCCCCACTGATCGCGGGCGATCGCACGTTCACCGGTCTCGACATCGGCGGGTCGCCACGTCCTCGACTGGGCGGGGTGAACGTCGACTACCTCGACGCTGCCAATTTGGGACGGCATGGGCTCAAGCCGCACGCCGGCGACGGACCGCGGGTCGTGGGACGTCGGGAAAGGGTGTGCTCTTCGGCACCGGCGCGCCATTTATCCGCGCCGAGATCTTCGAGGAGCTCGGGGGGTTCGACGACAACTACTTCATGTTCTACGACGACGTCGACCTCGGCTGGCGTCTCAACCTCCTCGGCTCCGCCTTTTCCCGCCGAAGTCGCTTTGCGTAAAAAGCACCACGCCTCGATGAACGTTCGGCAACTTCCGTGAGGGTACCTGCTCGGCGCAAAAGCCCTCTACACGCTCTACAAAAACCTCGACGACGAGTCGCTCGAGCACGTCTTCTCCGGCGCACTGCTGCTGGCCGTCCGCCGCGCCGTCGCCCGCGGCAAGCTCGGGCTTCCCACCGGCCCGCCTGCGCAGCCCGGCGGCGACGACGAACCGACGATGGCCGTCTCAAGTCGACGATGGCCGGGGTATGCCATCGACCGCCCGTCGAGCTGTTTCCCGAGATGAGCAGGCCGCGAGAAATAGGGCCCCCCCCGCACCGACCGAGCTGCGCCGCCTCTTCGGCAAGATGGACGAGCCCGCCTACCGATCGGGGGGCTACCTCGAGGTTACGAGAAGATCGGCGCAACCTCGACGTGCTCTCCGTCTCCCCAGCGCCGCCGATCGGCATCTCCAGCGACGAGCCGGTGCAGTCGCGGCACGCGATCCGCGGCGTCGCCCCCGGCATCGGAGGGACGACAAGGTCATCGTGGGGGGCCGGGGCATCTCAACTGGTTCGCCCCGCAGACGCTCATCCTGCCATCGGCGCCTCGTCGTCAAGCACGACGACGTCAAGCTTTTTCTGGGGGGAAGCCCTAACCCCCCGAGGGTCCCGGATGGGGTCTGCGGAGGCGCGTTCCCGGCGAGCGAGCTCGCTGCTCAACAAGGTGTTCTTCCGGGCTCGCGTTCAGCCCCCAGAATTACCTGCTCGACGCCGACCTCGGCGCCCGTTTTCCAGCACGTCGAGACGCGTTCTCGTTCCGCACGCGCATCCTCGACTCCTGTGGGCGGGCACCCCGGGATCGTCACCACGGAGGGCGACTCGTTCGGCGACCCGTAAAGGGAGCGCAACCGGGGCATCGGTCCAGCGCGTCAGGCCCCCCTCGCCAAGTCGCTGGAACGCCTGCTCTACAACGAGAAGGCGAACAAGACGGCGCGGCGACAACGTCGCGACGGCCCGGGGAAACTTCCGTTGGTCGCGCACCCGCACCTCTCGTCGAGTCGGAACCCGTCCCACGCCGCCGACAAGAAGGTCCAGGGCCCCAAGGGCGCCCCCTTTCCGGGGCAGAAGAGAAGCAGATCAAGCGCACCCCGAGCACGGCTCCCCCGCGACTTCGCGGCGATGTACTACCTGCGCGAGGGGACCGGGGCGGTCGTCGAGCGCTACCGGGCGCGGGGCGCGCCGAAGGGTTTTCCCAGGGGGTGCGCCCCGCCGTGCCCTGCCGCCTCCCGTGAACGGGAAATCCGCATGACCCTCAGCGTGCTCGTCGTCACCGTGACGTACAACCCGGTGGATGCCGTGCGCCCTTCCTCGCCTCGATCCCGGGCCCCCGGCTCGTCGGTCGCCGGTGACGTCGCCGACAACGCGTCCGCGGCCGCCGAGACCGGGCAGCCCCGTGAGGCTGGGTACCGCTTTTTGGCGCTGGAGGAACTCGGCTGGGGGCGGCGTGACGGCTGCGATCGGCGGCGGAAGAGTACCGCATCCTCGTCTCGAACCCCGGGTGTCGTGCTCGGGCGGCTCGATCGACAGGCTCATCGAGGCCGCGGAGGGGACGCCGAAGGGCGGCGCCTTCGGCCCCCAAAATCCTGACCCGCGGAACGCTACCCGTCCGCGCGGGTGCTCTCGCTGCGGACGGCGTCCTACGCCGTGCTTTGGCCGCGTCTGGCCTCGAAACCCGGGGGGTTTCGCTTTCCGCGCCGAACGCCTTTACCGGGGAGCGCCGCGAGGCCGGCTGGCTGTCGGGCGTGCCTGCTGCGCCGGGCCGCCTCGACGCGGTCGGCGGGTTCGACCTCCACTTCCCTGTACTTCGGGACGTCGACTGGCGACCGCCCCCCGGCAAGGCGGGGTGGGCGAATATTTACGTCCCCCAACGTCGTCACCCCTCCGCGCGCCCCGCCTCCCGGTATGTGAAGCGGTGGAGCCGACCCCGACACGCGGACCGCTACCATCGGCAGTATCGCGGTTTGGGACTTCGCGCCGGGGCGGCTCGCCGTGGGGGCTCGGCCTCTGGGCCGGGTCTGGTGGCTCCGCTGAACCGTCGCCAGCCTTACGGCGCGCAGGCGTCAGCGACGCGATGTCGCCGTCAGCGCGGCGGTTCCGCCGAGCACACGACGCCGGGCCCCCATCGCCCCAGGTCGTCGCCGATGTAGCGCGGCCCGCAGTAGCCCGGGACCACGAACAGGGGGTGGGGTGCCCCCCGGCCGCGCCCGAGAGCGCATCCGGGAACGATAACCGGTGGCGATACGCCTCGCCCCTGGTAACACCGATTTGTTGATCAGGCCGCTGGTCAGATGCGGTCGGCGCGCCGATCCGGGAACCTCTTCCCCCCGGGCCCTTTGGCTCCCCCGACCTGCCGGGATGACGCTGGTGCGCCGACAGTTTGCCGTCGGTCCCTCCGTGGCGGGGTAGCCGCTCTTTCCCCGGGTCAGCTGCGTCTCGGCCGTCGACGAGATCACGGGCGTCTTCGCCACGCCTGCCGCCGAGGGGGCCCGGGGAGAGAGCGGGGGGGGAATTTCCCAGGCCGGAGGGGGGAGGTAGGTGGCCTGCCGTCGGGGCGGTCCCCCACGGCGACGTCTCGAACCGGTCGGCGCCGGCGAGGCGCACGATGTTCGGCTGGATCGTCGCGAGCTGCTTGTACACGGCGTCGCTCACGGCTGCCGCGCCACCGCCCCGACGATCTTCTTGGGCGCGACACGGGGGGAGCTCGGTGGTGCCCGGGACGCCGGAGGGCGTCGGCTCCGACGAGGAGCAGCGGGCCGCCCTGGGTCGCAGCGGCGGGGCCGGCGCTGATCGCGTCGGCGAAGACGTTCCCGGGTTCGCGATGTACGCGACGGGGAACGCCCGCGTCGGGAACGAGGCTCTGCGAGACCGCGACGGGGGTCAGAAACCGATCGGCGCCCTGCAGCCTGGTGTTGCCGGCGCCGCCGACCGCCGGTAGAAGAACACCGTCTTGCACCCGAGGCCCGTGCTGGCATTCCCCGTTGCCGCTTCGACGGCATCGCCTGCACGCAGGCCGGGGAACCCCCGTTGCCGACGCGCGGGATGCTGACGGAGAATCCGTGGGCGTCACCCGCCCCCGGATAGGCGGCGCCGACGTCGGAGCGCGGGCGGATTGGCGGTCACCGTCTTGCTGGCGAGGCCGGCCGGGGTGTTGTAGGTGACGAGGACGTCGATGGAGGTGGGCCATCAGCGACCGGTCGAGCGCCCATCCGCGAACGTCGAACGTCGGGCGCCCAGGCTCGCCTGGTCGAAGGCTCCGATCGGCGAGACGCCTCCGGTCGCCGGCCCGAACCAGTCGGTGAACAGGCGCCAGAAATGCGGGTTGCCGAGCCGGGCACGAGTCGCCGGTGCCGTAGGGGCCCCGCGAGCGCCGCGTTGTCGGCTGATACGGCGTGTAGAAAGAGGGCCGCGGTCGCCGCGTTCGGGATGAAGCACGTTCCCGAGCCGCGACCCCTTGGGCTGTAACGCACTCACCGACCTTGCCGACGGGGAACCAGGTGAAGTAGTTGCTCTTTCCCAGGCGGGTTGCCGTAGCGCTTGTACTGCCATGCGGCCATGTAGACCTGGTTGTAGAAGCCGTAGTACTGGGAGTCGCACGGCCGTGTCCGGGCAGGCGAACCCGGTGGCCTTCATGTACTGACCGGTCCCCGGCCAGGTGTCGGTGACGAGGTTTTCTGCCCCTTTCTGCAGAAGCACGAGCAGCACCTTCTGGCTGATGCTGCACGCGGCGCCGACCTGTAGATGATCGTCGGGCCGTCTCGTTGGCGGCACCGGCGTACGGGGTGCACTGGCGTCACCCGCGCGCGGGTCGTGGAGACCCGGTAGTCCTTCAGGCAGGGTAACCGGCGCGGCAGGTGGGAACCTGGGGGTTAAGGGAAAGCCTGGGTTCCGGAGACCCCAAGGGCCTGGCCGTTGTAGAAGTTGGGAAATCCGATGATGTAGCCGGCGTTGAACCCGGGTGCGACGGAAAATCTTGACCGGGCCGCCGACCCGGACACGGCCGCGGTCGACGCCGCCGGAGCGACCTCGGGCCGACTGCCCGGCAGACGGCTGTGCCGCGGCGGCCCCCGGACGCAACCCGCCCAGCACCACAGCGATGGACGTGAGCATCGCTGCGACAGGCGCCCGCGGCCGGAAAGTTTCAACACGGCCCAATGCGCAAAATTCCCGAATTTCGAGTTTCGCCTATTCTGGAATCTAGCGCAAACCACTTTTCTTGAGAATCACTAGCTATCACCCCGGTCAGCAGATCGAGACCGGCGACCGCGGGCCGGGTGCGGCCCCCGGGGGGGACCATCAGCTCGCCCGACCCGTCCGATCCGACCGCCCCCCCGGAACCGGTCGCCGGGGTGACAAGGCGCGCGTGCTTCAGCCCCGCAGCGCCCCCCGGCGGGCGCCGGGAAGGTCGCGCCGCGGGTCACCGTGCCGCTGCCGGGAAGGCCGCGCGTTAGGCCGCGAGGTGGAACCGGTCGGCGCCGGCGGTCGATCGACCGGCGCGATGGACGCCAGCGACGCGGCGAGCCCGGGAATGATCGTCGGCCGCCGACCCCGATGCGGGACGGATGCAGGGCTGGATCGCGGCGATCGTGCGGTTCACCCGCCTGCCGACCCAAAGGACCCGTGGGGCCCGCCGAAGGGGTCGGGGAAGTTTGGCGAAAATGGGCCGGGGTCGGGGCCCGCGGAGGTGGCGAACCGGTCATCGCCGGAATGCGGGGACCGGGGCGAGCGCGGCGGGCCCCTCGACGGAGGGCGGACGGCGGGGGACCGCCGACCAGCCAGGTGGGGGTCGCGGGATCTCCGCCGCACCGCGGTCGGGAGGGTGTCGGGCCCGGTGAGCGGCAGCGGCCGCCCGCCAACGGCGGCGGGGCCGCGCTGACCGCATCCGGGTAGGTGGAGCCGGACGCCACGTAGACGACCGCCGCGTGACCGGGGAACGCGACCGTCGAGATCGCCACCGATTCGCGGCTCGGCCCCGGAGATCCGCGACAGGCGGGCGGAGGACGACGACCTGCCCTCGTCGTTCGGCGGACCGCGAAACCTTGCGGAACGTACGGGGGCCCCCGGGGCCCCGGTGAGCCGGCGACCAGCGACCGGACGCATCGACCGGTGCCGGCTGTTGGGCCCCCTGCGCATCGTGGTCCGTCGAAGTACCCGGACGTTGTGGGGTTCCCCCCCGGCCAGCGAACCGCTAAAGAGGACGGGAAAGGGCCCCCCCCGCGGCGAGATCCGGAACCGGCTGTGCGCGGGACGGAAGCCCCAGTGGGGCGATGGAATTCGCGCTCGCCCGCCAGGCCGATCGCTCGGAAGTGGCGGACAGCTCCCCCCTGCCGCACGCGGTCGTCTGCGAGTTTCCCCCGAGGTCGTGCCGGGGGGGGGGGAAAACCGACGACCCCGGTCCTCCGCTTCCCGGGGGGAGGACGCAGGCGTCAGACTCAATTGAAAAAGCTCCCCCCCCCGGGGGCCGCCCCCGTCGACGTGGGGGATGTTGACCGCAGGTCCCCGGGGTGGTGATCCGCCGCATCCCAGACCGACGATGCCGACCGTGTCGCCGCGGATCAGGAGGGGGCCCGGACCCCGGGTGACTGCGCGCCGCCGCCCCGGGTTTAAAAGGAATCTGGGGGGGGACCCGGAACCGGGGCAGGGGGGACAGCCCGCCGAACTGGAAGGACCCGGCACCGGATCGCCGATCGGGGGTCCTCCCCCCCCCGGGATCTTCGGACGGCTCCCCCGCCCCTGCATGATCTGGGTCACCGGCCCCGTGCCCCCTGGACGCAGTGCCGGGTGGCGGCCGGGGGGCCCCGGGGGGCCCGGGGTGCCGTTGAATCCGGGGGGGCCGGATCCGTCACCGGTGGCGAGGTCCGTCTCGGGGGGTTACCCGGTGCCGCCGGCAGGTCGGCGGCAGGCGCAACGGCCGCGGGCCCGTCTGCCGCGGGCGAGCCGACCGTGACGTCGGCTCCGGTCGCCGGGCGACCCGCATCCGCCGCCAGCCGACCCCAATCGGTCGGTGCCGTCAAACGACAAGGGGGACGACGTCGACTCCGCGGGCGGTCAGCGCCGACACGACGGACCGGCGTCGTGGCCCAAACCCGGCGTACTGCTCGGGGGGGGGTCCCTGGGGGGGGGCCGGGGGCCCGGAGGATGTCGCGCGCCCCCACCTCGACCCGGGGGGGCCCCGGAATAGTCGCCCATCGTCGGCGGGGGCCCCGGATGCGGACGGCGGGGAGGCGTCGGCGCCACCGCCCTCAAACGGCGACGGCCGGTGCTGGGGAATCCCCCGAACCGACGACCCGGGGCCAGAACGACCCAAAACGACTTTGCGGTCGGGAGCTGGACTCCCCTTCCCCCGGGCCCCCGGGATCTTTTTGGCGCCCAAACCCCGGGTTTCGATGGCCGGGGCCCCCGATTTCTTCCGGTGGGCCGGCTCCCTCGAGATGGATTTGGGTTCGGGGAGGCCTTGACGGCCCGCGGCCCCCGGTCGGTGTCGTTTTTCCCCCCGGGAAGTCCCCCCCCCAAGGCGCCCCCTTCGGGAAATTGTCGCTTTGGGGGTTTTTCCCGGGGGGAAAGGCCCGGGCCCGGGCCCCGGGGGGAAGATGTTTCTCCGGGACCGGCCCCGACTCTCGCCGATGAACTCCTCGCCGATGATGAACGCCTGGGCAGGGGGTCGGGGGGCGGGGGCACCCTACTCGGGCGGATGCCGAGCTCCCCGCCTCGCCGAAAGTGCCTTGGGGCTTTCGTTTCCGGGGGGCGGTGATCAGGATCTCGTCGATGCCCGCCCCTCATCAGCGTGGGAGAGGGTAATTTTACCATCGGCTTTCGTAGATCGGGGTCAGCTCTTCGAATGCCCTTTTGATCGGGGCCGAGGGCGTGCCCGGCCCCCCCGGGGAAAATGATTCCGCGCATGTGTTCTTTCCTTCGCTGTCAGGGAGGCGTAAAAAGCGTCGGGGGGGTTCCCGGGGGGGGGGGGCCGGATGCGGCCGCCGCCTGGAGCCCCGCCTCGGTGTCCCCCTTGGCGGAAGGGCAGTTCGCCCGCTTCGTCGGGGGAAACGCAGGGCGATGTCGGTGTCGAGCAGGTTGATCCCCCGCTCGGCGGTCAGGTTGAGACGTCGGTGACAGGTGGCCCCACCGTCGCGTTGTCCGTGAGGGGGGGCGAAGCGGGGGCCGAGGGGGCCCCCCCCCCCCGTAGATCGCCCGGCGGTCGACGTCGTCGGGGCACCGAGTCCCCCCGGCCGAACGTCGGCGATCCGACGCGGATGTCGATCACGAAGTCGAGGACGGCGCCCCAGGGCCGGGGGACGTACTTCGCCTGGCTCGGGGATTCGGCGAAGTGGATGCCGCGCACCCCCCCCCCCCCGGGGGGGCGGACGTGTTGCCCCCCTTCAGGGGGAGGGGGCCCCACGGCCTCCTCGGGTCAGTCAAGCGGGGGCCACTCCAGGAACAGGCCGCGGTCGTCCGCGTGCTGCTTCGGGGGGATCTCGTAAGCGTCAGGAAATACTCAGTTCGCGGATCTGCACCCCCCGGGTCTACCAATCCTGCGTTTCAAAAGGCAGATGGTGAAGGGGTTTCCGACGTCTGCGCCGAGCGCCGTCCCCACCCCCGGGGCATCATCTTCCGACGCGCTCGGGGAAAAAAGCCCTCGGGGGGGCCCGCGATGGCGCAGGGGGGGGGGACCCCCCTAGAGGGGGGGCCGGTCGCGCGGCCGGGGGGGGTCCCCCAGGCCCCCTCCGGGGGAACCGAACGCCGTGGCGAAATCGCCCGCGGCAGGCCCGGTGAAACCCCGGGGGGTTTACGGCCACGCTGGTCAGGAAGCGGCGGCTCCCGATCCCCCCGTGGTCCCCGGACGATGGCGGCGGCCGGCCTGGTTGCCGGGGTGATCACCGTTTCCGCCGACGATCGTGAGGCGCGTCATGGGGCCCGGACAGGTGGCCTTCGTTTCGGTCATCCCCATCCGGCCGCCGACCGGGGCGGGGACGTGGTTGTTCCCGGCTGCGGCTCCGGCAGCGGGGTCGGGGTTTAGCCGGTCGCCAGGTAGGCGGCGGTCGCCGTCGGAAGGCCGCCGGGCGTCAGCCTGGACTCTCGAACCTGTCCTGTCCGGCGGGGCGCACCCCGGCCGGAGCCTCGAGTTCAGCTGGGTCGCCACGGCGGCGTCGACCCCGCCGTTCCACCCGATTGTCGTCTTGGGCGAGCCGCCGGCTCGGTGAGGACGGTGGCAGGGATGCTGTCCGTGCCCACCAGCAGCGGGCCGCCGGCTGGGCCGCGCGGGCGCAGCGGCGGAAGCGTCAGGAAGTTTAGCCCTGGCGATGAACCGGCGTCGACACCGGCCCGGGTCGGATAGGTCGACTGCGAGATCGCGACCAGGTGCAAGCGGTCGTTGCCAACCGGTTCACCGTCGGGTCGATCCGCGGTGGGCGGCCAACCACTCGTGAAAGGTCCCCAGAAATTGCGGTTGCCTCTCAGGCACTTGTCGCCGTCACCGAAGAAGTCTCGGGGCGGCCTGGTCGGGCTGGTGGCGTGTAGTGAAGCGCCGCCGTGGCGGTTCCAGATCGTACCGGTGCGCTGCCGCAGGTCTCGTCGGTCGAGTACCGGATTTCGCCTTGCCGACCGGCGGCCAGGTGAAACCGCCGGTTCCCGTACTGGGGAACTGCCCGGCGCCCGACCTGCCGGAAGAACCCCTGGAGGGCATCGCAGCCGCTGGGTTCGGTCGGTCAGCCCGGGCGAACTGGTCCGTCGAGCTCGGCCGTCTCGGTACCAACCTCTGCTCCTTCTGCAGCAGGGCGATCAGCACCTGCTGGTTGATGCCGCACGCCTTGCCCACCCGATAGATGATCTGCGCCGCGGTCTCCTGTGCGACACCGCTGAGGCCGCACTGGTACTTTCGTAGCCGGTGGTCGCGCGGTGTGCCGAGACAGGTGTATCCGGGGGCGGGGAACCTCTGGGCCAAAGGTCTGCACCTGCGCCGCGGTCATCGCGTTGGTTGAAGAACACCGCGTCCTCATCGGTTCCCCGCGGTGAACAGCGACTTGTCGCGGATCCCGGGGAACCCCGCCCCGTCCCGCCTTGTCGGCGTCGTCATCCGTCCGGCCGCCTGCGCGTCGAGCCGCGAGGTGGCCGCCGCCGATCGACGCCGTTCGCTCGTGCCGGTGCGGCCGAAATCACCCCTCCGACGACCGTCGCTCCCACGCGATCCGGCAATACCCATGCGGCGACCGTGCCGCTCCCCCTTCTCATGCAGTACCTCACATTTCCACTGCAGTACCAATTTGCGCAGCTCTGACCGGAGGCTCTCGCAGCCGTTAGAATCACCGAGGCCGCAGAATCCCGAGGTCAGGTAACTCTCTTATAAAATTCTCTCACCGGCGGCGCCGTTTCATCCCTCCAACCTGCTCCACTCTCCGGACGCATCCCCGGTCTCAGGCGCGGGGTCGTCGTCCTCGACGCCTGACGTACTCGGGCAACCTCGAACCTCGCGTGGTCCCGACTCCCGCGCTACACCTTCATCAAAGGCGACATCCGCAAGGCGGACTGCTCGCAGCTTTCCCGACCTCGACGCTGTCGTCCCGCCGCGGAGTCGCTCGACCGTCGTGCCGACGCGTCGATCTTTCGAGACAACGTCTCGGCACCCAGCACTGCTCGACGCCGCTCTGCGCACAACCTGGCGCTTCGTGCTCTCCCAGAGGCTCGGCTCGATCGCCGGGGCTCCTGGGCGGAGGACCGGCCGCTCGGGCCGAACTCCGCCGGCTCGGCGTCAGGCCGGCAGCGACCTGCTCGCCGCAGCTACCCGCACCCCGGCCGAACATCCTCGATCACGCGCTGCTCGAACAACACGGCCCTCCCCCAGAAATCATCCCGCTCTTCGTGACGAACCTGATCGACGCAAGCCCCGCTCTCGCGGGGCAGCAACATCCGCGACTGGCTGCCGTCGCGCCACCGCGGCATCGCGATGGTGCTGGTCGGCGCCCGCCGGCGGATCTCAACATGGCGCGGGAACCAGGCTCACCACAAGGGCTCCCGGGCTCCTCCTCGAACCCCGGCAAGGGCTGGTCTACGTCGCCGGGTACCGCCTCGGCCCGACCTCCTCTCGGTCGCATCTCGAAGATCCGCGCGGGTGGCTCGACCGCTCTCCGTTGGGTCTCGGATCTGCGTGGTCCCGACAACCGCTCCTGGTGGGGGCCGCTGAAACTCGCGCCGCTGGACCTGAGCCGACGATGACCGCTCCTGATCCCGCGCTGCCAGGATCTCAGCCAGGACCTCCAGAAGGCCTCGGCCGTGAGTCCCCCCGGGCAGGCCACCTCGCGTGACCACCGGGATGCGGTGCTCGCCGCGGTCTCCGGACACGATGTGGTCAACGCCGCCGCATACACGAAGGGTGGACGACGCCGAGACGCACGAGGACGACGCGTACGCCATCAATCCCGGGCGGAGTCGCCCTCCCGAAGCACGGCGCGGGCTCTGACGATCTCCACCGACTACGTGTTCAAGGGCGCGGCAAGGGCCGTACGCGGAGGACGCCCCATCCATCCGCGCGGCCGCACGACCGGGCGAAGCTCCGCTCGGGGCCCCACCCCGGCACCACTGGTCCCACGGCGTGGCTCTCGGGCCGGCGGCCCGACTTCCCCACGGTGGCGCCTGGCCGCAAGTCACGGCAGTGAGTTCGTCGCGATCAGCCGGGCGGGCCCTGGACAGGCGCCTCGCCGGGCGCATCGTCGCCTGCTGGTCCGATGCGCCGGCGGCATCACGGGCACGAAATTCCGGGCGGGCGACCTGGTTCGACTTCGCCAAGGCGGTCTTCAGCGCCCCGGGTTTTTTGAACCAAAAGGGGTCACCCGACCGACAGCTCGACGTTCGTGCGGCCCGCTCCCGTCCGTCGTATTCGGTCCTCGGCCCTCCGCCTGGCAGCGGGCCGGGCTCCCCCAGGGGACTGGCGGCCTGGCCCGCGGCCCTCCGGCTTTGGGCAACGCCCGCCCGAAAGTGTCTTGACGATCTGATCGCCGGCTCCCGGGGGCGCGCCGCCGCCGGGCTGACCCGCCGATCATCGCGACGGCGCCTCCGGGTGCAGTCGAAGGATCTCTCGTCCTTCCGCAGGGCGCTCGACAGGACCCACGGCTCCCGGCATCGCGGGTTGAACAAGCTGCCGCTCGGCCGTCGCGGTGACCGTCGCGTGGCAGTCGGGCTCCGCTGGGCGCCCGGGGATCCACGCTCCCGGCCTGCTGGCCCCGCTCCCAAAGCCGACAGGGCTGTCGACGGCGAACAGGTCGCCGTGACCATCCACGATGTGCTGCCCTGGACGCATCGGACTCCCGAGACAGGCTGCTGTGGCACAAGGGATGGCAAGCGCGCCCAAAGTTCGCGGACGCCGTCGTCGTCCCCCCCCGCACGCCTCCGACCACTGAGCAGTTCTGACTTGGCGACCCATCGGGTGATCGGCGGGGCTCCGCCACGACTCTGAGATTCCGGCCACGCCGACGGGGCGCCGGCGGCTCGGGCTGCCTGAGCGAGCTTCACCTCGGCTCGATCATGCCGCGCAAAGGGGGTCGCCCTCTGATCCGCCCGTCGCTCGTCAAGCCCAGCAGATTCCCTCGTCGCCGGGGACGACCGCTATCGCGACAGTACGGCCACCGGCGTCGCCGCGGCCGGGCCTGCCGGGATCGGTCCTGCTCTCGCCGTCTGCGGCCGCCTCGCCTCGCCCTCGCCGGGCGACGTCTTTCTTCCCGGAATCTCGCCGAGGGTTTCGGGCTGCCGATCTCGAGGCGTTCAGTTCGGCCGCCGTCATACCTCCGCGATCCCGCCTCGTCGAGGTCGCGGGGCCGGGCCCATCGTCGAACGCAGCGCGCGCCGACGAGGGACAGGCCCCGAGCGTCTCGCCGAGGCGATCGGTCAGGTGCTCAGCGTGACTCTGCGCCCGTCTCGGCATCCTCTCCGCCGACCCGCCCGCGCCTGGCGGCGCGCGGCTCCGGCCGACGCGTCGGCGCTGCGCCCGCCTCTGATCGCCGGGGGCTCAGCGCGGCCTGGGTCTCGACGGTCGCGGACTCCGGGCCGCGGACTCCGACGCTCGCGCCCGGCAGGCGCGACCAATCAACGCAACGCCGATCGCCCGCGACCAGCCGTGGCTGCGCTGTTCGGGCCAGGTGAATCCGACGGCGACGATGATCGCGACCGGATCGGAAAGGGAGAACTAAACCTGTCCGGGGGTGGTGCTGAAGATGAACGGCACCGGGTAGAGGCTGAACGGATCTTCCCCGCGAACTGGGCAGGCGGTTCGAACAGCCAGCGCAGCGGCCCCCGATGGCCGGACGACGATCGCCCCCCGCCCGTAGGCGCAAAAGGGCCCTGAGCGCGTAAGCAGCTCCTTCTGGTCGGCGGCCGGGCCCGGGAACCACGGCGCGTCATCAGCATCGCCCGCCGAACAGCATCACGAACCAGAACGGATGGTGGAACCTGCGGCATTGGGCCTCGGCGAAGAGGCGCCGGCGTCGAGCCGCACCCGAGCACGCTCCCGACGAAGCGCAGGAAGGTAACTGAACGCCCCGGAATCGGTGCGCACGCCGGCCATAGCCGACCGCCCGGCAGGCCCCCAGCCACCCCGCGCACCGCGAACGGCGACGACACCGGAAGGCGGCGAGGAAGATCAGCTCCCAGCGCAGCGACCACGGGGTTGTTGATCTGGCCGTCGCCGCCAGCGAATCCCAGCCCTTGACATTACTCCCAGCCGAACTTGGCGTCGACGAATCCTCAGCCAGGTCCCTCCGGCTGGGTGCTCTTCTCGGATGGCCCGCGCGCCCAGCGAAAGCACGAAACGCGACGACAGGGACGCCAGTCCGCCCGTCCGGGAGGCGATCCAGTCAATCCGCTTGCGCCGACGGGAGGGTGACGCGGCCCGCTCAGCCGAAAGACGATCCCGCTCCCGCCTGCGGTCATCAGCTTCAGCGGCGTTGGCTGATCCACCCATCGGCTGCCCGGGGGGCGTGGCCGGCGCCAGGGCGTTCCGGGGAGGCGGCGTTCGTGTACGAGCGTGATGGGCGAGGGCATCGGGCGGCCAGCCCTCGCACCCCTCGAGGGCGGCGGGGCGCCTTCGATTTCGTTCATCCCGCCCGACTCGCAGGGAGCGGGTACCCCCGTCTCCCGAACCTGGACCTTTCAGGGGGCGCTGGGAGGCC
>JBBGBA010000526.1:0-10424 GCA_038088335.1 Mesorhabditis sp. LJ9110
ACCAGTTAATCGAAGGACTGATTAGTTGATATCGATAACGATCCGACGCCAACTCCCCCTGATAGGTTGAAGCTCATCCCGACGAAGTTTTGTATGTCCGAGTAGAAGTTAAACACGGTAGCACCACCGCCGACATCGAAACCTAGTCCCGCTCCTACCGTTCTGTAGTACCCAGAAACTTTGCCGTTTGCAGAATCAAATTTCCCAAAACTAACTTGAGCACCTGCGCCTGGAAGGAAAGAGCCATTGAGTGATTTGGCGACCACCGCGCCACCGATGTCGAGCGCGCGCTGGCACGACTTATCCGCATCTCTGTTTTGCGCCCTTTGCGGCGGCGGGTCTTTTTCGGCGCCGGCGCCCCGCCGCCCCGCCACGGTCAGTCTCACGTGGAGCTACCGGATCATCGCCCCAATCGCACTTGGCCCTTGAAAGCATCGCGCCGCCATAGCCATCCAAGCGCGAGGCACTCTCGTAGTACTCAGTGTAACAGCGTAACAATCCACTGGGGTCGGTAAAATTGATCGGGTCACCGCCGACATAATTATACAGATTCATCCCAGCCTGGTACCCGATGGGATCGGTCTGCAGGAAGCGTCCCAGGGTGGGCGAGTAGATGCGTGCCTTGTAGTAATACATGCCCAGCTCCGACAGCCAGGCCTGGCCGGTATATTGAAAGCGCCCGATATTGCCGGCGGCTGGGATGCCATATTCGTCATAGCTGTTGACGCCGATGACGTTGCCCGAGCTGTTAGTCACCGTAACGACCGAGCCGCGCTCGTCGGCATGCAGCCAGCGCCGGTCGCTCGTGCCCGAGCCTTCGTACCACACCAGCGCCTCATCGGCACTGGGGCCGAACACATAGCGCCGCAGCACGCTGCCGGCGGGATTGGACACCTCCCGCTGCCATGTTGCCGCCGTCATAGACGAAGCGCGTCGGTGCTGGTGTCATATTCGGAGAGCCGTCCCAGCGCATCGTAATAGAGCGTCACGCCAGGCCCGGACTTGAGCAGATTCTCCGACGAATAGCCGTAGCCGGCACTGCCCGAACTGGTCAGGTTGCCGCGTCCGTCATAGCCGATGCCGGTCGGGCCCGCGGTCGTGGCCTGATTGAGGCCGTTGATCGTATAGCCGCGATCGACATTATAGTGCCCGTTCCACGCATAGGCATCGTTCGAGCGGGTCTGCGAAGTGATTTGCCCCGCCGGATTGTAGCTAAAGCCATGCGTGAAATCATAGGCGCTGCCGGCCGGTCCTGGGCGAGCGAGGCGAGGCGAGAGCTATCGCTGTAGCTCGTGCTGGTGCCGTTGCCCCGGGCGATACCGGTCCGCCGACCGAGCTGGTCGTAGCTGTAGCTTGCCAGCACGCCCACGCCCGAGGTCGCGCCATTCTCGCGGATCGCGGTCATCTCACCGGTCGTCAGATAGTCGTAGTCGACATAGAAGCCGTCCCACCAGTTCATCCGCGCGCGCCGGCCGGCAAGATCATACTGATAGCTGATCGTGCCAAGGGCTGTGCCTCGCTGGTCAGCCGGCCCAGCGGTCATAGCCCGTGATGGGGTGTAGTCACGTCGGGGCAGATCCTTCAGCGTCACCCGGTTCAGATTGTCATAGGTGAAGCCGATCACCTGCCCGTCGCGCAGGCGGCGCGAGGTGACGTTGCTGGCCGCGTCATAGCCGAGCTGCTCATAATCGCTGCCCGAGCTGGTGCCCGAGCCGGCGGTGGTCACCGGGTAGGAGGTCTTCGAGAGCCGGTCGAAGCCGTCATATTCATAGCTGGTCCTGTTGCCCTCGCCGTCCGTCACGCTCGCCAGCTTGCCGTTGTTCGTATAGGTGCTGGCCACCTCGTTCGCCTGGTCGGCGGTGCCATAGGCGGTCTGGATCGTGGTGACCTCGCGCGCGCTGTTGTAGAGGTTGCGGACGATCCGGTCCGGCCCCGCCGCGCCGGTGGTGGTTGCCGTGCAGGCACCCGGCAGCGAGCCCCAGGCCGCGCTGTTCATCCGCACCGCGGTGCAGTCATAGGTGCCCGCCGCGTCAAGCTGCGCTGTCACCTGATAGATGGTGCCGCCGGCGCTGACCGTCTGCTTCACCGGGCGATCGACGCCGTCATAATCGGTCGCGGCTTGCTGCAGGCTCGTGAAGCCGGCCCAGTCGCCGTCGCTCTGGCTGCTGACGTTGCCGGTCTCGCTCAGCGTCACCCGGCCCTTCGGATCATAGGTGGTTCGCTGCGCGCGGGAGCCCTGCGCCATCGGGTCCGCGCGCGCGACGCCGACCAGCTGGCGGGCCGTTGATGTCATAGGAAATGCTGGTCTTCACTTCGTCCGCCGTGCCCGCGCAGCTTGCCGTGCTTTGGCAAGCCGAGATGCTGCTCACCTGCTGGACGCCGTTGATCGTCGTGTAGCTGTACGTGGTGGTTGGGCGCGTGCCGCCGCTGCTGGCGGCGGGTGCGGCGACGGTCAGCAGGTCGCCGGTGCTGGTGTTGTAGGTGTAGTCGGTCGGTTCCCTTCGCATCCTTCTCCAGGGGCTGGTTCCGGCCGCAAGGTGAGGACGCGTCGTAATTGGCCGGTGTACGATGTCGGCGGGCCGGAGCCCGATTTCGCGACGGCGCGTTTCTCGGTCACGTTGCCGCGGCTGTCAGGGGAGCTGGGTGTGGTTCCCTGGCTGCGTAATGCGCGTCACCCCCCGCTCGCATCTTGCCAGCTGGTCGTCCGGCTGAGCGGATCGGTCCTCGACGTCACCGCGCGAGGCAATGTCGAACTAAGTTGGTCGCGCCGGCTCGGGCGGGGTGACCGTCCATAGCGGAACCGGCCGAATCGTGGACGAATATTGGGTCCCGCCCTGGTAATTGCACTACGCGTCCGCCGGAATAGGCATTTGCCGTCTTCCGTGCTGCTGCCCGGTCTCTTGATTCCGGCCGGCCCGTGTTGTCCTGACGGTAAGTGGTGGCCGTCCTATCGGGTCGGTAACAGTCAGGTAAAGGTAAGGAAGACCGCTTAAACTCGTCGCCATGGCGACTGGTTGCGCCGGGCACCGCCATTCGTCACGATACCCAAAAGGGAGTGCCCACGCGCCAATCGGTACCGAAGATGTGGTGGGATCCGTCTCGGCCCCGCATTGTCGTATGTCGCTTGTATCCCAGCCTGAACGGACGAACCCGATAGGCATAGGAAGCCCGGTGCAGACGGCCGTCGGCACCCTCTTTTGATTGCGAGCAATTACATGCTCTCGAATGGTGTCAGCTTTTCGCCGGAGGGCTTGGTGACGTCGGTGACGCCTGATGCTCGGAACATCGCCGCGCCGACAAGGCCCTGTTGAAGCGGATGACGGTGCCATCGCTGAATAGGTGTACAATTGCCGCTCAGCGACAATGTAATTTGCTTCGGTCGGGATGTTGCTGCCTGAATGGTAAAGCGGTCGGCCGCCGGCAAGCGACATTGACGGTGCTACCGCTCACCGACAAGGTCGCGACCAATTGTCGCCCCGAACTGGTTGCCCGGGACAAGCTTGTACCAACTCAATCAATCGCCCTGACCGGCCGAAGAACCCGGCCATCCGCATTCATCGTCCCCAGGAAAAGGTCGACCCCGTTTGCGCGATCGACTCGCGGACCGGGACGACAGTGGCAACCTGGGCCGGCTGCCGGCGCGAACGACAGCAGCGAAGCCGCGGTGAGATGAGCAGGCAACAATTTGGCAAGGCAGGTGGCCGACCGGGCCCGGGCCCGGGTGTATTCAATGAACCCCTCTTTTGATCTTATGAGCATGAATCCGGGCCAGGGCGCCGCGCGAATCAGGGCGCCGGGTTCGGCGAGCCGGTGACCTTCACGTTCTTGCGGTTGGGCCTTGTCTGGGTGTATTCGGCCGACGCCGTTGTTCATGCCCGAACCTCGACTTTCACCAGCCGGCCCTTGGCATCATGGGTGGTGACGGTCCCCCGGGGCCTGCGCCGATGAAGCGATCATCGCAGCCGGCCGACGCCGGTAAACCTCGGCATACCCCCCCTTCTTTGGCTTGAAAGAATCGCGGGCAATCCTGCAAGCAGGTCGAATATTCATGGAAATGCGCACTTTGCCAATACGAGAAATAGGCCAGGAAAATTAAATCCATTTTGGATATTAGTTTACTTAAAAGCCTTCGCTCATCGAGGATAGGGAAGTGTCGCCTATGGCTGGGCGATTTGGCATGCCGTCTAGGATGAGCGCGAATGCCTTGGTGGCTTCGTTGGCGGTGTGGCTGTTGACCTGCGCCGCGCTGCGATCCAGGAATTCGTCATTAGGTACTCCATGACACGAAGCGATTTCAGCATGCCTCCCGGCCTCATCATAGCGGGTCGACCTTCACCTGCCGCTAACTGAGCGATACCAGAGCTCGGGAATCGCACATCGTTCGCGCAAGGTGCATCCTGTCGCCGAAGGGGAGTATTCGATCGAAAGGATGATCGATGCGCTCATCCCTACAAGGAATCCGCCCGGTTCGCTGCGCGATCTATGCCCGCAAGAGCGCAAAACAGGGGCTGGACGAGGACGTGAATAGCCTCGCCGTGCAGCATGACATCTGCTCGGCCTATATCAAATCGCAGCGCCACCGCGGATGGACCGAGGCACCCGAAACATACGAAGATGGCGGGTTTAGTGGCGGCAACCTCAGCCGCCCCGGGCTAACCCGGCTACTCGGTGCCGTCGAGCAAAATCGTCATCTACAAGCTCGACCGGCTGACACGTTCGCTTTCGGACTTCACCCGCCTGATCGACCTGTTTGACCAACATGAAGTGACCTTTGTCAGCGTCACCCAGTCCTTTGACACGCAGGACAGCCTCGGCCGGCTTGTGCTCAACATCCTGCTGACCTTTGCCCAGTTCGAACGCGAGATGCTCTCGGACCGCATCTGCGACAAGGCGCCACGCACTCAGACGTGCCGGCCCCACTGGATCGGCGGCGCCGCCCCTAGGGGATGCCCGGTCGACCGCCCCCTTGTCTTTAACAACTGGAAGGGCCCCAAAATTCGCGAAACCCCTCCTCTATCTCGAACTCGGCATTTTTAATGGGGGACCCTCCCCCAGGGCCCCGGGGGGGATCGATCAACAATGGATTGGGCGCGCCGGTCGAACCTGCGGCGGCTTCCCCGTCACCCGGACGCTGATCTACGGCACCCCCGGCCCCGACCGGCCTATAAAAGGGGGAATTCCATGCCCCTGGCGGGGAGCCCCCCCGCTTCACGGATCATCGACCGGGAGACCTGGGAGGCGGTCCGCCAGTTGAAGGAGAGCCGGAAGCTCAAGCTCCCGCCGCTCACCGCGGACACCAACCTCCTGCTTGGCTTCCTGTTCGACGATCTCGGCCGACAGATGGTAATCTGGCCAGGCACGCGCGAATGCACCCTGACCTCACGCCGTTACTATGTCTCTACATCGAACCACCGCCTCACCAGGAGCGGCACACGCGCGCGCGGGGACCGCGGCGGTCTCAAAACCTGACCGGGGGTTTTTGATCTGCGCCTTCTACCGCGCCGGGGGAAAGGGCCCCGCACGGGGGTGCACAAAGCTACCGGACGGCAATACCGACAAGCTGATCGACGGCGGCACCGGGGCAGCCCGCTACCTAGAGACCTGCGATCGCCACAAGCTACGCCGCGCCTGGGAAGCGCTGATGGGCGGACCCAAACTCACGCGAGCGTGGGGTATCACCCCGCGATGCGGGGAAAATCCGCGCCCCCCCGGGGCCGGGGAAAAGGGGGGCTTTTTGCTATGGGCCCAATATCGATGCCAAACACCACCACATCCATGTCCTTGGGGCAAAAGGGCCCTTTACCGTCCGACCGGGCGGGGTTTTTCCCCCTCCCTATCGATCCCCCGGGGGCCCCGGGACGCCCAAGCGCAACGGTAAAAATCTTTTGGGCCCCTTTCCAATGGGCAAAAAGCCCCTGCCCCATGAACCGCTGCCTCACATTCGAGCAAGTCGCCCAGCGCCTGCATTGCCGCGAGCCCATGGTGATGCGCGCGCTGCGGCTCAACTATCTCGCCCCCGACATCATCGCGGCGATCGTGGATGGGCCGCCAACCCCCCCTGACCTCACGGAGGCGGAAATTTCCCCAACACCACCCATCCCCATGGACTGGGTGCAGCAGCGCGTGCTGCTGGGCTTCCCTCCCCAGACGGACCCAGGCCGCAAGGGGGCGTTTAAAAAAAAGGGTCCGGCGGGTGAACCGCCCCCGGGCCTTTTAAATCGACCATATCCGACAATACGCTGGCTGAGGCCTGCGCCGCCTGCGGCGACAGTACCATCAGGGCAAGGCACCATGCCCGTTACTCGCCTCCACTATCGCCTTTCCGCCGAAATGCCCAGAGGGGGCTCAAAGGGGCCCCGTGATGATTTGCGGCGATCGCTGGGTCTGCCCCAGCTATCCAGGGAAAAAACCCCCATTTTTGGGGAGTAAACCCCAAGTTCCCTTTTTTTTTCCAACATTTCAAGCGTTTTCATATCCACCCGGCAGACGTTGCCCGGCCTCTCGGAAAAAAAAACGACCCCCCAAAACCGCTGTAGGCCTGCTAAGCTGGCGACGGGGGGCCTTCCGTTGGCGCCGGAGGCCCCGGGAATTCGGGACTAAAAAACCCGGGGCCACTTTCCCCGCCGCCCTGGCCGGGAAACTCCCCCAGGGCAGGGGAAAAAAATCCCCCCTGGCCCCCGGGGGTTTGGACCTGCGGAAATGGATGAGGGGCAGGCCAAAAAATTCTCCCGCCCCCTTCGAAGCGTTTCCCCCAAATTTTTCCTATTGCATCGTCCACTGCAAATTCAAAAACCCATGTCGCGCCTTTAAAAGAAAAAATCCTATGTTAAAAACAGGGGGGGAACCCCCGGGGGAAAGTACGCACCCAGTTTGAGGCGAGAGGGTTCGAGCCATTCCAGGAGTCCGCCAGGGCGGCCCCCCATAGTAAAATGAGGGGGGGCCTGGACCTCTTCGTGCTGGGGGCCCCCGCCTCGCAAAAAACCGCCAGTGCCGTTTTGCGATGGACTCGATCAAATCATCCGCGCTTCGGCGCAGCTGCTGCGCTCGAACCGCCTCAGCGAACCAGCAAGGGGCGTCGGGATCGGTCATCGCTCGAACTTACATTGCCGCCCCCTTGGCCCTCGCGCCTGATGGCGCCAGGCCCCACCCCCCCGCGCGGGTTGGTCGGCCCCCCGGCCATCACGGGCACTTCGTGAACTGGCCCTTCTTCGGACCAGTGGCCACATGGCATTTGCCGTTCTTGTCCTTGGTGACACCGCCGGTGGCGGCCCCTTCCCCCGGCCCCCCTGCCGGCGTGGCCGGGCATGTGATGAACTTGCCCTTTGCGTCCTTGCACGGGCCCGCCGCGAAGGCGGAAGTTGAAGCAGTGAGCAACGCGAGTGACGCGACCGCGAAAGTGATCTTGCGCATGTTCTCTCCTCACCGAACGACTCGTCGGCAGGGGCCCCGGGGGGGTTTTTACCCTCTCCTCCCCCGATCTGGGGGTCCCCCCCTCTAGATGATCACGGGGCGCCCAAAAAATGGGAATAGGCATCCCATTTCATCGCCGAAAGCTCAGCGTCGACCTGTTGGAGAGTAGCAGGAGATCGAGCCGCCAAATCCTTGAGCGACTGAGTCAGGATCCATGCCTTGCTCTTATCTGCGATCAGCAAACGGTCGTGCAGGGTCCGAGCCGGCGCGAGGCGGAGCTGCAGGGGGCGTTTTGCCATGTTGGGGGGATGTTCGGGCCCCCGGGGTTGGGGGAAGGTCGAACTGGTCGCGGCAACGCCTCACGCCCGAGTCACCGCTCTGGCCAAATGGACCGCCACCAATGATCCTGACCGTCAATCAGACCCCGAGGCCGTGATGGAAGCGACTGCCCGATTCCCCTTGGCGGAAACGGACAGGGGCATAGGCTTCGAGGCCGCCGCCTTCCAGGAGTTCGTCCTATTTATGAAAAAACTCCATTCTGAAAAACGGGGCCCCATCGCCGTCTGTAACGGATTCGCCGGACCAATTTGGGAGCGACTACTGCGCGAAGCCTAGCGCAGACTGGGCGGCTGGGTCGACGACAGGTGCTTCCGGTGAAACTGTTGACGTGCGCCCCTGGAATGTGACCGATTTTGAGTAGAGTCCGACCCAAAGGGTCGGACGGGGAAAGGGGAAACCAGCAGGTTCAGCGGGGCAGATCATCCCCCATCTTGAAGGAGCAGGGGGGGGGTATGGCGACGGCGGGGTGTGCCGGCGCCACGGGATCCCCCTCACCGACGTTCTACAAAAGGAATCGAAATATGGCGGGCTGGGGTGTCCGAGGCTCGGCGGTTGCGGGGGGTGGAGGACGAGAACGCGCGGCTGAAGAAGCTGCTGGCCAAAAGATGCTCGTGTCGTACTGAAGGATCTGGCCTCAAAAAAAAGGGGGGCGCCCGACGCTGGCGGGGGAACCGTCGCTCATGCTCGTAAGCATCAGGGGGGAGCGAGCGTCGGGGGGGCAGTCTTGTCGGCGTGAGCCCCGGGTGATCCGGGGTCCCCCCGACGGGGGGGATGATGCGCCCTTGCGGACGCGTCTGCGCGAGGGTGGCGGGGGTTGCCGCCGGGGTTGGCTATCGCCGTCTGGGCTATCTGCTGGCGCGGGAGGGCATGACGCCCCCCACAAAAAACTGCGGGGGATTTACCGCGAGGAGAATTTTGCGGGTCCAGGGGGCGCGGCGGTCGCAAGCGTGGGGCTTGGAACGCGGGCGCCGATGCCGGTTTTCCGGCAGCCCCCAAGCGGTCGCTCGACTTCGTGTCCGACACGCTGACGTGCAGCCGGCCCCGGTTCCCATCTTGTGCGTGGTCGACGACACGCGCGCAGTGCTGGGGGGGTGGCCGATACCTCGCTGTCGGGCGCGCGGGTCGCTCGGGAACTGACGCGGCTGATCGGGCTGGGGGCAAAACCCCACACGGTGGTCAGCGATAACGGAACCGAACTGACCTCGTCGGCCATCCCCCCTGGTGCAGGAACGTCGGGCAGTGGCATTACATCGCGCCGGGCAAGCCGATGCAGAACGCCGTCGAGGCTTAACGGGCGCCTGCGGCGATCCCAACGAGACGCTGTTCCGTCGCTGGCCCATGCCCGGTTCGTGCTCGCCGCCGGCAGCCGATTACAACCCGTCGAGCCCACTCGAAACTGGGCGGGAAGCCCCCGCCGAGATCGCCGGCCAAGTGCCGGGGGCATGCCCCAGGCCGTTGCCCCATCAACCAACCATCTGAAGGAGCCGGACTCTACCTCTGAGTGGTAACAATCAGGGGCGCACGTCACGCGTAAGCCCGGAGAGCGTCGAAGACCTGTTCGAGGGTGCCGGAGAAAACGTCGAGCTCGCCCGCTTCCTCGTCATGGAAGGCTATCTCGACGACACCTACTATCAATACACATCATTGTTTCACTCGGGCCGTCTATCGCCCAACGACAACAAGTTTCTCATCCAGATCAGGGCGTTCATCACCCCCGATCCCGACTTCCAGATCGACAATGCCAAGGAAGTCGTCGACGCGATGCGCGATACCGATTTCGGACAAGGATATGTACTCAACGTCAAGCTGGTCGACTGCCTGCTCAGCGATCAGGGACGCTACGCCGATCAGATCGCGAAGCTGCTTGGGCTCGTATCGACTGAATTCGACAGGTGCGAGGCCTTTCTCGAAGCCTACTACGTGGGCGGGAAGCGAACGCCGGCGCTGCTCACGAGGCTCACCTCCTTCTGGAAGCAGTTCATCTCGACGGCGCTGATGAGGCAGCGAGGCATCTCGCACGCAACCCGGCTGGTCGCGGACCTGTCCGAAGAAACGCTCCGAAGCCTGGCCGAGGGCAACGGCCTTCCCGCATTCGTGTCGGCCCTCCCGGGTCTGGCACACGTGCCGGAACTTCCGCCCCAGCGCCTCAAGTTGCTGAAGATCGTGAACCTGCCCGCGTCGCGGACCCTTCCATCCACGACATGGCCGACGCCGGGCTGTTCGAGCTCACGGTCGAGAACGTGGAATACGTCTATCGGCAGGTACTGGGCGGATCGGACCTCCATGCCCTGGCAACCAGAAACTACACGACGCTCCGGTCGATGGGCAGCGACATGCTGGACGGCAGGATCGAACGCGAATTCGAGGCCTATCTCGACGAAGTCCTCTTGAAGCTCGACGACAATACGGACGAGGACGTATCTTCCATATTGGCGATCATACGGCGCGACGATGTCGACTCCGGTAGCCTGCGCAGATTCGTCGAGCGCCAGTCAGCGCTCGTGCCCGAACTAAGCCAGGTTCCCGAAAACCTGCACGCGATGCTGTTCGACCTGCGTAGGATCAGTCCGACGTGGGAAAACTGCCTCGCATTCTTGAGTGGTAGCGGGTTCGATGAGGCGCAACTGATTTCTTATCTGGAAGATGGCAGGACGGGGGCCCGTCGGGGAAAACCC